>OX638369.1:7524067-8100525 GCA_951812925.1 Calliopum simillimum
AAAAACTATCCTTCAAGCATTTAGAAGCTGTTTTGTTCGCTATTTATGCGCCGATAAACCTTACACCCAGTGACACGCGCCACAAAACTCAACTAATAATTAATGTGCACTTAAACATGCATTTAAAAACGTTACAGTAAAATGTTGCCGGAAACGGAAATACTCAAACGTAGTACACTAAAAATTTAACAGCAAAGTAAAGGGTTAAGTTTCATTCTTTGCAAACAAAACCAAAAAAAAATTTAATTGAAAATGAAGAATCAACTAAAATGAACTTGAATTGTTAAATATTTTTTACTTTCAATTGTATGGCGCAATACAAAACATTTAATTGTTAGTATAACAAATAAATAAACACAAGACAACAGCAACAACATGAAGAAAAAACAAAAACAAGTACAACTTGTGTGCATCATTTGCATAAATTGTGCGCATGCGCAAAGGGTCCTTCCTTATTGTCTGTGCGCTAAAGGGTTGCTTCTCTTGCAACATTCATAAAACACTCACACAGAGTTGCCCATGCGCACATACTTGTACTTTTGAAGTGGCACTCGGCAACGTTTTATTTTATTTAAATTATTTTCAAAATTTTTTTCACTTTGATTTTATTTCAATTGCAACTTTTTGTTTGCAAGTCCTTGTGGTCCTTGATTATGCGTGCATAC
Organism: Calliopum simillimum; assembly: GCA_951812925.1. Taxonomy (NCBI): domain Eukaryota; kingdom Metazoa; phylum Arthropoda; class Insecta; order Diptera; family Lauxaniidae; genus Calliopum; species Calliopum simillimum. The sequence continues at coordinate 7,524,733 of OX638369.1, forward strand.
TTGTCTATGTCCAGTGCGCAGGCGCAGCCATACTCCACTCTTTTTTCTTTTTCTGCTTTTAAATAATCAGTTTAATGTCATGTTGCTTGCTTGCCTTCGGCGAGAAACAGCAAAAGCTTAGGGAGTCCTTGTTGTCCTTGTTGTATTGCCTGCCGTTGGCTGTGATTTGGGCGTAAGCTGCGGTGTTTAACCCGCATAATTGTCACAATTTTGACGGTTTAAAATAACCCTTTGATTTGGCATGTGCGAGCAAGGGTACATAAATTCCTGCTTATGAAGTTGTTTAGTTTTGTTTCAAGCTGCAACAAATATTAAATTTATGTTTGCAAAAATAAAAAAAAAATATCCAAAGATAAGATTGCGGCTTTCAGTGCGAAAGTCCATGGTTTCGGGTCCCATTACACGTAGAAAAAAATAATTTGAATTACTTTATTCCTAGAAAATGTTACTAGTATACAAAATTCTCCAATGACTCTCCATAATAAAGTAAATTTTACCTCACTGTTTTAGTAAATTCAGAATTTTCAAATTACCTTACAGTATGGTAATTTTTTTTTGAAAAAATTTAAGTGTTATTTACCTTACTGGAAAATTAAAAAAGAAAAAAAAAAAAAAAAAAAAAAAAAAATAAAGAAACAAACCGGGGTCAGACTGTCTGATAGATATAAACATATTATTTTTACTAACAATCACAAACTTGTGAGACCTCTATACCACTGACATATATGATGAAGAAGTATAAAATTTGTATATTAAGCAAATGTCTGTCACTCCTACATTTTCCAATTAAGTTGCATATTTTAATATCTGCTATTGTCTGATATCTGTATACGTATGATAAAGAAGCCACTGAATTTATGAAAAACCCTCGTCAGCTTGCATTGAAAACTAAAGCCGATGGATTACAACACTTGGCTGCCAAAAAGTGACAACAGTTTAAATGTAAAACTAAATTAATAAAAAAATTACATAAATACTGCGCTTTTTTTACCAACTTTTGGAACAAAAAATTAACACAGCTGGCATTTATGTACAATGCGAAAACAACTTTAATAGTAATGGACAAAAACATAAGTACATGAGAGAATTATTTAAATATTGACGACAATACAATTTCCATACTGATACCTAAGGTTCTTTTTTCACACTTCAGTCAATAAATTGTCAATAATACGCTTAACGATGAAATTATAAATTTTCATATTTAAATGCTGTAGACTTATAACCCATAAATGTAATAAAAATTTTATGAAATATCTTTGAAATATCGTGCTAATTTTTAGTATTATACTAGAAACAATAAATCAATGAAATATTGTTACTAAAAGTATGTTAAAATAAGTGAGTCGTAGAAAATTCCCTACTGAGTAGAATCATCCATAAAAGTGTGCTGCAAAAAAAACAACAGTAAGTTTTGAAAAAACAATTGCCCTGCAGAACCACGTACTATTCCAAACCTAGTTTGCAAACTAATCCAAGGGAAAAATCGACTAGTCCAAATTCTGGTCAAATCACATATAAATTTCTTTTTACGTTTTACATTGTTTGTCGTCGGCCGTAACCAATTGTCTCCTTATGCACTACAATCGGACCAGAAATAGGTCAAGTGTCTCCTTATGCATTACATTCGGACCAGAAAAAGTCCATTTTTTTTATTTTGTTTATAAATTTCAAAAAATTTAATTTGAAATTCCAATTTGGCACAAAAATTTTCAAAGGTTTCATAGCCGAATGTGCCAAAGAGTTTGTTGTATATATCTGAGTATTGTGTTCCGGGTTCGAATCTCAGTGTCGATGAACATTTTTTTAATTATTTTTTGTTATTTTATACCTCGGCTGTGTTGGACACATGTTTCATTTTCTGCTTCGAAGACTCTTCAGACAAATAGTGTACAAATTAATAGAAATTTGAAAATTGGAATTAAAAATCACCAAGTCGAGGATTTGAACCCGGGTCTCTCCACACAGCGCAATTCACTAGACCGATACATTTTATTATTATACTAGAAACAATAAATCAATGAAATATTGTTACTAAAAGTATGTTAAATTAAGTGAGTCGTAGAAAATTCCCTACTGAGTAGAATCACCCATAAAAGTGTGCTGCAAAAAAAAAGAACAGTAAGTTTTGAAAAAAAAATTGCCCCGCAGAACCACGTACTATTCCAAACCTAGTTTGCAAACTAATCCATGGGAAAAACCGACTAGTCCAAATTCTGGTCCCATCACATATAAATTTCTGTTTGTCGTTGGCCGTAACCAACTGTCTCCTTATGCACTACAATCGGACCAGAAAAAGGTCAATTGTCTCTTTATGCATTACATTCGGACCAGAAAAAGGCCAATTTTTTTTTTATTTTGTTTATAAATTTCAAAAAATTTAATTTGAAATTCAAATTTGGCACAAAAATTTTAAAAGGTTTCATAGCCAAATGTGTCAAAGAGTTTGTTGTATATATCTAAGTATTGTGTTCCGTGTTCGAATCTCAGTGTCGATGAAAATTTTTTTAATTATTTTTTGTTATTTTATACCTCGGCCATAATTTATGGTCCTGCTAATGAACAGCACGCTTACTGTAAAGGAAAGTCAACGGAAACTGCACTGCATGATGTAGTTGGTGTTGTTGAAAAATCTCTACAGGAAAAGGAACACACTCTAGCGTCTTTTTTGGACATTGAAGGAGCTTTTAATAAAGTCCTTCCAAGTGCGGTAACTGCTAGTCTGCGTCGCATAGGCACAGAGCCTTGTGTTACGCAGGGTGGAGTTATCTCACCACTAATCTGGAATCTGGTTGTTGATGACTTGATAAAAAGTTTAACCAAACAGGGTGTACGAGTAGTGGCATACGCGGATGATATTTGTATAATGGTAGTGGGTAAGGACTTCAAATATCTTAAGTGATATCATGTCTTTGTCACTTAAATCCATTAAACTTTGGACAAGCTCAAATGGCTTAAGTATTAATGCCGAAAAAACTGAGGTTGTTGTTTTTTCAAATAAACATCAAATACCTCAATTTAGGCATCCAATTTTGGATGGCGTTAGTCTTCCTATAAAGGAAAGCATGACTTTCCTGGGTATTGTTCTTGACCGTAAACTTAAATGGAAGTTAAATGTTGCTTTCTATTCTTGTAAACGCTTGTTTGGTAAGAGATGGGGCCTTAAACCGAAAATAATTTTTTGGATGTATAAGGCAATCATCAGGCCGATTCTCATGTACGGAATTTTGCTGTGGTGGAACTCTTTACATAAACAAAGTTATTTGGATATTCTGTCCAGGGTTCAAAGAGATGCGTGTCTCAGTGTTACTGGGGCTTTTAAAACTACTGCCACTGCTGCACTGGAAACTCTTCTTCACCTAGAACCACTTGATATTTTTGCCAGAAGCATGGTCGCGAAAAGTGCTATTAGACTTAAAGAATTGGGTTTCTGGAAATCGAAATCTTTTGGTCATAATAGTATTTTACTCCAATTTATGGATTGTGATGTAATAGGTGGTACTGACTACCTCTTACCACACCTTCTCTTCCCAACGAACTTCAAGGTGGTAATACCTGAAAGAGAAAACTGGGCTGCTTTAAACGCATCTTTTAAAATATACACGAATGGGTCAAAATTGGATATAGGCACTGGATCAGGAATTTATTCTAAGCCTTTAGACTTAGCTAAGTCTTACAGACTACCGAACGACTGTAGTGTCTTTCAGGCAGAGGTTTTTGCTGTTCTTAAAGCTTGTGAATTCCTCAATGCCCATAAGTCCAATTTCTTGGAAGCGTTGTTATTTACATTGATAGTCAGGCGGCTATCAAAGCAATCTCATCAAATTATATCACGTCAAAACTTGTGTTAAGCTGTAGAAATATCCTTTGCGATATTAGCGAGGACAATAATTTAACACTTTGCTGGGTTCCAGGTCATAGTAATTTCGAGGGCAACGAAATTGCAGATGAACTGGCTAAAATATGGTCAAACCAAAATGCCCTTTTGGCTGACCTTTCAATAAAAAAACCCATTAGCGTAATCAAGGGAAAAATCGAAAATAAATGTATCCAGCTTGCTAATTCTAGATGGTCAAATCTTCAAACTTGCAATCATATAAGATCTATTTGGCCATCATATAGTATAAATCGTACTAAGTTTTTAATAGCAATGGAGAAACATAATGTACGGATCTTAATCGGTGCTATTACTGGACATTGTGCCATGGGAATCCATGCATCTCGTTTAGGTTTCTCAAACATTGAACATTGGCGACCTTTGTAGAAGTTGTAAAGACCCTGATATGGAAGAAACAATCTTTCATTTCTTTTGTGAATGTCCAGCGCTTGCGCTTAGACGTAGAAAGAATTTTGGTCATTTCAATTTGGAATCGCTTGACGCACTGTCTGAGCTTTGTCTTAAATCCATATGGAAGTATATATGTACATCCAAGTGGTTCTCTTAGACTCTCTCTGCTAAAGCTTTTAGTATCGGGTATACAATGGGCCCTTTCTCGAGGCCTAAGTTAATGATGACAACATGTTCATCTCCCGGATCTAACCTAACCTAACCTATACTTCGGCTGTGTTGGACACATGTTTAATTTTCTGCTTCGAAGACTCTTCAGACAAATTGTGTACAAATTAATAGAAATTTGAAAATTGGAATTAAAAATCACCAAGTCGAGGATTTGAACCCGGGCCTCTCCACACAGCGCAAGTCACTAGACCGATACATTATCGTTTGCTCTTCTTCACAATCAACGAACTGCCAAACAGTACGTAGGCAGCAATGTTATGAGTATAATCGATACACAATTGGACCACTTTTGGTACTTATGTCGGATTTATAATACAATTGATAATTTAAGTGAATTTATTTTTCTTTTAGGTGGAGTCCATTATGGACTACTTACAAAAAAACTACTTTGAACTATTGAGACAATTGACTCCATCGGTCCTACAGGTTATGTTTGTATGTAGTAAGGATGTTAGAAAATCAGTGATATATTCAAATAAATGTTAAAAAAATTCGCTGAAGTTTGCAGACCAGAAAATCTTAATATGTAACGCATCTTGCCAGAGGCCAAATTTGAGTTTTTGATACCATTAGATAAAGGACTTGATTCTGAAGAGATCTCTCAAAAATCTCTTAAATTGCCGAAGTTATGGCGTTTTGAGTTTTGTAGTTCCAATATGATAGTTTTGAGATAATTGAGGTTCAAGATTGGTAATAGCAAAGTTTGTAAGATGTAACGGTTCGGAAAATTAGATATGTATGCTATCTAGCAGCTACAATTTGAAATGATTTCACTTGTTCGCTGATCTTGAGGTCAAAAACAGGAAATTTTGACCTAAACTAATGTTTTGTCCTGTACTGAAAATTTTACTCTGGCAGGATAAGGTCACTTTTGTCACAACGAGTTTGTTTTCAAAAATTTTCAGAGGATTTTTTAATTGAACTATTTTCTGTAGAATAGCATGAAAAACTATTTAAATTTAAAAAAACTTTTCATCCATTTTTTGGATAAATTTTTTCGTCTATCAGTGTAAAATATCAAGAAAACCATTTGCTTAAAACATCTGAATCATCCTTATCCACAGTCTTTAATTGCAAAAATGCAATCAACAACAACAAAAATAAATGTTATTCAAATGGTTAAACCAGTTTTCAGATGCTCAACTCATATTTTGTGACATTTTAACATAAAAAAAAACAACAAACATGCGCACCAGTGTTGTCCGTCCAACTTAAAATCTGCAGTGATTGTCAGTCACCCAGTCATTTGGTCGTGCGGAGGGTGCGCGCTTCTGACATTGACATCAGCGAGTGCAATACATTTACTCGCATCATAACGTACAGGAACGACGATGGCAAAGCACAGCTTCCGTGCTGTTGTATAGATACTGCCATGACATCTCGTGTTTTAAATCCCCGCTGAAATTAAAACATTTTGACCTCTTTTATGCTTCACTCAAAATCAAAACATTGAGGCTCTTTTTTTATTTTGGGTTGGTTTTTTTCACTTTTGGGCTCGAGATTAAAACACGCACATTTTGCGATTACATTAAGTACATACGCATGTACACTGCGATATATTTTTTTATTATTTTCGTATTAAAATGCCATCGAAAGAGAGAGTCTGTCTGGTGGCGCGTAATTATTTTGTTATTTTGAAGGGGCTGTAGAGTGACAATATTTTGACGGTTTGAAGTACGTAGTTGGGTGCATAAGTTTTATGAAGAGCAAAGATATGATCAACACTGATAAATGTAAATATTCAAATATTTATTATTAAGACTTAAAGATTGAATTTTAGATATAACTAAAAATTTGACAGCTAAAGGCTCTGTTGCACTTACGTATATAATTGTTATAAATTATAATATAACTAGTTCTTTTACCCGGTGTAGAATCGGAGGTTCTGAATATGGTGAGCGAAGGCTCCGAGGTATTAATTATAAAACAAATGAAATAAAAAGAAAGAAAAATTGCCAAGTAAAAAAGATATAAAGGATATTACTATTAGATTAGCTTAAATTATGCGGAAAACTTTTTCTAAAATATGTGCCACAAACAGATGCTCCAATATATTTATTTTATTTAATCCCATACAATTAATTGTCACATCTAAAATAACGACAAAAGTCCAAAGTAATCGAAAAAAATTTAAGATATTGGTAAAATTTCAAATATATCGAAAAATGTTGAAACACATACATCGGAGAGATCAATAAAAGTCCAAAATTAATCGAAAAATATCGGAAAAATTCCAAAAGTACCGAAAAGTATTGAAAACATTGAAGAAATTAATAACGTTCCAAAAATATCGAAACACATCTAATATATAGTCAAAAGTCCAAAAAATATCGACAAAGTATATTCCCAAAGTATGGAAAAACATTGGAATGTACACCGAAAAATATCTAAAATATCGGTAAAAGTCCAAAAGTATCGAAAAACATCTTAAATATTGATAAAAGTCCAAAAAATATCGAAAAAGTATGTTTCAAAAATATCGAAAAATATTGAAATGTACATCTAAAATATCGGGTAAAGTCCAAGTGTATCGAAAAACATCTAAAATGTCGGTAAAAGTCCAAAAATAAAAAAGTATATTCAAAAAGTATCAAAAAATATTGGAACATACATCGAAAAAATCGGCAAAAGTCCACAAAAATATCGAAAAGTATGTTCCAAAAGTATCGAAAAAATCGGTAAAAGTCCAAGTGTATCGAAAAACATTTGAAATATCGGTAGAAGTCCAAGTACTGTAAAGTCAAAAAGCACCAAATTTGGTATACATAGAAAGCAGTTAGTTGGCATCACTGGTAAAAACACTCTCATAAGATCAAATTCTGTATTCTCTTTTCAAGAATAAAAGAAAACAATAAATGAAGGAGACTACTGTTAAATGTTTAACTTTTAAAAATCAAAAAATAAGTATGCCAGTTTGTTATTAAGCACAAATAGAATGTTTTAAAATAAAAATTATTAAAATCGGTACGGTATATTTTGCGCCAAAGCGTTATATAGAGTTTTCATAGGTATAAGCAATTACATTTAAATAGTATAGACAAGTACCAGCTTCGTTAGGATTGCGTTATTTCTGTGAAACTCGATATTGAGTTTTTCCCTATTTTGACTATATTTAGTCTTTTAATTATAGGCATCAGTTTTTTTACGTTCGGCCTCCAATTCAATCTCTTTGAATTATGTGTCAGTCCACACTAGAACTGGACAACAAAAAAATAAATCACAAAAATACAGTTTTGTACAAAAAAGTGATTATTTCTGGCACTTCCGCAAAAAATGAACCCTAAAAACGCATGAAAACAATAGAGGCACACAACATGTAGGAGGTCAACAACAGTTTTTCCAAAGGTCAACATGGACAGTTATTTCTGCGTGACGTACTATCTCAGTGCTATTCGACTATGCAGTAATTAACTGTGATAAAACTGTATATTTGAAAAAAAAGAATAGAAAAGTAAATGAAAGAAAAATGGAAAAATAAAACAGTAGCACGAGCGGGATTAGAAAGGTTGGAGGATACAGCTGTCAAAAAAAGTTTTCATTATTCACAGTAATTAAGTAGAAATAAGGCAAAAGTCCTTTTTTTTTCATTTTTTGCTGGTGGTGTTTGCAAAAACTAGTTTTTTTTTTTTTAATCAGAATAAAACATTTTTAATTAAAAAGTTCTACATTTTATAGGTATGTAGTCGTATTTCTACTTGCAACACCACATTACTGTCAAATGAAATTCGAGGTTGCTTTGTTTATGTCCTTCCGCATATTGAATTTCAAAGAACACGTCGAAATTTTATGCGACACTGATTTTCTATAGCGGGTATATGATATTACAACAATCAAGCTGAGTAGCGGCCAATGGTCTCTGTTCATGAAAATGCATTGTTTTGACGGCAAAGCAAAAAAAAAAAACTTGTCATTTAAGATAATTGTAGACAAGTGATATTTACCACATTTATCACGCATTGTGATTTTACAAGTTGAAGTACAAGGAAAACCGTTAATGTGCAACATAAATGATTATAAATAATACTTAGTGAATGTTTTACTTAAATGTATGAAATGTATGAAATGTTTAAGCAAAACGTGTTTGACTATGATTCGATCTACTTAATTAGGCCCGGATTCACAGTTAACTAATGACAAGTCTTTAACCAACAACATTTTATTTGCAGTCATTAGTTAAGCCGCCAAATGTCATTGTTTAAGCATTAGTTAACTTATAGAGAAATAGAATCCATATTAGTTTTGTGAAGATTCTAAAAATGTTTTAGTTAACCAAAACTTTGTGAATATGAAACATTAGTTAAGCTCTTGTCACCATTTTAGTTAACTAATTGGTTAACTAATGACTGTGAATGCAGGCCTTAGTTGAATATAAAAACCCTGATTTAAGCAGTCAAGAGAGTTGAAAATGCATACCAAAAGCACTTAGCGCCAAAATTTGTCACTCTGGCGGATCAACAGAATCTTTCCAATGATAACTCCATGAAAGTAAATACATATAAGTATGGGTGTTACATTGAAATCATCACCAATCGATCAAAAACTAAACATAAAATATAAACGAAATACAATGTAATAACCACACTAAAAATGCGCATTGCACAGCGGGATACTCATAAAAAATTGCAAAATAATACAGGATTAAAGTCCTTTTGCTGAACTGCAACATAAAAAAGTGAATTAATTGTTAAATGATAACGAATATGACAATGTACACCTGGAATGGATGCTGATGATGCTGAACTAAAAAAATCTGTGATAAATACACAGCGGTTTCAAGTGATATTGACAATAGTGATGACACTTGATATAATATCACTCCCCGCTGTGTACCTTATAAATAGCTGTAGTGCAGAGCTGTACGCAGCTGAGGTGTCTAATAAAAATCATAATAAGCGCAAAAAATATGAACATACCATTTTTGATAATTGCGCTACAGGAAGTAGGATACTGAACATTTTGAGTTTTTTTTTTCATCAGACTTTGATATTTTAATATAATTATTCCCGAACAAATCATAGCCCCGCAGTAAAAATATGAGACAGTCTACAAAAAATACTAGTTCCCAGTTAGTATTAGCTCAAAAATAGTGAAAAAGAGATGCAGTGGGGGCAGCTTAATATCAGTTTGTAGGGGCAAATATATTTGAATAGTAACGAAAAGAAACTACAATTGCTTGAAATAATTTGTGTAAATGAATGTAATTCAACTTTATTTTATTTATTTTAAAAATAAATAAACTCAAATCGAAAAAGATATATTACTATAGGTTGACTACATACGAAACCACTGGTTGAAGACTAGCCCCGGACTGGTGCAAACGTAATGCAAAAGGAGACAATTGAAATTTCGTATGACATCAACACACAAAAAAGAACCGTTGCTTGTATGCAACAAGGATTGTAGTAGGACTAGTACTGGTTGGTAGAGCACTAGTTAATGAACTATACCTGAGCTACAGGGAAGTTTATATTCTCTCTCAAAAAGGCGAATTCTCTCAACTGAAACGAGAATTTTTTTCTAAAAAATTTCAAAAAAATTTTGTTTTGATCGACCCGTTTTCATTTCAAAATAAACATTTTCAAAATCCATTTTACCTTTATATACAAACCATACAAATCGGAGAGGATGAAACAATCTTTGTAATTTTGATAATTTTACGCTATGCTCCCACTAGAAGTTAAAGGACAAAACAATGCAATAGAGGCACAATTGTTCAGTTATTGTACTTTTCAAAACAAATTCCTAAAAACGTTAACCTCATTATATACAATTCTTTATGATTTCGTCCTTATCAATATCAATTACAAATGAATATTTTATTTCCAAACATCCTAATCAAATTTCTAATAAATACTTTCAAGTAAATCTGCCTAACTGCCAACACTAATTAAATGAACTGCAACATTTGTTCTACACCGGCGCGCCGCTGATGATGATACACATTCTTTGACCAACAGCCAGCTGTCTTAATCAATGACGGTTGTACTCTACCATTACGAGCAATCGCTTTTTATAAAGGTGGAGGAAAATTTTTATTCCAGATTTAACAGCGCACAAAGTGTTGATTCGATTACAAATGTACGTTATTATTACGGAATACAGAGACATTGCAATGTTATGCAATGCAATGCTGGCTGTATCTAAACCCGTTCCGCTAGTAAGACTTTTAATACCCCTAGCATGTTATATAACCGTCTTTCATTTCCCAGCGGACTTCTTCTGCTGCTTCTTCTTCTGCATTCATGCGCACGATCATTGTTAGTCATTTTTTTATTGGAGATCATGAATTTTCTTCTCAACGATATCAAGATCGATTTTAAATAACACGATGATGTATACGCGATCAATTAGCTTGAAATTGGCTGCATAGTCATGTTGTCTTTTACCTTGTGATCTTTAGTGTAGTGAGAAACAACGGTGTTCTTATTACTGTGATTGATAAATTGTTGCTGTGATATTGCATAGAAGTAATGTATCTACGATATGGTAACTAATTGATTTTAATGATCAATGCATGTTGCAGATATAGGTGACCCATATTGGAAGCAAAAAGGTATCACATCGACAAGAGCTAATATCAGTAATTAAGTATGTACTTATTATTTCATTCATCAGCTTAAGAGAAAAATTATCCCAGAAGAAAAAGTGTCAGATCAAATTAAAAATTTAACTTTGTATTTGATTTTTGAAACCAATAAAATTTTTAGTAGAGCTTAAGATTCCTACTTACTAGTCTGGGAATAAGTCTAAGAGATTTGTTCTACAAATATTTCTTTCAACAGTATATTGACCCAACTCACTCCCACAACCTTAGTTAACCAAACCAAAATAAAATCAACACTCAAAACTCAGCGTTCCCATTATCTCGCCTGATTAATTTTCAGATAGTTGATTTCCTTTAGTTTGGTTAACATAAAGGGCATGTTACTATTCGATTTAGTATTTAAATTTTCTAGAAGTCATTGAAATTATTATATTGCAACAATAACATTGGTTTACGAATTTCGAAAAAAATTTCGACTGGAGAAGTGGATGATGTTTCTTAAGTAATTTGGGTGCGCTGAATTCAAATCTAGCGCCAGAAATGCGCCATCAGGTCCAGTTCTCTTTATATAAGGTTATTTATGTTCGTTATACTACTCATTAATAAATAAAAAAACAAAATTTAAAAAAAAAATATTTACGTACTTTTTGGGACAAAACCCAGCATTGCTATTGCTGGACTCTTATATGTACATGAAACGGACCCAACAACATACAAACGATGTTCAAACACTGCCATTCACTTTTGAGTTGTTAAACATTTTCAAATAAATTAATGGTTTTTCTTGAAAAAAAAAAATGTGTTATTGTGTTTCGAAAACCTGACCTGATAGAGAAAAGCTGATTGCTGATTCGAATTCAGCGCACCATATAACCCTAGGAACTATTTGGTTGCTCCAGTCGAGAAATCGTGTAGACCAGTGTAATATATAAAGGTCTTATAATCGCTTTATAGTGTTAACCCTATCTCCATACCAATTTTCACAAAAATTAATGCAGGGGCTTAACCGTGAGAGCGTTTTTTCCATTTAGGGGAGTGGCATCGCCAACTTTTTTAAAAACAGGAAATCTTGTGCATTGCTCCTGCTCACATTCTTTTCAACAAAACAGGGACTGAACTGATTCCGTTTGTCTATTTATATAATGATGATGATGATTTGACAAAGAAACTTATCGATACCTTAGAGCGCTATAGTCCTATCTCCATTTTTTCAATTGTTGGGAAATGCAAAAAGAAGATTTCAAACAGTGCTTATTAAGAATTGGCTATTATTTTGATATAACGATACATCCAATAATTTTACCCATGGTATATTTTAACATAATTTAATGTTTTTAATCAATTTTATTAATTTCTAACGAAATCCCAGCCAATTTATAGTATGTCATTACTTCTGCCCTCATATAGAATTCCACTTCTATTAAAATAAACAACACATTTAGTACATTTTTTGAATTTTTTCTACTAAAATGTCGTAAAAAGTCATGAAACGTGTAAAAAACACGAAAAAAAAACGATTTTTTTTTTTTTTAATATTTGGTTCCGACATACAAGAGCGGACCCTTGTGTGTAACAAAATTTGTTCACTAAAATATCGCAAAATGTCATGAAACGCGAAGAAATCGCGAAAAAACGAAGAATTTTTTTTTAAAAATGTGAAATATTTGAATATTCAGTGGAGATAGGACAGTGTGCTATTCAAAAAATTACAGTTTGGAGATAGGATTTTTCTTAATTATCGAATATTTTGGTATTTTAGTCGTATTTTGACATCACACAGTTTTCCGTAGGTAGAGAAGCCCACGATGATGCTATAAATGCAAAAATCTCAAAATCGTAAAAAGTGGAGATAGCGCTCTAAGGTATCGATATGTTAAAAAAAAGTTTCTCAAAATTTCTTTCGGAGATTTTTCTCTTTCTCAAGGAGCATTGCCATGCTGAAAATTTTTTTTGTTAACTATCTTAACTATTTGAAACCAACTAAAATTTTCAAAATAAACCGAAAAGCTCTTGAAATGCTAACCAAGTTAGTTTGCGTGTGATCCAGCATAAACCAAAAAATCGTCTTTACCAAGTAAGTGGAAACGGTCAACAAGAAAAAGTAAGCTAAATCACTCCATTACGTTGATTGTTGTAAAAGACATATTTCTTTGACATTAAGTTGTTTTCATTGGCTGTGAAGTGACGTGATTTCCTTCAAAGTTTTGAACTTTAAAAATGCTGTAATGTCCTTTAAGATGGAAAAATACAAAACTTTTCTGTTAACATTGAAACAACACAGTTTGTTACTCGAAATATAGCACAAAGAGAATGCAAAGTGAAGATACCTAAAGTGAAAGTGTTACATTAGCAATGTCACAAAGCATGCTGCTGCGGGTAATGCGCATTGTTGTGCTGCTAATTAAAAAAGAAGTCTACTCAATGATTTTAATATTTGCACTCTTTAAAAGTTACAAAACAAAAACCACCTAAAATGTGGTAACAAAAGTGAAATTTTAGTTTTTCGCGCATTTTATGTCATCCTGATTGAAAAAAAAACAGTTCCAAATTTTCACCTACATTTTATCTAATTACAACTACCACTAGTATTATACGTACAAGGGAACACGACTAACTGAAATCGCAGTTCTTATCGCTGTTTTTTCACCTTTTTGATATAAAGTTTTTCTGGGTGTTTGCAAACTTTTGCTTTTCGGTCGCTTTATGATAATGAAAGTGAAGGAGAATATTTAACGAATGCCTTTAAGCGAAATATTCTCATTTTCACTTCCGTTGTCACAGAAATTTGTTAGCAAAACTAATTAAACAAGTTAAAGGTTGCAGGGAAGTTTCCCCCTCTTTTGCTTGACTTTTGCATTGCTATTTGGGATTTTACGCTTCAAGTGTTTTTTGTATGTTCAAAAAACAAAGTTTAGTGAAAAGTTAAGGAAGGGTTTGCACCATTCCTACCTGTCAATTGAAGGAATATTGGCAGTTGACTACACACGGGAAAAAAAAAATAGTTCGTACTACTTTATTTCTAAAAAATTTTACTAGAATTTCAGGAAAATATAATGATAACTAGCCACTAAAATAAATTTTACCTTACTGTCTTCAGAATTTTCGAATAACCTTACAGTATAATGTTTTTTAATAATTACTTGTATCTAAAGTATTAATAATATTAACTAATTAAGTGTTAATAATATCAACAAATTAAGGTTAAAATAAGTAATGAATTTCTGGTTAAAGAAATCTAGAATTAACTTAAAACTAAGGGTTTTTTAGTAAGTAGATAGTTTTAGGACAATCGCATACAACGGACTTGACAAACTATCGTGCAACCGCTTGGTAAGCAATTGGACGAGAATTGCATGATTATCGCGTGCAGCAGCAACTCTGGTCCCGAAACTGTGAGGCCAACTGTCAAATCTTATCAATAAAAGGAAACAGCTGATCGTGGATGAAAACGGAATTGTGGAATGTATGTTCCGGTGATGGTATCGCTGAAATATTTCAACCATCCGTGGACGAAACTGAGGCTATCAAGCAAAACTCAGTACATACGTATCAGTGGACAGTGACTAAGTCCGTTGGCTTTGTTTTCTGGAGAGTTTCCTGACCTGAACCGAGAGTGTGGTGGTGGCGCGGGCTCTCGTGAACAAACAAGAGAGACAAGGACAGGTTAGTAGAGGACAACGGGGAGGCAGCGGTTGCGCGACGTTCTCAAATCCTTACGTCTGGACGGAAACACAGACCGGCGACGCGACAAGTCCACAAGGAGGCAGTTGTGAGGCGACTCCAGGATCGGTTATAATTCACGACTTACAGATATCGTCTTCATCCATACTTACCCCATTAGTCATCCGTATTACTAAGCTTGTATTTCAATACATCTTAAGAGTACTTTTCAGGGAAAATATTAATAGTGAAATAAAATTGTGAAATAACACCCGGAAAATTGTGAAAAGTGTTTCTTTTCTTGACGGGGAAATAAATTTTTGTATACGAACTCTGTGCATCGTCGGCAACACCCCGGCTAGCGGCAAAAAGGTTAGCTACAACCTCTACACCACTGACCTATAACATGAAGAGGTATAAAACTTGTATACTAAGCAAATGTATTTTGAAACATAGATATTTTTACTAGAATTATAAAGTAAAAATGTAAAACTATGACACTCATTTTTTTCAGTGCACGATTTAGAGAAAATAGTAAAATAATTTTTAATAATTTATACATTTTTACGCCTAAAAGCATAATTTACTCTACGCATAGGAAAATGTAGGCAATTTAGAGTAAATATTACTTTATTATTTCACTATATTTTATTTGTAAGTATTACTTTTCGCAACCATCAAATAGTTCATAAATAAGGTAATTTATGTATGAAATTTAGAGTTCATTACTTAAACTTGTTACTACCCGAGTGGAGTTAAAATTATGATACTGATTTTTCTCCGTGCAATTTTTTGTTTAGTAGGTACTCACTATGTTCGACTTTCGCTCCTATTTAAATTAACGTTGAATTTTATTAAATTTGACAGGATAACTGAGAAAATGTAAAAAATTTCCGAGGCACCGTTGCGCTTTTTGATCAAATAGTAGACTAACTAAGACAAGCATTATTCGTACATAAAGTGGCTGGTCATATTGTAACGCAATTACTACAATGAGTAAAAGTTCAAGACAATCATGCAAGCCTAGAAAACCTTGAAATACCCACTGCAACGCTTTAATCAACATAATCCATACCATATACATTTAAACACGTACTCTATTACCCTCAAGGTATTCCAATTGCATTTTCCAAGTTTTTTCACACACACACACACACAAACACACTCACACAGACATACTCACACATACCAAGTCTCATTTACATCATTTGCATTCATAGTGCCCTTAAACCACTTTGACAGCAATTTCACCAGCACCTACATACTTCTCTAACTACAAATTGCAACAGGGTGCTCTTTCGCTTCTTCCACTCTCTGTTGCTTTCTAATTTAGTCCTGGTATCCTTGTAAATTAAAACGCACACACACACACACACACGCACACTTCAGACGTTGGCTTCCCGAAACACTTAAAATTCACCTGGGTTTTGCAAAGCACTTTAGATCCCGCTAGGCTCACAAAAGCATCACAGTCACGTTGGCCAACCGTTAACAGTTACAATTCTGTGTGTATGGATGGGATGGCTTTAACATGCTGCCGCTGCTGCTGCTACTGTTGTTATGCAGCGCCCTCTAATGTGCATTCATACAAATGAGAGTTGAATGAAGAAAAAAATACAAAATTGAAAGGAAGAAGTCGGGAAAAAGTGGAAAATTACGTTTGCGTTGCATTCGTTCAAATTGTAATTACGATAAAAGCTGCTGCACACGTTTGTGGCAAAATAAAATTATACGCATACATACACACGTACTTATGTACAGTTACACAGGTATTTAATGCATATACGCAAACAATTAAAAAAAAAAAAATACTTAAGGAACAGTGTGAGTGTGAGGACAATGAATGGAAATGCTTGAGTGACAAGAATGCAATTTGTTGGAAAATAAACGCAAATAAGCTGGTGGCGGGCAGGAATTTAACAAAAAATAAATTTTACCCATCAAATGCAGCACTTCCAGTAGGAAAATATAAGACTCTGACTGAGACAGAAACTTTGAAAACCGTTGATTTCTCATCTGACAATTTTCATAGGCGGAACTATATTCAAATACAGCACAAAAATTTAAGGAAGGCTGCAAAGCAAGCACTGAAACGAAAACAGAAGGCCAGAAACAAGACGTCGAACTTATCTACATCGCACCGGTGCACCCAACAAGGAAGTAAAAGCCTCAAGACAAGCTTTAAAAAAGAAAAAAGCTTTATTCTATATAAAATAAAATTTTTTTGTAAGTGTAATATTTCTTTCAAAAGCTCATACCTTTTTGCACTAATCTTGAAAATTTCATTAAAATCGGATAAAAATCCGAGGAGCTATAAATTTTCAAATATATAAGTATCCAAGAGTTGATTCAAACTTCTTATGGCCGCCATCTTTGAAATTTTCGGAATTTCATAAAATCATTTTGCTACAGTTATATGTATCTCAAATACTAACTTTTCACAAATTTTCATAAAAATCGGAGATGTCAACCCAAATCTTAGTCGATTACGCAAAGATTGACTCAAATGCTGAAAACTTAAGAAAATGCTTTAAAAATCCAATTTAAGGCATTAAGGCAAAAATAAATTTTTTTAGCATCTAAGCAAAATTTACTCTATTATACCTTTCTATCGAACCCACGATCATTAAAATCCGAGAAATTTTTTACTTATTTGTCATATCACCGCTTTTTTAATAACTTCTAAGCTGGGTCAGGGCTTACACCTTACAAAGCTGGCAAGAGAGATGGCAAAATCCCCCCCTGGTTTCCCCCCTTTACTAAAAAGATAAATAAAGATGCTGGCAGAGGCTGCTGAAGCCCCTCTCTCTTACAGGAGTAATAAAGCGGAAGCCTAACGTAGGCAAATTAAAAGAGATGGCATTAAATGCCTTAA
The DNA here is from genome assembly GCA_951812925.1 of Calliopum simillimum. Lineage (NCBI taxonomy): Eukaryota > Metazoa > Arthropoda > Insecta > Diptera > Lauxaniidae > Calliopum > Calliopum simillimum. Next base: position 7,542,331 of record OX638369.1, read on the forward strand.
AGGGAACCCCTCTGACGCAATGCCAAAAACGGTTTCCCATGGGGGAGGTCCCGATGAAGAGGAAGTGTTTTTAGTCGGTAGAGCGCTTAAGAGAGTCCTAAGAGCGCAAATGCTTTTTCACTCCTCATCCGTAAAAAAAAGCTGGCCTTACAGAAAACGTGACTTGGCGCTACAAAACAGATAGCATAGATATTTTCGGAGATCAAAATACACTAAAATACTTTTTATACAAAATAAAGACTTTTCTGCGATAAATTACTCATTACAAATCCAACAGTGAAAACAAACATAAAACTTAATAAATCAGTTAATGACCTTAATATAAAAAAAAGATATAAAACAAGTACAGTAACATGCAATATATCTCCAAAAAAACACTCAGTTCTATCCCATTTTTGTGCACTTTTGCGCAAAATTTTCGATTATCTTTCATTTGTCTATATGATTTTCCACAAAATTGATTACGCACAATAAAAACCGCGGTGTCACACACACAAACACGCAATCAGCGCCTTTTGTGCTATGCTGCTAATCCTTTTATTTATGTGAATTCATATGAATTGTGCGTATAACTTTAAAATTAACCAAAAAATTAACGCACAATAATTACGCAAGGAAACGCCCCGCTTGACACTTACGGCGCCTGGTGTATAAAATATCGACGACCGAAATTAATACCGACAGGATAACAAAACCGTAGACAAAAGCGGCGTCGCACAAGAGCGACTTATTGACAGCTGTACGCTATTACCTATTGAATAGTCCGGTTGAACGCGCTGCGTGCGTTATTTGCGAGACACGTTGAACAGCATGAGCTGGACAAATCAAAAAATAAAAAGGGGTCAGTTAATTTTAGAATTTCAAATTTTCCATTGGTCACCACTGGCAATGGTAATTTTAATTGAAAAATGCGATTAACTAAAGGATATCTGTACAATAAGCAGCTCAGCTCAGTTCAGTACAGCAGCAGCAACAGCAGGACACTAAGGTCAGTATACAAATTCACGCCTCACTACACAAAAGGATACTAAATTATTGCACTTATTTGGCAATGACAAACAAAGAGAGGTGACTGCGTGTTACAAGCACACTTACAACTTTTTGATAGCACTTATACTACTGAGCAGACAGACGTACAGACAGCCGTTGGACCAGTTGTCCTATTGAAATGTTAAAAGTTTGAAAAGGAATGCTAATTGCTGTGATATGAAAACTTGTCCGGTTGTCCTGTTTATTGTTTGCTTGATTTTTCATTACACGCAATTATGATTGTCCTTCATAATTGTTGGCCATTGTTCTCGTTGTTTATTTAGGACACCTTTGTATCACATTGTAATAAAAATCAGAATTATGTTGAATATTTCCATTCATCATTCATTGAGTTGAGACTAACATTGTAACATTGGTATAATTTTGAATCAAAAAGGGAAAGAAAATTTGCACCTGTTTTGCTTATTAGCAAAGTAGAGTTTTTTTTTTGTAGGTGAAAATGTTGATTTTATGGTTTTACCAGACATTCTTTTTTAAGAAAGACATGTCACCAACTAAGTATTTTGCTCTACTGTCTACAGTTCACTTTTTTAAAGTTATCTTAAAGACTTTGATGGAATCAGTTCTATAAATCGATTTTGAGAGCACGTTTTTGTTTTATACTTTTCTATACCTGCCACGTCTCCTTCTTTGCAATACAAACGGAAGGATAATGTGAATATACCTTGAGTGTAGGATATAAAAACAAACTGAACGCACTAAGATTTGGACCGGGGTCCGTACGTGTGATATGTAGACGGAACATTTTTATTTTTACTTACGATTATAAACTTTTTAGACCTCTAACAGCTGACCTGTACAATGAAAAAATTCGTTGCATACTTTTAGGCTCAAGTCATTTTGCTATAGAAACTTAACTCCACTCTTGAGAATATTAAAACTGTTACTTTACCATAAAACAGATAAGCCACCAACTCCAAGGGTTACAGTTGACAAATTTCTTCAATAAAATATAAAAATTAAATAGCCCTCTTTAAATTTTAAGCACAACAAAATCTTTTTGGTTTGCTCCTTAAATTATGTTAAATCTCAATTTGAGCACACAAGGTCATATAAATCAAAAAGACACAAGTTCACATGAGTTATAGCCACAAGAAAAATTTACACTTTTCTTATATGTATCCTTTTTCGTTGCTGACATTATTGTCGTCGGTCGTCGTCATCTTCGTTGTCTCGTCAATTAGGCCAAAGTAAATGTTGATCCTGTTGGGATGCACAATTTTCAATATCCTCCTAACCATTGAAATTGTTGTTGTATATTTTGCTTTAACTTGAAACTTTTCCTTTACTTTATTGCGTTCCTTCTATCGCTTCCTACAAGAGAAGTTGTTGCTTGAGAAAAATCAATGACAATCAACAACATAATCCACAATTTGTTGTGATTTTTGCTAAGCCAGTGTGCAACGTCTTCTTCTTCAGGTAAATCCTTTTTTTATTTTTATTTTGCTAACATTTATTTTGTCTTTGTATAGGGGTTGTTGCTTGAGCGATTGTGTCCTTCGGTACTTCGGGCATAAGCGAAAGTAATCTCGTTTCACTGTACAAAATACAATTGCTTCCGTTATAAGTTTTCAGCAGAGCAAAAAATAAAAAAGGATGTCAAAAAGGATTTTATAACTTGTTTTCAGAAAGATTGATTTTGCATGACCTTTTTTTTCGAAAAAAAAATACATTATTGACCTAAAAAACTGTAATTGAACTGTGAGTTTAAATTTGCGAAAATTTTTACAGAAATAATAAAAGAATGTGGGACTTTTTTAAGCGTTTTTAACAAATGTCATATGCTTGTCAAATGCCAATCGCAATTCTTTTTTAAGGTCCATTGCGGCTGTGACTGATGACATGCACAAAACTGACAACGGCAATGTTCTTAATTCTATTGACAATGCAATGACAGCTGATGCTCATTGTGTTGCTCGTGACCATAGGTCATTTTGTATTGATATATGAGATGATTATCGTGTGATTTTGCATATGTGTGAATTTTTTATGATAGTTTAATAAACTGCAAGTTTTAGTGAAGTTTTTTGTTTGCTTATAAAAAAAAAAAGATTCTTTCAAAAACTGCACAGCTGCCAATTTGATTTACCAAAAAAAAAAAAAAGAAGAAAATTGCACCCTTACGAAGCGTGACTTTAAATGGATTTTTCCGATATACCCATTTTACCTTATTACGCTCATAATTGTCAATAGAGCGCGAAATATTGAAATTATGAAATTTATGATTATTTTCTTTTGTCACACATGAAATTATGCCTCTAGGATAATTTCAGCAATGTCACTAAATTATTATTTTTTTATTTTCATTGTGTTGAAAAGAAATTTATTTTCAATTTAGCAATGGTTTTTGTCTGGCATTTTGCATGTCAATATTTTGCATACTTCACAGTTTGACGCTGTTTTCGTTTTTTCCAGATTTGCCAGAAAATGTATGCATTTAGTTAATTATAGCTCTGGGCATATGCCTTTTTTAAGGAAAATTAAACAATGCGTTCAAATTGCTTTGGCACACTTTGCCAAAAAAAAGGGGTTGGTTTTTTGAGTGCAAAATAATTTTGGGTTTTTGCTGCATATAAATATTGCAGTTATTCAAGAATGTGATCTTAAACCATTTTGTCTATTGCTTAAGTCATTTTAAAAGGAAGTAAGACGTTCACGGGTTTTCATTACAGAAATTGATCAATTAGCCATTAAAGATGAAAACATCGCAGAGTGCTATTAAATTAGAGGGTGGAAATCGGGAGAGGGGGTAAATGCACGCTTTAAAGTTTTTTCAAAACGGCTATTGAACGAATAAAAACTTAGTTTTATTTTCAATAAAATTTTTTGTAGAAAATTAAATTTGCCATTGAAATAACTCATTCAAAAAATTTAAAAAAAATTTCTGATACTAAAAATTTTGAAACAAAAATAAAAAAAAAAGCAAAAAGAAAAAACGATTTTTTGTGTTTTTCCTTTTGACTATTATTTTTTTAGGGTCAGAGATAGGTAAAAACATTGTACAATATAGAAAAAGAAAATAAAATTTTCTTCAAAATGGTTTATTAAAAACTTTCTGATGTCAAAAATTGACCGAAATATGGCCACTGAAACATACTTAGAAATTCTGTTTATGCGGTCGGAAAACGGTTTTTATTCAAAATCAAGGCGTCTTATGAAAAAAGTGTTGACGGTACGATTTCTGATAAGATTTAACTAAAATTGATCTGATCAGGTTATATACGTGTTCATATATTGGGTCTATAACTTAATTTGTGCGTTTTTTTTTTTCAAAATTTGAACGTTTATTTAAGAAAAACATTTACAATATCGATACCTTAGAGCGCTATAGTCCTATGTCCACTTTTTGCGATTTTGAGATTTTTGCAGTTATGGCATCATTGTGGGCTTCTTTATCGTGTGGAAAACTGTGTGATGTCAAAATACCACTAAAATACCAAAATATTCGATAATTAAGAAAAATCCTATCTCCAAACTGTAATTTTTTCAAGAGCGCTACTGTCCTATCTCCACTGAATATTCAAATAAGTCACGTTTTTAAAAAAAATTCTTCGGTTTTTCGCGTGTTTTTCGCGTTTCATGACTATTTGCAACATTTTGGTGAACGTATTTGGTTACACCCAAGGCTCTACTGTTGTTTGTCGGAACCAAAAAAAATTCAAAAATTCAAAAAAAAAAAAATAAAAAAATATCGTTTTTTTGTGTTTTCTACGCGTTTCATGACTTTTTTCGACATTTTAGTGGAAAAAATTCAAAAAATGTACTAAATACGACGTTTTTTTCAATAGTAGTGGAATTCTATATATGGGCAAAAGTAATGATACATTATAAATTGGCTTTGATTTCGTTAGAAATTAATTAAATTGGTTAAAAACATTAAATTATGTTAACAGATACTATAGGTAAAAATATTGCATGTATCGTTATATCAAAATAGCAGCCAATCCTTAATAACCACTGTTTGAAATCTTCTTTTTGCATTTCCCAACAATTGGAAAAATGGAGATAGGACTATAGCGCTCTAAGGTATCGATATGTAGTATTATTCAAAGTATTGTCCATCGTTAGCCACAACTTTTTCCCATCTTTCTGGTAGCATATGGATTCTGCGCCAAAAGAACTGCTCCGGTTTTGAGGCCAAAAATGAATCAAGCCAATTTCTGATACCCTGTTCGTTTTGCATAGACCGAAATAAATGATAGTCGAACGGGGCAAGGTCCGAGCTATAAGGTGGGTGAGCCAAAACTTCCCATCCAATATTTTCCAAATAGTTTTTAACCGGTCTTCCAACTTGTGGCCGAGCGTTGTCATGTTATAAAATTATGACTTCATGTCTGGTCGCATATTCCGGTCATTTCTCGGCTATGGCTCTATTCAAACGGATCAATTGTGTTCGATAGAGGTAACTTGTGACTGTCTGTCCCGATTTTAATAGCTCATAATAGAGCACACCATTCTGATCCCACCAAATACAGAGCATTACCTTGGCACGATGGATATTTGCCTTTAGCTGGGAAAGTCCTGGTTGTCCGGGCTTCACATGTGAATGTTTGCGTTTTAGGTTGTCTTAATGGATTAATTTTTCCATCCCCAGTCACGATCCGATGCAAAAATGACTTCTTTTTGTAGCGTTCAAGCAGTATTTCGGACATGCAAAATCGTCTTTCCACATCTCCCGGCTTCAAATCTTATGGCACCCAATTTCGTTGCTTTTGAATTTATCCGGCTGCTTTTAGACGTTTTGAAAAGCCTGCTTGAGTGACTACAGGACTGACCAGGGCTGACCAGGACGTTCTTCGTCTTCAAGGCCAAAATTACTACTTTTGGCACGTTCGCTCAGCTAGAGCATGTTCACCATAAACTTCCACCAAAATACGATGGCTTTTGGCAGCAGGTTTCTTCATATTAAAGTAATGAAGAAGAACTCCCCGCAAAAACAATTTTTCAGGCACAAAGTTTGAGAGAAAGAAAAATTTTTGTTTACGCTTCAAATGAATGACATATACTGAAAAAGACACACAATGACAGAAGCTTTCCAACGCATGTTCGGAATATTGAAACTATGGAATAATAATAAAGTAACGCCATCTCTTAGCAAACCGCATGAATTAAGTTATAGGCCCAATATGAAAATATATAAAAAGTATGAATGTGGAAATAGCTGAGACATAAGTATGTAATAAATTTTCATATTAACACTTGCTTGTGTTTGCTGTTGAAAAATTGCAAAAATGACTGTTTAATTAGTTCAATATAAACTTATCATACTTCATACTTCGGTATTGGGGAGGTTTGAACTTAGAACCTGTTGTGTGATAAATGCTTACGTTAACGAACTTCATCATTATTGTGAGGCTGACTGAAAGTCTATTTGTTTTGAAATGAGCTTCTACCACGTTCGTGAGTGTTTTACTACGTTTCGTAGCTAACTTGGATTTTACTACGTTTTGTGATGTTTTAACTACGTTTCGTTGTTGATTTGGACTTAACAACAATTGGCAACCAGCGTTGCTAAATAAGTTTCAACCACGTTCGTGAGTGACTTAGCAATGCACCATACAAATATGATATTGGAGCGTTATTAAATTCAAATTGACCATGTTTTAGGTGTCATTTTTGTACTTTTTTAAGAAAAGGGCGAAAATGACCCAAAAAACGACAAAAATATTCCCCGTAATATCCTGCATAAGTTTGCTGAACACATGATACACCTCAAATGCAAGGATCATTTAGTTAAATTCATCGGTTTAACACAAGAATGCGGAATTTTTGTTTTTTCCATGTACAGTGGTTAAAAAAACTTCAAAAATCGATTAAAAAAAAATGTGACGTGCTGGGGAAAAACCACGAGACACGGGTATTTTTTTTTTAACGTCTACTTAAAGAATTTTTTGGATTTTCTCATGTGTTTTTTTTTGTGTCGAACAATGTTATTAAATTAAAAATACCAATAAAAGCGGTCTCACCGAATCTCTACCCTGTAAAAGTTGATAATTGACAAACTTTGAACTTCGATATCTGCAAACTTGAGTTTTTCATTTCACGATTTCAAAATGCCATAACCCAGTAAAGTTTTAGAACTTTCCAGTGATCGAGGTGTCATTTTATTCAAAATTGTATTTTTTTTTTAAAAAACGCAAGAGAAACGGTTTTTTATTTTGTAAAGATAAGGTATCTGTTCCAGCGGACGATCACAATTGCAGAAATTCAAAAATCGACCACACTTTTAAGATTATTGAGCTGATTTGCTCTCTAACTCAACCATTTACGAATAATTTGTTTCCAAGAAAAAGTTTAGCTTCATTATTTAAGAACTTTATTTTGCATATAACACTAATTTTCGGCTAAGATTAAAGCATACAGATTACAAATATCAGTGCGAAAGTCTTTTGTTTGTCTATTTTATATGTAGATTCTTTCTAAAAAACAATTATAAATGATTCATTTCATGATATAAACGCATAATTATTTATTGACGTTCAACTGGTTTGTGTGAAAATATCTATTTTTTGGTGGAACACAATCGTATTTTGTTATCTACAATTGAATTTATTCTAAGGAACTTATTTCGAATATTTTCAGCAAGAAATTTTTAAAATATGTAAATTCTTTAGAGTAATAAGCCTTTATCAAATTTCATTAACAATTTTTATTAACAATTATTTCACTAGCAAAATATTCCTAATAGGAAAAAAAAGATAGCGCTCCCGAAATTATCTACCCGCATTTAAGAGGATACATTTTTTTATTATGGAATTTATTGTACGTAAGTAGATTAGTTTATATGGGCATCATATGAATTTTATATAAAATAAACCATTTTCTTACTTTCATATGAACTTCTGTATAAATTTTATACAAAAAAAGTATAAAAGATTTTATAAAGGGATGCTATAAAATTTAAACCAAAATAGTTTAAATTGTGTTAATACTATATCGCCGGTGCTTACAAAGACTATCTCTTCTTTAAATGCGGACAAGAAAATCCTTTTTTTCAAACTGCGGCGAAAAAGATCTTTTTTGTGCGAATGCGGACAAGAAAATCACTTTTTACAAAATGCGGAGAAGAAAATAACTTATTTCAAAATGCGGCGAAGAAAATCTCGCTTCATTCGCTGCGATTTTAAATGAAATGTTTATTTTCGTAACTCGTCGAAAAGTATTCACTAAATAAAGAGATTTTCTTCGCCGCATTTTGTAAAAAGTAATTTTCTTCGCCGCATTTTATAAAAAGTGATTTTCTTATCCGCATATTACAAAAAAGATTTTTTTCGCCGCAATTTAAAAAAAAAATATTTTCTTCGCCGTAACTTTCGGTTGGAAAATTTTCTTCGTAAGCACCGGCGATATGTGTATACATTTTATACGAACAAGCGGTTTGTATTCCAAATTGAAGCATAGATTTTATTCCAAGTTTGGTGTGGATCTGTATTTATTCTAATTTAGTTTAAATTTTACACCCAAACTATTTGCTGTGTAGTTTTGACCTTTTGAATGAAGACAGTTTAAAACTTCATACAAAGTAGATAGTAGGAGAAATTTTCCGTTTTTCAAGTTAGCCATTCTAAATGAATGAAAGCAGGTCAGAGCTGTTGCATGAAAAAAAATATATCACGCTTCAACAAAAAAAATTTTTTTTTTTGGGATGTGTTCTAGTGTAGCACTTTCAATTGCCATTAATGAGTACAAAAAAACTATCAATGGATTTTCGAAGTTGAATCGTTAAGCGGCGCTATAACGGAACAAAGTTCGAAAAGTCAAGTATATACATAGTATAGAAAAAACGTGTTTTTGGATTAAAAACTGAAAATTTTTTATATGGTATCTTAGTTTTTTGTTTATGATGACTTCTAAACATAACTTCAGCATTCTCCAGTGATTTGGTTTGGAACAAATTGATCCGCTCTAATTGCATGCCATTCATTGGAAAGGATTCAGAGTTGCAATGGCTAGAATAGTATCGATAAGATCTTTATATGGCAAACCAATTCGGTTTGTGCGTAACTAAGTAAGCTAACAAAGTTGTCTTAGCCAAGCAAAGTGAGAGTGGGCTACATCCCCGTTGGGTTGTTATATAATTTTATAGTTTTTTTCTGCCAAATTTCTTTCAAGTTTTTAATAAATTTTATGTTAATATAAGTACTTAATTGCTAAATAAATATATCTATCTATGTTTATTGAAGAGATATTAGATAGCGATAACAGCATAAATTCTAACTATAAAAGCGGTGAGATCTTTTAAATTTCTAGTAGTACTACAATTTCTACGCTACTGAACAAAGACGATGTTATACAAAATCTACATATTGGCAGCACTCGGACTTTTGGCGACGAGATCTACTGTTGCTGTTAGTTTGCCTTCTGGCTCAGAACCTTTAGTATCATTGTCGAATATCATCGCTAGTGGTCAGCAAGAAGATCTGCAGTGCAGTTTTATTCTGGAAATTGTTGCCGATCTATATAATAACAGCTCCGATAATTACAACAAAGTGCTACAATTTGCGAATTACAGCAGCAATGTGAATTTTAAGTTTGATTTATTATTTGCACTCCATAATGTCATAAACGATTTACAACATATCGAAGATCCCATACGTGCCATACCACTTTACAATGATATGCAGTTGATGTTTACTGCTTATAATTACACTGAGAAAACAATATGATTATATACATCAAAATTTGGTTATAATTAACAAATAATATATTTGATATAGGCGAATCGAATATTTGATATCATTTAATGAGTGGCATATTTGAGCAATTTTATTGGTTCAATCGAATATTTGTTAATAATTACCAAATATATGTTTGCATATAAAGACATTTATTGTTTTGAATTTAGACCTTTATTATTATTAATCTTTTTATTAATTAGAAACTAATATGACAATATTTGCTAGGATCATAATATATAATATTTGTTTTAAATTAAAAATAAAACTCTTCTCTGAAAGTTGAATGCACTCGCCAAGTTGCAAAAAAAAACAAAAAAAAACAACAAAAAAATCATATCTGGGTGGGGATTGAACTCATACCCCCGGGGCATTTTTTGTTCTTTGTTAGATGCTACCATATATTTACCAGCTACATTTGTAACCTTGGTTCATTGCAATCGTAAGAGGGAATCCATGTATAGCGAATTGGAACTATGCCGCGCGTATTGAATTCTTTAAACCTCAGGACGCAATGACCGAATGTAAATTACTGAATCTTACAGCTTAACAATCAGAACTATATTATAACTATAGATGTTCTACATATACAAATTGAAATACGAAAAAGTTATATCAAATCAAAAAGTCAATCAAAGTGAAGTAAAAAAATAAAATAATTAATTTAAAAAAAAAAACTTTCTTGTCTGGGATTCGAACATAGGACCCACAAGATATGAGTCAAACGTCTTATACATTGAGCTAACTCTATCTACGTTTGTAGTGATTGTTATTTTGAATTTATTTTAAACAAAAAGTCAAACACAAAATTTAACAAGTATTGATTGTTTTTTGTAACTTTTGAAAATAATGTTTTGAAAATAATGTCAGTATGTTTTTGAAATTTTTCAATACTTGTTGAATTTTTTGTATCACTTTTTGTTTAGAATTAAAGTAGATAGAGTTAGCTCAATGTATAAGATGTTTGAATTATAACCTGGGGGCGTAGGTTCAATTCCCAGACAAGAAAGATTTTTTTTTAATTATTTTTTTTTTTAGAGTGCGTTCGAATCCCAGACAAGGTTTTTTTTAAGTTAAAGCAAATATTTGTCATTCCATCAAACAGATATCAGTTTTGGCCCAATCGACAATATTTCAAGGTCCAATTAAAGGCATATTAATATTTACCGAAATTTGTTAATTATTAACAAAAATTTTCTAAAATGTTCAATCAAATATAATTCTTTGATCGAAACATACTCTTTTCTCAGTGTATGCTAAACTTTCCGTATTTCAAACAAACCAATTAGAATCTATGAGTATGCATCTTTTCTCCATAATTGAAAGCAATGGAGCTGATATACTGGAAGCTGCAATCTATTTGAATAAATGCAGCCATGAACACACAACCGTTGGTCATTTATTGAATCTGCTTTATGGAAGCGATGAACTCATCTCATATGCTACAATTGCACAAACGATACCCAGAGTTTTTCGGGTTATACCTCCAGCGGAGCTGTTACCAATACTGGGGCATTTTTCCATACATCTAAGGCAAAATGTGGAAGCCATGATGGCATTTTACAATTCACTGGAAGTTCAAGGAGAGTTAAAGGTTGATTTCTGTTTACAACTGAGTAAATTACAGCAGAATCCCGATTATAACTCAAAAGTTTCACAAGCAACAAGATACCAAGTTGATTCCATTTGTCCTGTGCCCTTACAAACACTGCACGGTGGCACAGTTTGCTTAAGTCAGCGTATGGCAAATGGTTCACGATTTTATCTGCAAGAGTGCATGGTTGATCCAACATACAGCGCTTGCATAAAGGTGATGCCAAAGCTTAGCTACAGTTCCGCATTGACTACACAACTGAATCGTACTGTAAACGGATTTGCATTCCACAGTTTGTATTTAAATAATAGGACATTGCTCATGCGAACTGGAGTAGTGGCTGAAGAAACAGGCGGTTATAAGCTTAATGTTTACTATACAAATACAGCTAATGTCGACAATTATTGGAGAGTACAGCTCAATGGTGACCAGGTGATTTTGCAAAATATGAATAGCACTATGTTCCTGTGTGCTGGCAATGAATCTGCGTTGCGTGGTAAGCTGTGGTTCGCTTACACTAGAAATAGGGGACAGTTTTCAACAAATCCGAATGAGTGCAGTTGGTCTGTGGACAATTGTCAGGGTATTACTGATATGTAGTTGATAAGCTACAAGGAGACCTATGTATGCAAGCAAAGCAATAATGAAATAAATTTCATAATTTAAAGTATTTTTTTTTTTTATTATTTTAGTTTTATTTCATGTCTGTTATTAGCACACTCTTGCAATGGAGAGTACCTTTTATAACAAATTATTAAATTCTCTGCTGGTAGTGCTTCACAAATCCATCAATCCAACAATCAATATCCGGTTTTTGTACATTTTCCGAAATATATATTATTCTGAATAAAAAGGCAGCTCGATTACCGAAAAATTCCAAAAATTTATTCGTAAAATGTAAAACTCAAGTTTGTGAACATCATATTGGAAATTTTTGACAAATTTTATGCAGCTTTCCTGAAATATGAAAATGAAATACGATACGAAAATGTATTTTTTTATGGGGATTTCAAACATCTAAAGAATTATATTTTGTGCTCTTAGTTTTAATGCTATATTAAAAAGAAGGAAGCATGGTCGTTTTGATGCCTCTATACAGGGTGGGTAGAAATAAACACCGAAAAATGTAAGATTCCTGGGACTTTTCAGATTAATCTTATCATTTCCCATTTTTCGAAATTCTACAAACTCTGCATATCATCATATAGTCAATCATAGATCAATGAGAAGATATTGATATTTAAAAAATTTTTTCGCAGCAAGCTTTGAAATGAGTGCACCAAAACTATTGTGTTCAAATTTTTTCCCTAGTCCATCGTATTTACTTAAAAATGGCAAACGAGCTAGAAGCTCGAAAGTTAATAATAAAAATTTTCCAAGACCTTCCGCGGTGAACTATCGATAGAATTGCTCAGGATATCAAAGTTAATGTTAAATTGGTATCAAGAGTCCTGGAAAACTTTAGGAACGGTTTGGATGTTTTTTGAAAGTCGGGTTCCAGCAAAAAAATGCTTCGGTGACCAAAACAAAAAAAAGAACTTCGTCACAATTTTAAAGAAGAACTCCAAAATTTCATTCAGAAAACTGGGATAGAACGTGGAGTGTTCCAAGTTTTAAGCTCGCAAGGCCAGAAAAGAGGCTGTTTTGAAGACTTTCAAGGTACAAAAAGTTCCTGATAGAAATGCTGTGAAGCACATGGAGGCAAAATAGCGCGTCATTAAACTAAAAATTATTTTTTTTTTTCAAAAATTCGAATGCTGCATTATTTTAGCCCATTTTTCACAACTCACAGGACAAGAGTTTTACACTGCAGACTGGCAAGGGAATGTGAACAAAAAGTTTTATTCAAAAAAGCAGTAAAAATTTTCTTGGTTTTGCAAGCAATCTGCTGTTGTGGCAAAAGGAGCAATTCTTTTGTAACCACTGAAACAAAAAACTCCGAATTCTACATAATTAATGCTTGGAAAAAAGACTTAAGCCTTTCCTACGAGAGCATGAGGTTTCCATTTTCTTTCTAGACCTAGTATCTTGTCATTACCTATAGTAAAATGGCTTTGGAGTGGTACTAATAAAATAATGTGATTTTGGTGCCTCGTGAAGAAAATCCGCCAAACTTTCCAGAACTCAAGCCAATTGAAAGATACTGGGCTTTAGTCAAAAGGGAGATAAAGGCAACAAAAAAAGTAGCCAAGGATGCTTAAGATTTTTGAGAAAAGTGGTATTTAGCAGCTAGAAATCCAACCATAAGACCCTTTATGGAAGGGGTGCACGAAAAGTTAAAAAAATTTTTAAAAAAAAGATGATATAAAAATTTTAGGTACGCAGTAAAAATGACAATAAAATGGTGGTTCAAAAATGAGTTTCAGAGATCGCAGTCCTTATATGATAGATTCTTTTCGAAAAAGAACGAACTTCCAGGTCTACCATTTTTGGCATAATGTTTTAGATATTGGTTTTTTGTCTTGTTGACATAAATTTCAAATTGAAATACTCATTTAAAAAATTGCAGTATTTTTTCCAAATTTATGTATGCGAGTATGTACCTCATAGGTAGACTTATATGACCTGTAAAACGTACTAATATTTGGAGGCGAATACTAAGATTTTCCCTTTATACAAAGTGTAATCGCTAAGGTAATGAAGGCATGAAAATAGAACTAGACTAAAAACAAAATTGTGCTTGTGGTGGGGGTCTAAAATGTACCCCTGGCGAAAAATAGGGTTAAAACTGATTTTCTAACTTGTTTTCCAAAAAAAAATTTCTTCGGTCACCGTAACGTTTTAGAGAAAATTGTTTTATAAAAGCTTTTAGCTTATTGTATGATTTTTCTAAGAATGTATTTGGCTTATATGATTTAAAGGAATTTTGCAAATTTGATATTTTAAATTTTTTTCCTTATATTTGACTTTGGCAGCAATTTGAGTATGAAATAGGTCGTATTAACATACCCTTTTATAACTATTTTTGGAATCCTTGTTAAATTTTCTTTTATTCGGTTGTATTCTTGTCATACCAACTTTTTCATTTGAGCTCGAAAAAATATAATTTTCTATGTAACACGCGGGTTATTCGCATGCGTTGCGCTGCATGTGATGTGTGCGCTACACGCGCTGCTCTTTATCTACTGGAGCCTTTAAACGGATTGTTCTTGAAAAGTTTTTTTTTGGACCTCAATTAAAAAAATTGGCATAACAAATGTAAGTACTGCCGAATTAAAGGAAATTTAAATAGGATTTTTTTTGTACTAAAATGGCTCCCAAAGTTAAAAATTAGGAAAAAAAATTTAAAATATTAAATTTAAAGATGCAGAACTTTGCAAAATAACTTTAAACCCTATAAACCAAATACACTTTTAGAAAGCTGATACAATCAGCTAAAAGTTGTCAGTAAAAAAGTTTTATCTAAAACGCTAGCCCAAGAAATTTTTTTTTTTTGTAAAACAAGTCAGAAAGTGAGTTTTAAGCCCGTAACCCCTCACGGGGTTGGACCATGTATCATCCTGAATATATGAATTTTTTATTTTATTTTATTTATTTATTAATAAATAAGTTTTAAGCAAACATTTGAAAGCAAACTAAATTTTTGAAGACCCTAGTGAGTTCACAAATTAATGTAGACAATAGAAATTCACAAATTATCCACTCGTATAATAAATTACAATTGAAATTATAACAAGCACAAGAATATATTTTGGAAGAATTCATTCCTTTACTATAAACTTTACAGCATAAAGAGTTTAATGACTTTGGCTAAATTGAAATAAAATTACAGACCATTAGAGAGAGCACTAAGTGGTACAAGTAGCACTTGCAACTAAATGGAGTTTATTGGATTTGCATAAATAAAGTTGGCAAACAAAAAATATTAAGTTTATGGTTACCAGTGGAGCAGTAAAATATGAAATAAAATGAAAGCAAACATTTTAAACTTTTAAATGAATTCATTGCATTCACTTTATAAACTGTGTATGTACAACCCATATTTACAGAGCAACTTAGTGCAGACACACAATAATTCCAGAAATTGTACTCAATTTAATGTACTAACTACCAAGTCAATTGCCAGTAGTCTAAGGTTAGAAAGGATAACAGCATCGCCATACACGGATGATGACTTAAAAAAGGAAGTAACTTTTAATTAAACGACAGACAAAATATGTAAAATTTTTGAATATTTAATGTGTAGCACGCAATGTTGCAGCATGGCGATGCTGCCGCAAATTCCTTAGGTACTGTTTGCCTCCCTGCGCTGGCTGGTTGGTTGGTTGCTTATTCAGAGTATGGCAAATATTTACCTATGCAAATCGATTGCAGTTGTACAATAAAAAAAAAGGATTTTCACATATGAAAACCAAAACGAAATGTGTTGATCCTTTAGCGAAACAACAGCAGCAGCAGTCAGTAGCAGTAAAAGTAGCAACGTATAAAATGCAGCAAACGTGTTTTTGCGGTAACAATGCCGTTTTGTTTGTTTTGTGGGTTGCTTATGCGCGCTGGCCCACTGTTCGCTTATGGGATATGCACATGGTTGTGTATAGGGTTGCCTACCTTGTGTTTTGTTTTGTATTATGAAACATATGTTTGCGGTAGTACACTGCCGATATTTGTGAGCAATTGTTGTCTGTACGTATAAACCAAATAATCACGTGGTTTCTCACATCGGCAGCATAAATGACAGGAGCTTCAAAATGCTACAAATGTGGAAATTCAGATATCGGTATTTGTCTGGTGTTTGAATTGGAAGCCGTTTATTTGTTTTGTTTCTTTAAGTACAAAAATTATAATTGCAATAATAAAGTACTATACATAAAATATAATGATTATGGGGGTTATCGTGAATCAAGATTCCCGGGGAATTTGCTTAAACTGCACTATAGAATGCACTGCAGTCTGAGAAAATTCCCCGGGAATCTTGATTCATGATAATCCCCTATATCTCAAAAATGCAAAACGAAATGCCTATGTTTTTTTTTTAATCACATTGTCCTTCCTTTTGTAACTCAGAGAAGAGGCGTGCCATGTCCGTCTGCCTGTTTGTCTGTTGAATTTATTCCTGATGGATTACGCAAAGAATGACTCAAATGTCAATCTGTTTATTTAAAATCTGAACTTTATCAATAAACATTTTGTTTGTTAAAGACTTATGTTGTCTCGATATTAACATTTTCAAAGCATTGTTTGTTGAAAAAACGAAACCATTGAATTGCCAGTATAGTACCAGTCTTACCCTCCCACTCAAAAACTTGCATTACATGAAAAACCATTAAAATTATACGAAATAAAATTAATGTAGAATAAAAATGAATTCGGAAATTCCTTTATAATAAGATCATATGTCAAGTAACGTTGCCTATCCATCATATGTTGTTAACATGACATTACAATTTGAGCGCCATATCTCACTGACGTGCCAATCAAGCAGCAGGCTCTGAGTCAATAAACACGCTATCACTTTAACAGAAAAAACAAAAATTTCAATTAAATTTCTAGAGCGATTATCACGAAACGCACAAATGAATAGCAGTTACTTATTTCACAATTAGTATTATATATATGAGAGCGAGCAAAGGATACAAAGGAATGCACCAACATTAAACGCACACAAAGAAGTATGAAGTAAGGCACTACTGACCCAACATGCGTTCTTCAACGCTGACCTCTGGTCAGTTATACCGCAAATATGAAATTCAACGAATCGATAAACGAATTGCGTTCGAAAGGTCCTTTGCTTTGTATGGTTAAATGGATATGAACGAAAGAACGAACAAACAAACACACAATACCAATGCATTGACATGGAAAGGATAACAAACACACATATGTCTGTCTGTGTGTACCACTTGTCTGTGGTGCCGCTGATAAAAATCATTAACAATTGCTCAATGAAAGTGAATTAAGTGCGAACAGACTGATAACGCACGCACGCAATATTCTCTCTAACTACTCTACTGTTTACTGGGTTAGCATATATACAGTGTTGCCAATAACTGTTTTTTTTTTCTTTTGAATTTAACCACATTTGTAACTTTTGTACGACTCGCTATTGCAGAAAAATATGAAACCCAATTAATGGCATTTTAATTGAATGAAAATATTTACATCGACCTCGAGATGATGATGATGTACATAGATAAATTGATGTGGATGGAAGTTTGAAAAGCCTTTGGTTGAATAACACAAAAATTAATTGACTTTCCAAATGGATTTTCCATAATAAAATTAGTTTATCATTGAAATGCCACTCGAGCAAAATTTGTCTTTTGTTTTCCTGTAGGCTTTTTGTAAATTTAAAATTTGCGTAAATTGTACCACGCACAGATGCAGAGTATATGTACATTAGCGATTCTTAATAGAAACTTTTAGGATTATTGCTAAAAAGGCACACGCTCAAAATACACTAAAGGGTGGCTTAAATAAAACTTTTGATTATTTTTATTATACCTGCTTAATAAGTGCATAACTTATGTCAATGAACAATGCTTCAGCATTAGCTATCCCATAAAAATACACCGGTCTTACCCCAAGGGAAAAGGATGGCTTCAAAAACTTTTCTGAAGTTCATATTTTTCACCAATAAGCGCTTCCGCTCCGTAAGAACTATTCTTTCTTTTTAACATTGCATGTCCTAGGATGTAAGCCCCATTAAGCTTACCGCAGCCTTACTGCAAAAGGCCTTTTGAAGCGCTTATTTGTAATGCTTCGGTAAGCGTTTTTTCAATAAAATGAAAAAAAAAAAAAAAAAAAATCTGGCAGTATCAGGATGTGAATCCACTACCGTCCGTGTGATAGATAGAACGTATTATTTTTACTTACATTTACCAACTCGTTAGGCCGTTACACCATCGCCCGATACGATGAAGAGGTATTAAATTTGTATATTAAGCAAATGTTGTCCAAACAGAATTTGACATTCGAATGATTCCTACAGCCTTACATATAATCACTGTGTAATCAGTTTCACCTCAATTAGTCAAAAGTAAATAAATAAGAGAAAGGAAAATAGAAAAGTGAAAAAATTTTGAATAAAAAATATTTTCATAAAAAAAAAATTCACCCGGGCTGGGTTCAAACCCATGTTGTTCTTACTGCAGTCTTACAAAAGATAATAGTGTAAGTGCTTCTAAATTTTTATGGAGACAAGCGCTTTAAAGTGCTTGGATCAGAAGCGCTGGAAATTTGTCCTTTTGGGAAGCTTCTAGATTTTCGCTATACCCCAATATTCACACACAAATACACATATAGAACTATCTAACTATATGTGAGTTGATTGTTGATCCACTAGCGTTTGTTGTTCTTCTATTTTGCTTCATTCCAATGGGCGCCCTAATGTCCTTATATGCTAAGAGTGATAGCTTTTTTTCTCACTATTTTGGTTTAGATTATCCTTTGCCACCGCCATGTCGGCCGTCGTTATCGTAGTCGCATGTGCGTCAAGTTTGCCTCGAGCATCGATTGTGTGATGAGCGCTGAGTTGCCACTCAATAAACTCGAAATTCAAAAGCCAAGTTAAGCCTTTACAACTTTCAACGTTTAAAGCAAATACACAGAGAGTGAGACACCGATAGAAAGAGGGAGTGAGAGAGAGAGGCATGAAAACTCCTGCAGGCTGCTCTTATTGAATGGCAGTCTAGCCCCGGAAGGAGTAAAGAAGGCTGTGCACGAGGAGGCACAATAACAAAAATTAACAAGAGCATCATTGTGTGTGCTCAAGTTCAATGTGGTGGCTTTTAAAAGGATTTGCAAAGGATGTGTGAAACAATTGTTACTTGGCGTTAAGAGTTACTCCAGATACAGCACCATCTCCACCCACTTTTAAATTGCTTTCAAAATGTTGGATACATTCGATTTTAATCAATAAAATAACTTTATTTTTAAGTGGATTTGTTGAAAATAAAATCATGTGCTTTTACTTTAAAGCTTAATACACAAACTAAGGATTCGATAAACGAAAATTGTTTTAAAAGTTCATTTTGTAGACATTGTCACAATTTATAAGAAAAATATTTAACCTTTTGCTCCATGAAATTAACTAAAAAATATTAAAAACCAAACATTCGTATCAAAAAACCGGATATGACACAACGCTATAAAACAATAAAAAAAAGGATACATTAAACAAACCAAGCAGCAGGACACTCGTTTTCAAAGTGTTCGAATAAAACAGCAATAAAACGTGTGCAAACGAGTAGCGAATGTCTGTTTTACAGAACCTTCACAAATATCATATTGCTGGCAAGTAGAAAGGATACCATAGTGGTGGACTAAAAGGATAACATGTTGGGCAAAGCGACGCTGCGCAGCCATAAGATGCAGTTTCGTTGAGCATTGATTTATGTGTTGTTTTTAGTTGTTGTTGCTGCTGTTGTGTTTTTTTTTTGTATAGGATAAAGGACACGTTGTACTCTCCGCAAAGTTGATTTATGAGCTCAAGAGCAACAACAGCAACTATGGTACGTTAATGGATACAACATGCATGTAATGTGCAATCTTATAGAATGTAGAGTTTTATGTTGCAATTCTACAATATTTGTTTAAATACAAACATACACTTCTACACTATATGTGTTATGTGCAATTGTGTTTGTGACAAAGCCGCCACCGCGTTATTTGTAGCGTCCTGTGGGATTAATAAATGATTTTAATTGTTTTGCCTTTGTTTCTGTAATCATCCTTTTGTAGGAAAGTGAAGTGATACTGGAAGTATAATTTAGAAAAAAATACTAAAATAAGTTGGTGACAAAAAAATAAATAACACAGGACTAAAAGGATTGTATGGAGAGCGGTTTTGTAGTTGATTTCGGGTAGTCAGGGTCTTTTGAATACGAAAATAATACAAGAATCGTCGGATTCACTTTAGTTCGCAAGATATTCTCATTTAAAAGTAGGAAATTGCATTTTTGAATTTATGGCATCGGAGAGCCGTAATCTTTTTCATTCAATTTTACCTACAAGCTTTCCAATTGGTTTCTTATTTCCCGAGTTATATATCATCTATTGACAAAAAGAGATCTCAGCTCCATACAAATATAAAAAAGACATTCGTATGGAACTATTATACCTTTGCTTTAATGGGTGATAATGCGTTATACCTCGTAGCGTGACTCTTCTGATCTAAATACAGTGTATGTTAAAGTGGATCGACCACCATACAAAAAATAAATTGTTTTCTGGCTCGAACTGAAATATATTCTCAAAAAAATCTTTAGACCATAGTCAAATCTATACGTGGAATACATTTTTTTTTTTTGAATTTTAAAACAAAATAAGTCATATGACTTTCAAGGAATGATCGAAAATAGTTAAGTGATAACAGACTTTCGGGGTCTACGTTAAATGGGTGGCATGGCTGAAAATTTCAAATTGCTAGAGTTTGCATTGCAAATTATAAGCAAATTATTTCTCATAACTTACTATGATATGTCTGCGCAATTTTTCTCGCAGGACGTGGCACTGTCAACTTTAAAGCGATGTAACACATATGTAAAGTTTTAAAATTTCTTGCTTAGTGTCCAACTTATCGCTATTTTCCATTTAAAGGCGTGGAACCGCCTACTTAAAAACAAGCAGTTTTTAATATCCTTTCTTAAAGTGCGTTCTATCTCTACGCCGAATTTGATAAAAACTGATTCAGCGGATTAGCTGCGAGAGCGTTTTTTTCATTCAAGGGCTGGCACCATCCACCTAAAAACTCAAAATCATATAATTGTTCCTTAGTGAAAACTCTTTTACATGCCAAATGTCATAAAAATCGATAGAGCGGTTTAGCCGTAAGAGTGTTTTCTATATTTAGGGGTGTGGCACCGCCCACTCATAAAAAAGAAGGGAATCTTGTGCACTGCTGCTCCTCCCAATCATTAAAAAAAAAAAAATAGAAAGGGTGTAAGCTTTGCCCTGCGCAAACATTAAATACCCTACACTGCAGTATTTTGAAAACTTTGCATATATGGGAGGTACCGCGCCCTCTTGACCGAATTCGCCCAATTTTTTCTCAAAGCTTGCGCATACAATTCGGAGTATTTATGTGTATTTTGGTTGCATTGTCCTAAAAAATACTCCTAAAGTTGCATTTTGACTATATTTTTTGTATGGGCGGTAGGCGTGTTCGTCAACTGATTTCACTCATTTTCAATCCCACGAGTTAACTTTGACGACGAAGACAGTGTAAAAAATTTCATTGAGTTGTCTTGCTCAGTTTTGCTAAAGAATGTATTTCGACGCACAGCCAGCCAGCTAACCACCCAGCCAGACAGACGAACATGGCTATATCGACTCAGAAGGTGACTCTGATCAAGAATATATATACTTTTCTATATCTGACGCGCCTCCTTCTCTGCGTTACAAACGGAAGAACAAAGTGAAAATGTAGGGTATAAAAAAATCAAGTGAATATGGAAACAGGAACTGAACCGATTTCGTTTGTCTATATACATAGGATGTAATTGATGAGATTATGAAGCTTCTGTGAGGTTAATAGAGGAGGCCTTGAGTAAGAAAAAAGTACACCTGGTGGTTCAAAACGTACTTCTGAAGAGTTATAGGGCTAAAACTGCTTTTCTGATTTGTTTTTTAAAAAAATATTTTCTTGGGTCATCCTAGCGTTTTAGAGAAAACTTTGTTGTTAAAAATTTTAGCATATTGTAAGAGCTTGCTAAAAATATATTTGGTTTATAGGGTTTTGAAGAATATCGCAAAGTTCGGGACCTTTAAAGTTGATATTTTCAATTTCTTCCTATTTTTTAACTTTAGCGGCCACTTTAGTATAAAAACGTTCTATTAACACACCCTTTTATAATTTTTTTTTTTTGAAATCCTCTTTAAATTTCCTTTAATTCGGTTATAAATATGTTATACCAGTTTTTTAATTTGAGGTCAGAAAAAAAGTAAAGTTTTCACTAGAGTCAAAATAATTTCTGAACTGAGTTTTGATATATCTTGGAACATATTTCAGTTGCATCTAAACATTTTCTAGGCGATCCACCACTCATAATAAATGTGCGCATGTTGCAACCACTGACTCCCCTAATATCAAATATGAATGAATTTCTTTTTATGACGATTTCAAAATTTAACCCTTTACTACAACTGAATTTCATACTGCTTTTGGGTATCTAAGGGTTGTTTGTTTCAAAAATAAACATTTCTTTTTTCATAGTTAATTAATGCAGGCATATGCGAGTTTCATATTTTTTTTAGTGTTTTCTCTAATGAACTTTTTTATTAAAAAAACACAAAAAATTTAAATGTGACAAATGACACGTATGCAAATTAAAATCATTTCGGGTACATCATTTTACTGTAAACGCTAGGCTTTTTAAATTTTCGAATAAACCAAGGATTATGCTGTTTACATATATAGGCAGATTTTGTGGTTGAATTTTTTATTATTTTTTGTTAAGAAAATTAACATTTTTATAGTGAAAAAAGTCCCTAATTTATGCATACGCCAATTAGCGCGCTTGTTTGATTTGAAGGAGTTTTTTTTTTGTTAAATAAAAAGGTTTCATAATTTTGATTTTCTTCCTTTAAATTGTTTTTGCTGTTATTAAAATTTTATGCTTTATGAAGCAGATACGCTACATACATCACTTGCGCATGCGTCAACATTAAAAGCGAATAAAAGTAAACATTAAAAGAAATTATGCAATAAATGACGGAAGAAATGAAAAGCAACATTTTTCGCTATCAAACACAATTCACTTACAATAAAACGACGAAATTCCACTGTAGGTGGCGCTACAAGAAAATGACGTATATCTTGCATCCAACCAACAAACTACAACATTCGTTGACTGAACGCTGAACGAACAGACGCCGCGCCGTCAAGCAAAACAAATTAAACACAAATTCATTGTCACAACGTTAGTCACACCTGTCTGTGTTTGTGTGTGTTAACGATATGCAGCAAATGAAGCGCGTTAATTTCGCTTGCATACCTCGTCGTAAGTCTTAAAGTTGTGGCGAATTTTTATCGCACCAATATATTCATCATTGGAGTACCTATTTCTTATCGGGGTGTAACTGAATGCACTTTATAGTCAGTGAATGTGGCACACACCTAAGTTAAGCTGGGATGTCACTTTATTTGTGTTTTCTTTTTTGAGTTGACCAGCTCAGCTGAACGAGACTTTTTTTTAGTCGAAGAATATATGAAGAAAGTTTACGAAATTTGGTACACAGCACAGTGGGAGAATAGGCCAGCGGCGTTTAATTAAAATGTTGTACTTTAGAATTGCAAAAAATTTTATTTACGTACCGTTTTCCAACACCCCAATGAGCTTATAAATGCTTTATGTTTTGGTCGACGAATTTTCTGTGAAAAGTTATAAGCCTTCAAACTTCACTTATACATACATATGTATATTCGAAATTTAAATAAAATTTCTTCTCTTTTTGAACAGTACTTCGCTGTGGCTACAAAATCGTTATTAACTTGTTTGATTATATCTTAACTAGCGTAAATTGTAGCTAAAGGTTTGTTTTAAATAAAAAACATGTCGATGGTATGTGTTTGTATGTTTATTATTAAGAAATTATAGCGCAAATTATGCACTGTGTTGATTAATTACTAGTAGCCTATAATAGTCTTCTGTAGAGTGTAACTTATCCTATTCTACCGTATTCGGGCTAATTATGATTTTCCTTATTGATATAATTCTTTGTGACTGTAAAATATCTAAAATGATGAGCCAGTTTTTGACAACCTTTATAGGCGGAAAAAGTTTACATGGGATATTATAATTAGAATCGTCTAAGGAATACGTGTGAATTTTTTCATTGTTTTCTGAGAAATCTCATAATTTTCAAAAATTGGTCAAAAAAAATAATACGTTCCAAAAAAACTCACACGTATTCTTAAGAAGATTCCAAGCATTTTACGTCATATGCACTTTTTTCATAAGATGACTGATTTTTCTCTACTACTGAAAAATGAATTACACGGCACACTATATTGTTGATAACTATTGAACCAATACCGATTACTCCAATTTTTTCTTGGTATATAGTTTCTACATATCTGGAGAGTGCTCACATATTTTTTATAATTTTCTCAGAGGCGGAGAAGTTGCTTAAATTTAAACTTTTTTGAAATAAAAGTTTTTCAATAATTAATGAAAAATTTTGGTCCAGAAAAAAAAAATACTATTATTAAGTATTTTATACATTTAAAACTATTATTTTTGTTTTTGTTTTTTGGCTTTAGTTTTTTTGATTTTTTATTTAATAAGGAAAATTTCATTTAAATTGGGTATATGTCAAAAACGGTCACACCTAAGATTTTATGGAAAATAGGGTATTGCACTTGATGGTCTCCAGATATCAATTCAGAAGAAAACGCTAGGGTGATATCCCTAAAAATTAAAATCGGTTTCACATAGCCGTGGGGTACTCGGTATTGACTCGGTGGCAGAAATAGTTTATTATACATAGTTATATTTGTCTACAATGCACCAAAAAACTTAAACGTATACACATTTTCGAATGATTATATCAAGTGGAATTTCGATCCACATGAAGGCAGCAGGGGATGCTAGAGATAAAATGGGCTATCAGAAATATTTTTTATTATCGTATTCGGTTTTAGCGTCTCCCTTCTGGCACATAAACATTTTTTTTTTGTGTGACTATGGTTGATCAATATTCTACGATTTTTTCAACATTTTTCCATTATTTCACAATTTTTCTACTATATATATTTTGCCTCTTCAATTTTTCATTTTATTTCAACTTTTGTAGATCTTCTCAATATTTTTGTTTGTTTCAATTGTACGTATTTCGCATTCCTAAAACTTCTTGATTTTTCCAAAATTTTTCGTCTTTTCACAGTCTTTCATTTATATCAACATTTCTGTAGTTTTCTTTATTTCCAACTATTTTTTTAAAGTTTTTCAGCTTACTTGTATTTCAAGTATTTTTCTTTTGTTTTAACATTTTATTCAATATTTTGTATGTTATACGATATTTGGGCATTTCTCAGAAACTTTTAACCTATAGTTGTCGTCAAGTTTTGATGTCAAACACGTGTCATGTCAAACACCTTAGATGCATTTAATTCAAATATACGTAGTAATGATTTCTTGTGAATTTTTTGTGAATGCACATACTTGTTAATGTTTGAAGAATATGTCCGCTGGCCAATATTCACAAAAAATCATTACTATTTGAATTAAATGCATCTAAGGTGTTTGACATCAAAACTTGACGACAACTATAGGTTAAAAGTTTCTGAGAAATGCCCATTTGTCGATATTTTCATATTTGTTACTTTTTCGACACTTCCATAAACTTTTCGGTATATTTTGATACCATTTGAAAATGACACCGAATTTGTGAATATTTTCAAATAATCAATACTTTTTCACTTTTGAAAACTTTTTCGTTACTTTTTCTATCTTAAACATAGCTATTTTTTACTCACTCCAAGTAGTATCATATCAGCACAATGCACTTTTTTCGCATTATTCATTTTCAATTTCAACACACTTTCAGTGTGACTTTTTCAGATAAACTTTATTTTGATTTATGTGCAGGTAATGCGAGATGCATAATTAATTTGGAAAAAAAAGCAAATATTACTGCCAAACATAAGCCTACACCTTTTTTATGTTTATTAATTTTTTTCTTCAACATTTTGTTTGTTTTTATAATTCAATTTGACAGCCATGCAGTATTTGTTCAAAATTAAATTTAATTAATTGTTTTATTTTTGTGTAAATACAGGGCTACTCAATTTAAATGATTTAAGTTTGGGCGTGTCAATTTTTGGTTTATCAGTTGTGTTTTTGTTAACATTACATGAACCGGAAAATAATTCAAATTTTTTTTTTTTGGGAGTTATTTATTTCGGCTTATCGAAAGATTGCTGATAACGCTGAAGGAAATGATTCAAATTTATTTTTACACAAAACTTTTCCAAAATATTACATTCAAAAAAAAAAATTCTTTAAAAAAATTTTTGATTTTTGGGGGAATTTGCTTAAAGTTTGGTTAAGCTAAGTATTCTATTGACATAAACCAATAATAACAAAAACAATAATGAAACCAAAGGATAAAATATTTAATCTTAGATATCGGTTTCATTGAAACTGGAATATCAATGAAAATAAAAGCCACAAACCAACAAATACAATCATACTCCACAATTCAACAAAGCTTAGCCAAATTCTATGATATTAACCAAACACTTCTTCTGCTTCTCACAAGCATTATGGCAACAATTATTTACATAGTCGGATTTACGCCATGAATATTTGATTTCAGTTTGTTTTTGTTCGTATTTATCTTGGTCCACTTTGAGAGTAGGCTGATACTTTTGCTTGTGTTAATTCAGGTGTAAAAGGGTCATTATTTGTTGCAAACTTGCCTTCGTTGAGGAGGTCATTGAACTTGTGTGTGTGAATTGACGTCATATTGATTTCCTGTTTAACCAACACATGCCTAGGAATGTGGATAGTGTCACTGCACTTTAATATATTACATACTATAGAGTACACTCAAGAGATATCACAGACAAACTCATTATCACATTACATGTGAGAGACGCTACATCAACAGACAATCAGCAACATTTTAGAGAAAAAAAAAATATTTTTAAAATGCTTAAATTCAACCTCGTCGTTGACCCAAAAAACTTGCTTATCAGCAAAACTATTTGAGAGAATTTTTAAGCTTAGAAAATTTGTTTAATGGCATGTTGACATCTTAAAGAGACATTTAAATTCATGCATTCGCTGTGACAGTGACTTGTGATTGTTTGTTTGTTTTTTCGTAGCAGAAACATTTAAATCAATGTATGTATTTTCTTTATCATTTATTCGAATGTCTTAATGACATCGCTTAATATTTCAATTGAACTTCAACATCTCAACATCTTGTAAATGCATTCGACTTGTATTTGACTTTGTGCATAAATCACTTGTGTTTTATTTTGCCTTCAGCGAGTTGTTGTCTATAGATCAAAATTTAATGCTGTTGACATCTGTTTTCATCTTCAGTCTCACATATAATTTTCAATGCAATTTATTGTTTTTTATTGAAAATATTGCATTTTTCATTTCAGAGTAGAACAGTACACTTTGTGTAAAGTTAATGCAGTGGAAACATTTTGTCATAATCATATGCAAATACTTATACATCAACCTGTGATATGTCATATGTTATTGTACTGTATTGCATTCAATCAATCTTTTAAATAATTCTTAAACATTTGTTAAACGTCTATCCATCAGAATTGACGAGTTCAAAGTCAAGAAAATCAAAAACATTTAGAGTTGATAAAACATTGCGATTTTTTTACAAGATATATTGTTTGAACCTTAATCTTGTTATAATCAATATTAGACTATCAATGTCGTATATCTTTTATTTTGACATAAGTTGGTTTTTTCAAAATTTTATTGTAGGAAATACCTCACTATTATCAGTTGAATTTCCCCAATAATGGGTTGTGTTCATTTCATTTCATTTATTTCATAAATCACATATAATGTTCTTTATGAGTAAGTATACTTTTTTTTGGCTTAGCTACAATTAAATTATTAGTATTGTCGGAAAAGAATATTAACTTTGTTTGTTTGTTGCTTAGTTTGGAATTTTGATATAATTTATTTTTTATGAAATTACTAGTATACTAGCATCTCTTATTAAATTAAAGCAATGTATAAATTGTCTCGATGCAATTTATATATGCACGTACCAAATCTCATCTATGTGCGTTAAATAGTTTCAGAGATTTGAAATTTTTTAAGGGCGAGGGACCGCCCATTTTTCTCTTAGACATTATATGTCCCGATACTCTTTATATCTATATTTCATCCATGTCCGTTAAATATTTTCAGAGATATGATAAATTAACGAAAAAAAAAGGAAAAAAAAAAAATTTTTAAATATTTTTGGTTCCGACATCCAAAAGGAACCCTTGGTTGAAAAAATTTATTTCCTCTAAAATGTTGCATAAAGTCATGAAACGCGGAAAAAACACGACAAAATATTTTTTTCCACAAAAATGCCGTAAAAACTCATGCAACGCATAGAAAACTTGAAAAAAAAAAAAACGGAAAAAAAAAATTTTTTTATTTTTGGTTCCAACATCCAAAGGGGGACTTTTAAATGAAAAATATATTTGTTCACTAAAAAATCTTAAAAAATCAGGAAACGCGAAGAAACCACGTACAAAACGAAAAAACATTTTTTTTTTCAATTTTTGGTTCTGACATCCAAGGGGGACCCATGGGTGAAAAATATTGTTTTCCATTAAACTGTCGTAAAACGTCAGGTAAAAGCTGAAAAAAAAATGTTTTAAATATTTTAGTTCCCCCATACAAGGGGGCACTCTTGGGTGAAAAATATATTTTTCCACTAAAGTGTGGTAAAAGCCATGAAACGACTAGAAAACACGAAAAAAAACATTTTTTTTTTTTTTAACTAGAAACTAGTGACGCAGAAATAAGCGCCGTACAAGAAAACCCATATAAATATATAATTTTTAACGGTGATCGGTCGAGTCGTTTGGAAGTCTATAAGGAACATACAGATATACAAGTGAAAAGTAACTTTTTTTCACCAAGTAATATTTTTTTGTTAAAAGAACACTTAAAAATAAATGGGATCAATTACTTACATATATCAATTTACGAACTTTGGTGTAAAATATAAATTTTTGAAAAAACACCCTTTTCATAAAAATTATTTTAACAACAAAAGGTACTAGAACCAAATCCTCCCGGATTATTGTTCTTGCACACCGGAACTACCATATTATCAAATTTGAGCGAAATAGGAGACAACCGTATTTTCAGCTGGTACACTTGGCGTGTTTTGCTTCATATATAAAGATTACACTGACTCTAATTTTCCAGGGCATGGCACACAAAATTTCATCACAATAGCTTGTATAGACTTCGAGATATAAAGTGTTAAAATGTTCAATCGTTTTTAAGTGGGCGTGGCACTAAACATAATACGGGTACTTATCGAGATGATATGGAGGTATGCACAACTTGTTAAAATGTATAATCGTAAGAGAGTAGGCGTTTGACTTTTATGCATGGTCTTCTTGTTTGGCACATACCAAAGGAATTGCATCGAAATAGCTTCTATAGTTTTGCTAGATATGACAAAAAATGTCTTTAAATATGACGCCAGAAAAGTGTCGAGGCCGTGAAATTTTACGTCTTAAGCGGCAAAAGAAGTTTTACTTCGAAAAGCCAGCGTATATCACTGAAGCTTCGACAACACTGTTAACATTTTGAGTAAAACTAATTTATCCAACTTCGGATTGAATTCTTATCTGCACTAATTGACTAATATAATGCAATTTAATACGCAATTCAACCATTTCAATGCTAATCAGCAAAATTAAATAAAAATCTATGTCCAGTGCTCGCACACAAATGTTCAATTAATGCCAAATTAAATAAAATCAAATACAATTTATCACATGCAACCCAAAACTAAATACCATACAACTTTATTAAGCGTTCGAGAAATGAATGCCAGATTTATAAGGTTGATTATCTATCTAATATGGCCAAAACCAAGTCACTCCCAAAAAACATTGACTCAATTTGGTTTGTGTGTTGTGTTCACGCATCCATCTTATCGTGAAACGCCAATCTTGAACCAAATTTGAACATTTGAAGTTCAATTTCAATTTCAACTTTGTGCTGATTGTTGTTGATTGCTGCCCCAGTGGCTGGTGGTGGTGCAAGTGATACAAAGCTCTAAATGTGGATTGAAACTGAAATTAAGTTTAATTGGTTATTCGATTTTGTTGTTTGCTTTTGGGATTTTTAATTGATTTTCATTGATGATGATGATGAAGAGATTTGTGATTGCATGCAACAGAATTAAGTAGGTTGATGTACATGTGGTTAGATAGACCACACAGCTTGGAGGTTATTATATAAAAATCTTGGCAAAATAATTTTGAAAATGATGAAATGCGAAATGTGTATACAAATTGTTTGACCTTGAGTGTTCATAGGAAACATTAAACTCAAATCCTACCCCCAACATTCGCATGTTGTCGCAATAGTTAATGCTTTTTTTCCCATAATTAAAAAGAAAAGTTCCTCAGGCGCGTGCTAATAGTTCCATTTTTTTGTATCTTACTCTTATTTCATCTTTTGCTCTCGCTGCTTCATCAAATCATCTGTTCAACCAACCAACAATCTATGCATTGTTGCATTATAAGTAACAGCATCATCAGTTGGTAGTTACCTTGACATCATCAGCATCAACAACGCTAGCAAAAACAATTTATTATCTAATAGTAAATACTTCATGTAATTGTTGCAGAAGAAGACGCAGAAACGCTTACCGCCTGGAAACCTGAAACTGAAGGTAGTCAGATACCAAAACAAAAACCAGCAGCAGCAGCAAACAGCAACCATATGAGCAGCAACAAATGAAGAAGCAACAATGAATATGGGTCAGCAGTGTGAATGCCACTTAAAAAAAGAGAAAAATATAAAAATTATAATTAGAGCTCATCAAAATTCCATCTTTTAAATGGATTAACACTTTATTGTACGTATGGGTGTTATTGTTGCAGAGGCAATGCAACCAGAGTGCTTTTGCACATGGCATCAGTTACTGCAGCTAATTAGAAGTTGCCAGATGTTGACAAAATTTGTTTGGGCTCTGCTTGCTTGATAAAGATAGAAATTCTTAAAACCTGAAATAGTCTAATGGAACTTATATGATCACAGAGTTCAAATTAAGTTTGCCTTGTGACCGAAATCTTGATTTTACTTTAAAAAGTCCACCCAACTATTAACTTGAGCAAAAAAACTCTCATCAGTAATTATGTCTGTGTATTTTCTCGTTAGGGGCGTGTCAAAGCCGACTTAAAAACATAAAGGTCATATTATCATTTCTTAGTGTTATATAAAATTTCATAAAAATCAATGCAGCAGTTTATCTGTGAGAGTATTTTTTCCATTTAGGGGCGTGGCACTGCCCACTTTGAAACATAAGGGTCATATTATATTTCCGTAGTGCTAGCACCATCTACATACCAAATTTCATAAAAATCCATGAAGTGGTTTAGCTTTGTTCTTTTGTTTGTAACGCAGGGAAGGAAGCGCAAGCTCTGAGAAAAAACTGGGCGAATCCGGACAAGAAGGCGTGGCACCTCACATATAAGCAAAAGCTTCAAAACGCTATACTGAAATCGTTTCTTGAAAAAATCAAACTAAATATTACGCAGACACTAAGAACTATAAATGCAAGCTCTGAGAAAAAACTGGGTGAAATCGGACAAGAGGGCGTGGCACCTCCCATATAAGCAAAATTTTACAAATAGTGCAGTGTAGGGTATTTAATGTTTGACCAGGTAAAAGGTTACACCTATACCAGATGTCCTTACCAAAGTATCACGAAATTTCTATGTTTTTCCACTTCCATAATAGTCTAAGATCCGGCAGTAAAAAAATGTATCTAACGAGTTTTTAGGTAAAACCTAATTTTTACATATATTTAGGGATAGAGAAATATATTTTTGCTGGGTTGCCTCTCAAAATGTGGCCGCAAGTATTATCAAATTGCGATAACTTATGAACCGTGAGTCTCACGGGGAAAAGTGTCAAAATCTTTTTTGTGAAGAGTCATATGCTCTACATGTAATTTTCATTATATGCTAAAAAAAATTTACCGTTTAAGAATTATTTATTAAAAACCGATTTTTTTTACGCAATAAACAATAAACGCAAAAAAAATCGGTTTTTTAATAAATAACTCCTAAACGGTAAATTTTTTTTTTTACATATAATGAAAATTACTTGTAGAGCATATGACTCCATAACAAAGATCTGGGCACTTTTTCTCGTACGACTCACGGTTCATAAGTTATCGCAATTTGATAATACATGCGGCCAAATTTTGATAAGCAACCCGCCAAAAATATATTCCCCCATTCATAAATATACAATATATAAAACCTAGATTTTAACTAAATACTCGATCGATACGTTTTTTTACTGCCGGATCTCGTACTATAACATTTTTCAACTTTTTTCATATTTTTCGAAATTAGTAATATTTTCTAAGGTTTTTTCACTACTTTTAATTTTTCCAAAATTTTTCCCTTTTTTCAACATTTCTCGAAATTTTTTTTTTTGTTTTTCAAAAATTTTTCAACTTTTTCAGTATTTTTCACTTTCTCGAAATTAATTCATTTTTAGCCCTTTTTTTATTTTTAAAAACTTCTCGAATTTCGTAACATTTTCAAGTTTTTTTAGTTTTTCAATATATTTCTATTTTTTTAAATTTTTTCGCTTTTTTCTTCTATTTTCAACATTTCTCATATTCTCTTCAACTTTTTTGATATTTTATGATAATCTCAACAATTTTCCATTTTTGAGCAAATTTCCTAGCAATTTTCAATATTTTTTCACTTTCCCGAAATTTCACATTCTCAACAAATTTTCACTTTACGAATTTCGCTGCAATTACGATGCTGTTCCAGATTTTACGACTCTCTTGATAAATTTTTCATTCCCTTGCTAATTTCTCAAAGGGGGTTTTTGTGAATCAATGTTTCCGGGGAAATTTTCTCAAACTGCAATAGAAAATATACGGCATTCTGAGAAAAATTCCCCGGGAATTTTGATTCACGATAACCCCCAATATAAGAATTTTTGCAATTATTTTCAGAACAGTTGAGTCCACCGCCATTTCATAGAGTCTTTCAAAACAAATTCAATTTAAAGACAATTCAATTGTCTGGCAACTCTAGCCAAATAATGCATTCATTCACATACTTTAATATAAGTTTGCTTTTTATAGCATCACTTAAGCAGCCAAGTGAGCCGGGCCCTCTTTCTATAGCATACCGGCATAGCATTTACACCATCTATGGCGCATTTAATGAAGTAATCGGAAAACTGTTGACTCATAATCTCTTCATTCCTCTGCTCTCTCTCTCTATTCAACACATCACATACCGCACTAAATAAGGAAATTTTTCATAATTTTGTTTGTTTATGAAATGCGATGGAAAAATATTTTCCCCCATTATGCTCCTAAAAAGTTTTATTTTTCTTGTTTGGCGCATTAAAAGAAATATTACAGTTTTAATGATTTTTATAATGATTTTGTTTAACTATTTTTTTTTTGTACGACTACCAAATGTGTATGTTTGCACGTTTTCAAATTTGATATATGTATGTATCATTAATAAATTCTTTTGTAGCTAAATGATAAAGTGCTACACATTTTTTAACTATAAATTCTGTGAAAATGCAACAATGAATGGTTACATTTTATTTATTATATGTTCTTTATAATTTTGTGAAAATTAATTTAAATGAGACTGTGGTTAAACACTTTTGTATAATTTAAAAAAAAAAGTAAGGGCATAGTGTCGGATGTGGGCACCATTTTGTTTTCGACTCATATCTTTTGACTAAATTTATATTATGCAGACATATATGTATCATTGGATAGCTAGAGACCTTAGCTGATTGATTTCGTCAGTTGAAAAAATTATATCAAAAAAATAGTGAAGTGATCATTTT
Organism: Calliopum simillimum; assembly: GCA_951812925.1. NCBI lineage: Eukaryota > Metazoa > Arthropoda > Insecta > Diptera > Lauxaniidae > Calliopum > Calliopum simillimum. The sequence continues at coordinate 7,576,167 of OX638369.1, forward strand.
TGAAAAAAAAAAAAAAAAATTTTTTTGGGTCGGTTGTGGGCACCCTTAGAAAATCAGCTTGAAAATGGGAAAATACGGAGTAAAACGCAATCAAATTTATTATGTTGTCATCCACGACGATATTTCAGTTACACACACGCTTTTAATAAAAAAGAGGGGTGCCCAGATCCGACGTTGACAGCCACTTTGAAAAGCAATAAGCAAACTCTGCTGTGTGAACATTTTGGTTGGATTCGGTTTTGAATCACAAAATATAATAAATTTACTGCATAAATATAGATTGCATTCAGCTTTTCGATTAATTATCTTCGACTATCACTTATTCAAAAATGGTTTTCTTCTAAGCACAAAGCAAATTCGACTGTGTGCTCCGGTATATGCACAAAAACTTTGTGCTGTCATATCACGCGCTTAACATTTGTCAAAACAGCCGTATTTGTTTTCTGTCAAAAGTTACCGGGGGGCGCCCACACCCGACCCATGCCCGTACGAGACACTATTCCCCTATATTACTGGGGGTGTCCACACCCGACCCATGCCCGCACGAGACACTATTCCCCTATATTACCATTTATATGTTTTGTTATAATGTTTGACTCCGTTCCATACGGAAATTTGTGTGGAAATCGGTACTACCAAAGAATCTAAATTGTTCCGATGTAATTTATATGCGTACCAAATGTCATCTTTGTACTTTACTATAAATAGCTTCAGAGATATAACTTTTTTAAGGGGCACATTTTTACCTTGGATATTATTTGTCCCGATACCTTAATACATATATCAAATTTCATCCATGTCCATTAAATATTTTCAGCGATATGGTAAATTGATATTTTATTTAATTGAACTTTTAGTCATATATTTGCAAAGATCGATTTACATATAAATCTATCAATGCATATGGTAAATTAATTTTTTGGAAACCCGAAAAAAACGAAATTTTTTTTTTTTTTAAATTTTTGGTTTCAACATCCAAGTTGGGACCCTTGGGTGAAAAAATTTTTTTAAGTAAAAAGTCATGAAACTCGTAGAAAACACGAAAAAAAGGAAAAAAAAAAAAATGTTTGGCGCCGTCATCCAAGAGGATGCCCTTGTGCAGAAAAAAATTTGTTTCCACTAAAATCTCGTAGAAAATCATGAAACGTGTAGAAACCCCGAAAAAAATTAAGAAAAAATTTTTTAAAATTTTTTGTTTTCGACATCCAAGTTCGGACCCTTGGTGAAAAAAATTTTTTGAGCAAAGATGACTTAAAAAGTCATGAAACGCGTAGAAAACAAGAAAAAAACGAAATAAAAATTTTTGGTTCCGAAATCCAAAGGAAACCCCTTGGGTGAAAAAAAAAAAACCCCGAAAAAACTAGTGACGCAGAAGCACGCACCGTACCCGAAAACCTATTCACGGTGATCGGTCCAGCCGTTTGGGAATCTGTCTATAGGGAACATATGTACAGATACAAACAATCGCTATAAATTCGAAGCTTCAAAAAAATGGACCACATTATTATATAAATGAAGTTTCAAAAAATATTTAATTTATATAAAAATAACCAAGTGTCAATGAACTAACAAATAAAAAAATATCATAAGTCGTCCCCATTTCCGTACAGAAATTTCCATAACAAATTCCAACATAAGTACTAACAAATTTCGTACCATTCCTTTTGCCGCCACAACTATATTGAAACCAGAGGAAACCAATTAAAATTTTCTTAAGGATTGCAACAGATTTGCAAAGGAAATTTTAAACTTTTCCATTGCCTGAAGGTTTCCCATGCATGGCAAGTGGGTATTGATACTTTTTATTAATGTTTACGCACGCATTGATTTACATGCAAAGAGGATGGAATAAATTTTTTTGCTTTCATCAAGGATAAGCAAACAAAATATGTTTTAAAAATCGTATTAAAATCCTAAAGGAATCAATTTCTTAAAACAACATGGTGAAGTTTATCTTGTTGAGTTATGTATTTTATTAGTAAAAGAAAAAATAATTCATAGCAAAAAATTGTGAGATTGGTGGGAAAAGTAATATGAAAGACTTATCTGTATTGTTTGATTTGGGAAAATGTTCTATAAAACTGTAAAAGGGTTTTAATAGAAAGTTGAAGAAAAAATCTCAGTTTGTATAAATTTGAATTAAAATTTCATGAACTCCAAGGAATCCAACACAAAATTCCTCCATTATGTAAGGGAATCCCTACAAAACTTTAGTAGTTCTCGTATTTGTGGTTTCACCGAATGTTTCCATGATGTTTTCGAAGAAGCACACATATTTCTGACTACGTTGAGGTTTTCATTTTATTGCTTAACAGCAGACTTCCCTTGATGTGGTCTTCAAATTCACCGTCTAAGAACAATTTAGCCAGATATCATGCATGATTTAAAAGTTTTATGGAGACTCTAAGTTCCGAGAGAAGTTGAAAGAAACAGGTCAATAAATGATTAGCAATTTAACAATGAAGAAGGTACTGACTGGTAAATCAAGCGTTCAGAAATCATTAACAATGAGGAATACTTACAAAATTTATAGCAAAATGCTGTTTGTTGAGGAATGAAGATTGCTAGGCATTATATAACTGTCGAAAGTGCCTAGTATGAAATCAAAGATGGGAGAAAAAATACAAAACGATACTACAATTTTGGAAAAATACATATATGTATGCTTAGTAAAAGTTGTATTATACAAATCAATAAAAAAGGTTGAAATATTTTCTAAGCATGTTAAGCCAAATATCATAAATATGTCAAAATTCAATTGAAATTGATGTTTGTTTTGCGCAAAGAGCTAAAACTATGGCAAAAGGGTTAATCTTTCTGATGAAGCAGCAGAATTTTTCTTCTTTTTTTGACCAAAAACTTGTATACTCCGTACTTATTACAAAAAGCATAGCATCGAAATGCTATGAAACATTACGTTATGCTTGATTAATCCTGATATTCCATATAAAATTAAGCAATAAAAATGCTGCAACATCATGTAAAGGTACAATTAAATTTATAAAATTGAAGTGTGGTAAAAAAGGATTAAAATCATATCATACTACGAGTAAAACAGCAGATACGATGTCCCATACAGTTGCAGCTGCATTTTGAAATGTCATTAATAATGGATTTGTACAATCCGATTTAACGCTTTGATTTGGTTTTTCTAAGAAATTGCATATCCTTGCATTCCAATAACATAAGCTGTGGATAAGTGCAAGCGTAGCAAAACAAAGAAAATTGCGCTGACCTTGCGCTCTTACGCATAAAGCCCAATACCACTCAAATAGGGGGAGTGATAAGGCAAAAATAGCAGCCCAGCAGAAAATCATGCTGCAAGTGACCATGCGCTTATTGTACTTTGTCCTATTAGACAAGAAAAAAATAGAAAAATGTTATTAAATGAAGGACCAGCAATAGACCGGGTCGATTTCACAAGAAGCAAAATAAAATCATCTCGAAACTGACCCAAAAGTTAGAGGGAGCACTTCTGATTCTACTGAAGGCCAATTTTGGCTGAAAAAACATGTTTTTGGTAAAAATTTTTTTTTCATTACAAAATAGTCATAAATTCAACTTATGAAAGAAATTCCACCATTCTAAGCATACTTAGATTGTTTCGTAAGGTTCGTTTTATGGTAGTTTGCTGTTACTGACATCATTGCAATTTTTCCTATTGTGTTTATCAACAGCAGCCGCATAATTCAAACGGTCATTTTGAGCACACTCTTTGATCATCACGCCTCAACGATTAAAAGGATCGCAATCAGGAAATTAAAGATTTTTGCGGTTGATTGTATTGCTATTGTATTTGAATATGCGTTATTTTGTTCATATATGTTGGAATTCTCATTAGATACGCTCTTAATACAATACGTACATATTTCTTGATAGTCCTCTGTGGTCTTTTGTTCATGTAAAAGTAAACGCACACATTTGTTTTGCGGGTGTAGATAGAGGGTGTGGATTTATTTATGTCGTTTTGTGCAAAAACTTCTCTATTTTAATTTTGTTATTTGTACAGGATTTGCGTAAGAGTGTTTTTCTATAGTTGCAAATTAAATGTTTCAATGCAGGACGTTTATTTAATTTGAAATACCAAATGAAGTTGTTAAATATGATGTCAGTGAATATTAGGGTTGGTGAGCTCTCCGCTTTGCCGCTAGAATATAGATTTTCAATTTCTCCCCGAAAACGTTATTTCATACTCCGCAAAATAAAGCGGAGAAAAAAAAATTTTAATAACAATTCAATGATTCCGAATTTGAAAAACATTTTTTCCTATCACGCTTGAGATCGCCAAAAATGTGCTGTCTTACCATTTTTTTTTTTTTTTGAGTGAAATGTATAGTCTGTTAAAATCAATTCACATATTCTAAATGCTCGAGAAAAAATTAGACACATTGAACCAAGATATTTGTTGTCCTCTAATAAAATTTTCCACCGGCCACCAATTATTACCCTTTTGAGGTATTTTATAAACCCCTTTTTGAGAATTTGGCTAAAGCATGTAAACGGTCTTGAAAACTATCATGGTCTATTCAAAAAAATATCCGCCATAAAAAAATTGTTCACTGAAGGCGTCAACCATTTAGGGTGTACCGATTATAAGATATATGATTCCATATTTAAAACTTTTCTTGTCTTCTCTTAGTTTTGCATTTGAAACACCTTTTCTTAATATCGGTTAACCTTATATGATTGACGAAGGCGCATTTTTCTCGAAAAGATCATGATAGTTTTCAGGACTGTATACATACATGCTACGGCCAAATTCTCAATAAGGAATTTCTTAAATGCCCCACAGAGGTAGTGATGGGTGCTCAGGGAAAATTATTATTTGAGCAAAAAAATGTCTTAATTTATTGCGGCTGAACTTCCTATTAATCGTCAAGCATGCTGGAATTGATTTTAATAGACTTTTAAGCAAATCAAATGCACTCCAAAAAAGAGGTACGAAACCCCACTTCTGGTGATCTTAAGCTTGGTGGGAAAAAACGGTTACCACATTCGAATTTAGTGACCCTTAACTAGTCAACAAAAGTTAACGTGATCTGATTCAGACTTTTGTGTGGCAAAGTGCTATTAAAATTTTTTGCATATTCTGACTATGTTTTTTACTGGAAAAATATGGTAATTTTGTTTTGTTATATTTACAGGAAAAAACCGATGTTTTTTTGTAATTTATTTTTTTTTTTTTGACATATTTATGATTTTGTAAGCTGAAGAAGAAATGTTATATTTACCGTAATGCTGGCAAGGGTAGGTTTTTTAGGGTTACATGTACAATGTGAAAACAAAATCATAAAAAACTTTGAGTACCATTTTTTTTTGTTTTTTTTTTTTTGGAAAAAATATTTTATTTTCAAAAATATATATACCATATATATACCATCCAAATTGTGACAGTTTGTATGTTTTATTAAAATTTTATGCATTTTCTTCTATAAAAAACAAATTTTATGAAAACACTGATTTTTTTTTTATTAGCTTAATTCCATTTTTGTTACAAATAAACTGCATTGTTTTGTTTCATAAAAATTTTATGACATAAAACAATTTTTTCATAAAGGACTCTTTGTTGCAGCTGCCTAAGGATTGCAATTCTAATTAAACTTAATTAAGTGAAATATTTTAAAAATGTCAAATACATATATAATAGACAATTCTATACAAAAAGCAAAAAAGTTTTTTTTTTTTACGCGTACACCGTAACTGTACACAAAGCCACATTTCCAAGGACATTTAAAATTTCAAACAGACGCCATCAATCTTGCACTCATTTTGATAGTTTTACATTTTTAAAAATGATTTACTAAAAAGGATAACTCATGTATTTAAAAAAAAAGGCGTACACATGACACGCTTCAGCGCAAAGATGTCACAAAAATTTAGAGCATGAAAAATCGCTGATGAATTACAAAGCACAATAACATTGTGCGCTTGCGCAACATTTTCAACAAGCGGCAGCAGCAGCAGAAAATCACAATTGTGTCAAATATTCATCATCACCCCTTTTTTGTTTTTGTTGTTTTTAGTGTGTTGCTTTTGTCATTCCATCAGTCAGACACATTTTTGACACGCTGACAAATTGTGCGTGTCGTTAAAAACGTCCTTCAGAGAGTGCAGAGAGAGAGTCATCTGACTGTTACGCATGTGCACTTGAAAATGTCGGCGATACGCCAAAACATTACATTTTTCAGTTATGTTTGAGGTTTTTCTTTGTTTTTGGAAAGAGGTCTAGTAGAATTTTAATTGTGTTACCAATGATGCAAGTAATGACAGGAACAACGACAGCAATCACGCCTGCCTGCCGTGCATCATTTATCATCGTGTGACATGTGAAAAGCGTTGAAATCTCTTTCATTTTAGAATTTTTCATGTAAAGCAGCAGCTTGCCAGAAAGTAGTGAATTTGACAGTTTGCAATTTGATACGTTTTTCCTGAAAAGGATTTACACACGTATGCAAATTATTTACTGCATGCCATCAATTTTGAAGAGCATTTAGCGGAACAATATGACTTGATGCGTTCGAATTTCGCTGATATCTTGCTCATGGTTTAGGATAGGATAGGATAGGATAGGATAGGATAGGATAGGATAGGATAGGATAGGATAGGATAGGATAGGATAGGATAGGATAGGATAGGATAGGATAGGATAGGATAGGATAGGATAGGATAGGATAGGATAGGATAGGATAGGATAGGATAGGATAGGATAGGATAGGATAGGATAGGATAGGATAGGATAGGATAGGATAGGATAGGATAGGATAGGATAGGATAGGATAGGATAGGATAGGATAGGATAGGATAGGATAGGATAGGATAGGATAGGATAGGATAGGATAGGATAGGATAGGATAGGATAGGATAGGATAGGATAGGATAGGATAGGATAGGATAGGATAGGATAGGATAGGATAGGATAGGATAGGATAGGATAGGATAGGATAGGATAGGATAGGATAGGATAGGATAGGATAGGATAGGATAGGATAGGATAGGATAGGATAGGATAGGATAGGATAGGATAGGATAGGATAGGATAGGATAGGATAGGATAGGATAGGATAGGATAGGATAGGATAGGATAGGATAGGATAGGATAGGATAGGATAGGATAGGATAGGATAGGATAGGATAGGATAGGATAGGATAGGATAGGATAGGATAGGATAGGATAGGATAGGATAGGATAGGATAGGATAGGATAGGATAGGATAGGATAGGATAGGATAGGATAGGATAGGATAGGATAGGATAGGATAGGATAGGATAGGATAGGATAGGATAGGATAGGATAGGATAGGATAGGATAGGATAGGATAGGATAGGATAGGATAGGATAGGATAGGATAGGATAGGATAGGATAGGATAGGATAGGATAGGATAGGATAGGATAGGATAGGATAGGATAGGATAGGATAGGATAGGATAGGATAGGATAGGATAGGATAGGATAGGATAGGATAGGATAGGATAGGATAGGATAGGAAAGGATAGGATAGGATAGGATAGGATAGGATAGGATAGGATAGGATAGGATAGGATAGTAGTACTTTTTGAATACTTTTTTTTAGCACTAAGAACATAAAAAAACCCAATTATTCGTGGAAAGAAAACAGAAAAACTAATCATTTGAATTCAAAATAGTTACCATACTCGATGTTTTGAACAGTTTTTTGGTGCTTGTTAATACTAAAATTAATAAAAGCGCTCTATGGCCTGCTTTTTAGATGTTCGAAAAGGAGATAAAACTATCTTTCATATGAGTCTTAAAACAAAATGTTATCTTGAATGCCTTTGAAGGACAGTTTTTTTTTAACATTTTCAAATGTACAAACGACCGATACTACTTTACGAAATAGTCCATAACTTAGACAATTTTGAATCAATTTTCTTGTTTTAGCTTATTTCAGAAAGATATTGAATCACGTACTTGGCGCAGATTATAATTTTAGGAAAGTGATTCCACAAACAATGACATGTGCTCTGCGCAGAAAGTAAAACATTTACAAGTAGCACTAAATACGCGATGGTCATCGATATGAGCTATCATATCATAATGATCACTATGATAACTCCAAAAAAAATTTTATGTTCACTGAATTTCAATTGATTTAATGAATATTTATGCAAATGTTAAGCTGTTGATAAATAAGTGAAATTAACAGTGTCAAAACTGCGTGCGAACAACCCCTGCAGCGCGCTCCCTTACATGAAAACTGACCGTAGGGCGCCGAATTTTGTTATCCTAATAAATTTCAAAAAACACGAACTTAAATTGCAATTAATCATTTTGAAACAGGATATGCCAACGAAAATAAAATCCATTATTTAACATTTGCATTAAAACAATGATTTATTTATATTCTTGTTTGTTTTTTTGCATTAAAACTTTTAAACAAAATTTAAATGCATCGCTGATTCCATAAAATAAAGCAAAATAGAAAATAAATAAAAACAAAATATACAGAAAAAAAAGTTCAAACAAAAATGCATTTTTTATTTTAATTGCATTCAAAGGACATTCCCATTGCTTGTGCGGCCGCTGCTGCTGTTGCTAACTGCCTGGCGGCAACACTGTTTTGTTGACTTTTCGCCTGAGTGGCCAGTGTGTAAACAATGCATTTTTTATGTGCGCTAAAAATGTAACTGGCTGGCGCTGACAAAGCGGAATTGCAGCATATTTTTTTGCAGCATGTCTGGCAACACTTAAATGTTGGTGGTGGGGGTGACCAAGAGTGTTGTGCTTTGTGGTCATACTAAATTTAATTTAGTACTTTAAATTATTTACTTTTTTCAAAATATAAAATACCTTTTATTTAATTTAATTTAACGCACTGTGGAAACAAAAATGTAGCAAAAAACATTTGCAATATTCAGCACTTCTGGGTATGCATACCCTTCATCATTCATGTGCACTCAGCTGTAAAAAGTTTTTCATGCCTTTGGCAACAAATGACAGAAAAAAAAAATTCTTTATATATTTTTTGCAGTGCAACGAGAAATTATTGCGCCTCATCAATTTTTGCAACAATGAAAATGACAATGGTACACAAGCACATACTGTCAGTCTTCGGGTCGGGCAGACGGGGACAAACGGTAGTCAACAGTTAGGGATAGGCAGTGACAACATACACAATGTATGTATGTCCTGCTGCGGTTAATGTATCATTGCTTCATTCAAGCCAGAATGTATAGATTCTACTGCGAGGGGATGATTGTTTTTCAGGACAATCAAAGATAAAACGAGAGCTTTGATTTTTGACAAGATTTTGCGTGTGGATAAGAACATTTTTAGTGTGTTTTTTTAGGGTAAATTTTGTCTGATTTTAGCAAATTTTATTTTTGATTGAGGCAACACAATTGGTATGCCAATGAAAATGCATTGAGCCGATAAATTTTCATTTCAACATTTTTCGATTTTTTTTTTTGTCATAAATAACAATTGTATCTTTTTAATTTGCAGGATTCAAACAAAAATTCAACAAAAATATAATTTACCCTTAAGCAGATTTTTGACTGTGTAATATGAAATTTTATTTGAAAATTAAATTGGCAACGCTGGACAGTACCAATAGTAACTCGTGTGCGTATGCACCAAATGAAAAATCCACAAAACCAATTAGCGGCAGAATAACAATTTCAATTCCACAATATTCACTAGAAATATAAGAACTAACCAACAGCATTGCATACCCCTAGCAGCGTATAAATGAAGTGTTTGCGCGGCAAATAGAAGCTCCATTGAATGTACGACACATGTGGTCAGTTTGTGAAGTGTTGTCGTCATGCGGAATTGTAACGGGAGCATTCAATTAAGTTTTAATGGTTTGCAAATATTGATAACGGTCCAATGTTTGTTGATGAAAACTCATTAAAATTTTAACACTTTAGTGTACAACTAATCAATCATTTGGTTTTTAAGAGAACAAAAGCTTTAATAGGGATTAAAGTTCGAGAAGTCTGATAATGTTGCAAATGCCGAAAAATTTATTGACTAAATTTCAGTTTTCTCTTATGTCTTTCTACCGAAAAAGGTCAAATTAATATAAAAATTTTGTTTTTGACGCACTTAACTGAAATCTTGAAGATCAAGTTTTATTGAAAAAAATAATGATTCTAGATTTCAATGGAAAAACTACCCTAAAGCAGACCTTTGATGTTAAGACTCTGAAAGCAAATCTCTCATAGGGCTTCGACGTCAATGTTAAAATTCATTTTAGTAACTACATATGCATGTATAAATAAATCTTTCAAATAAACAAATTGTATGTTCCTTGCAAGGTATTGCAAAGGGTGCTGTCTTCACCACAAGGCGTCCTAATTGCATACGACTACATTTGCAACAGTTGTTTTGAAATGTATTCCTTAGCCTTTTGTGTGTGCCTCCTATTGAAATTGAAACACAAATTACTGTTAGTGAAACCAAGACTTATGCTCTTTTGCAAAGACCCTTCACTAAAAATAATAAAATGTTACAATTTGCAATACAATCTTGCCAATAATAGACATAATTTGAAGATTGCAACTGAATACTATAATAAAGTTGCGCATTCAAAGTAGGAAACCCGCAGGGTTATTCACAAGAAATCTTTGAATTTGCATAACGGAAGTAGAAGTATTATTGCACATAATAGTGCATATCAAAATATCTACTTATATCTTTTGCATCTAAATATATGCAAACTGATTAAGCGTGAATAACTTATTTACAACCTTAAGAATAATGTGAGCACTTAAGTGCTTTCTAAATGTTTTTGACTTTAAGTTATTTAGCTTGAAGTTTATAAACATACAAGTAAGTAGTATATATGTACATCGTTGCACGTGAAATAACTTCATTAACACTTTGCTTAATTATTTACGAGTACACATTATCCATCTTCGTCCTTGATAATATTGACAAGAGGTTTTATATTTTTCGCTCTCTTATTTTCGTCATCATTGAATGTCCTTGCGCTGTTTACTTTTCTCCAAGAGTGAAATTAATTTTATATTTTTGTTTTTATTTTGTTTTTGTTTGTTGGAAAATTACTAAAGTTTCTCCATCATTACAGTGTAAATGAAGTTTTACCAAGTATTTTAATACAATTTTCTTTTATTACACTCTACTTTTGATTACTTTTATTTTGCTATCAGCAGCTATCATTTAAGTGCAGTGAAGTGCGGAGTTAATTACTACCTTTTTTTCTACTACTTAAAAGTTCTATCCATAGTAATTTCACCCAACGACGGCTTTAGCAAGGAAATTGTATTTTCTTAAATTTCCCTGAATTTCTGTTACCTTCTCTTTTTCCGTTTAGTATGAGGTGCATACACACATACACACATCGTTAATGACAGCACATCTGTCATATTGTATCAACACATGAGTAATTATGCCAACATGAATTTGCTTTTTCCCTTTCGGCCTGGTAAATTTTCTTAGGTACATGGACTGTTTGTTTGTTGTCCTTTCTTTAGTACCGTTAATGAAGCGTAACTTATGTAAGGATATTCTCATTAAATGTTCTACAAGCATATTATATCGACAAGCTGTCTGGTGTATGTACGTACAGTGGGAATTATTGATAATCTGCTTAAATAAAATTATTATAGATATCTTAGATCTGCATATGTAACGAAATTTGTCGCTATCTTGAAATTTCACCCTCAATGCATCCAAGACAAGACGCTTCAAAAAAGACTTTTCGAATATTCTATTCTGATCATTATTTTAGATATGGGCTAATCCTGCGTTGCGAACTTGACATTCGTGCGCATCTTTTGTAATCCTGAAGGCACTCTGAATGTTAAATTCTCAATTTACCTGCAGTGGTATGTTACCATTTGAGAGTACTTTCAAAAGGCATTTAAAAACATTTCCTGGCTTGTATCAGTTACAATATAATATTGCATAAAGTGCTGTTCGAACTTTACAAAAAACAGAAGTCGTTGTGGAGATCAATGAACATTTTCAAATTTTTAGCGAATTTTCCAGTATAAATAAAAAAGCAAAATCCTCCAAAGAAAGAAGAATATTTGGGTATATCAAAACTGCTTTTGAGAGAATCAAAGAGTCCTTCGTTCGTACAAAAATTTAGCTTTTGTGTGTTACGCACGTTACGTTGCGAACGTTAGGGGAGATGTGTGTACCTTGGTCCGCTATTCAGTTTTTGCAATATGCTGGATTTTCCAAAAAAGTTTCTTTAGTTTTTTGATTAAGTTATATTTTTACAATGCTTGCAGCATCAAATGGCGTGACAATGATATTTCTATGTCTTACCATTGAGTAGAAATATTACGTTTTCCGTTCCAATCTCAATCGGTCCAAGGTACACCATGCAAGTGTACCTTGGACTATTAAAAATAAAAGAGAATACATTGTATATGGGTTAAAAATTATGAAAGAACCATTTATTATGTAATCAACAGTAACATTTTTTTCAATAAAAAAAAAAAAAAATTAATCATAAACAAAAATTATAACACAAAAAAGTGCATTTAAAAAAAAAACAATTAATTAAACAAAAGTCGTTGCAAATAAATACATTAATCACGTGAATAATAATAATAATATTATATTGAGAGGCGATTATGGCGTCCTGGTTGCCCGTCGAAATGGGTTCGCTGGTCAATAAGCATAGGTCCAAGGTACACACAGACAGCATGTGTTAAAAACTGTCAACACCCATAATATATTTTAATGAAAATACATCTTAATCACACTAAAAGCTAAAAACAATTACTAAACATCCTTCCTGATGTTGTAAAACTGAAATATTTCAAGTAAGTTTCTGACAAAACGTTTCGTAGTTTACTCCAAAAACTAATTTGTACACACCAAAAACACTTTTTCCGTCACTTTTTATACACACACACAGCTTGACGGTCTGAAGTCTACTAATATCAGTCAGCGATATGAGTGGAACATTCCATAGAAGAACATTATCGTACACGTGCAACTGTTGAGTGACAACCGACACTCGGACCGAGGTACACTCGGACCAAGGTACACACATCTCCCCTACAATTTTTATTTTATATTGTATATATGCATAGGCTAACGAAAATTGATGCAGCCCCTTTTCAACTAACTTAAACATATTATATTCGCTTTATTTATCGAAACTGCACTTCCTTTCCTTTTTTAGACAAAAGTAAAATCTCACGGTGAAAATACGCTGTTGCAGCTCAACCACTGGATCGATTTAATGAAATTTGGAATACAACCTTATTAAAGACGTTTTGTTATGTAGCTGCCAGTGCCCTTAAAGGCGAAATGCATTGCCGCGGCTAAACCGTTGCACCAATTTTTAAGAAACTCGGAATAAGGAATGAACCCTTAGAAAGCATATTAAAAACTCCTAGTTATTTAAGTGCGATCCCACTCACCTAATGGCAAAATGCGATGTTACGGCAACTTTATAATTTTTCTCTTGGTTGACCTTTATTCAGATTTGCCCATATAGCAAACTTGTTGGTGCCATGCAACAAGCAAAAACTTCAAAGTGTAATATTAAGATCTTTATTTGATACAATGAAAATACATAGTTTCTGAAAAAAAAAACTAGAAAACTGTATGTATTCAAAAAAGAGGACTCCAAGCCTCCCATAAACTGAATTAAATCTTCAGAATGATATAGATACCGGGAGCATTGTTATAGGCACAAAAAAAAAAAAAAAAAAAAAAAATGGAATGAACTTTTATTTTGTATACGTTGTATTATTAACTTTTTGACGCTTAGTCCGACTGCATGCTCAGAATTTCTGTTTTCAGGCTTATGGCGTAGCTACAGGAAAAGAAAATTTTTTTTTTTTATGGGATCGACTAGCCACACTCTTCTTTCTCGAAACATGGCTTCGAACTTTTCCAACTTATGATCCTTTCAAGAGAAGGTATTTCGGTCCGCATACAAAAGGATGAAATTATATAAGTCTCGATAAACAGATTTATAGCCAAAAAATCATTTAAAATGAGTTAAAATCAGTTGCAGAGTATGAAATGTGTTAGTGTCAATAAAGGGAAGGCCCTGAAATAAAAATGGGTGATATCACACCTTCAAAATCTTGCGTCATTTATATAAGCCTATAAAACTTTCATAACATGGAAAGTAAGAGTGATGTTGGAAAAGTTCGAAAGTACATTTTGATAGAAAAAATAAAGAGTTCCTATTTTTTCTGTACTCACGCCATAAGCCTGAAAAGAGCGGTTTCTCCAACTTTAAACAAGGTTATCTCAAAATCATGCAGATATATTGACAATTTTAAGGCTGTAGTCGGACTTAACGTCAAAAAGTACATAAGACTGCATATAAGAAATAAAAAGTCCATTCTATTTTCTTTGTGCGCCTGTATAATTGACATGTTAACCAAATTCCAACCAAACACTGCATATTTAAACTCATTTTAAGTGTTTCTTAGCAAGAAAACAGTTTCCAATTCATATATAATTTAGTGCTTGATGTGGGGGTTTCAGATATAGTTAGATATGGGGCTGTCCATAAACTCCGTGATGCTCCTAGGGGGGGGGGGAGTTTGAACAAGCGTCGCGCTTAGTGTATTTTATTTATTTTTTTATATGAAGCTACCGTCACAGAGGGCGGGTGGTTAATTTTAGCGTCACGGAGTTTATGGACAGCCCCTAATGAAGATTATACCTATCCAATGGCATTAAAAAATGGAAATGCAATTTCTTGCGAAACTGCAACAGAAGCCTGAAAACATCAGTTTCAAGTAAGGATATCACAAAATTCAGCAGGTATATGAGCGATTCTGACCTCGCACTCAGTGACAAAAAGTGCGGAAGGGTACATATGTCTAGTTAAAAGTTCATTCCAATTATTTTTTATTTTGTGGGTGATTTCCCGAGAGTATGCTTCATGCACCACTGTTTGCGTTACTGTTTTTATTTGTTATGATTGCAGTTTATAACTAAAGGAACTGAGCCATCAATTTGGTAAAACAATTTCGATTCTGTAAAAATTACAGCCCACTGTGCGCTGTCGTCATGATGGTCATTGTGTATTACCATTCTCATATTTCTGCTGCTTTCATTTTAAGTTAACTCATAGATCCTTTGACTTGAAATTTATCATAAGCACCCATCATCATGATCGACTCATAAGGAGCGTGAAATTTTTTGCAATCATAATAAAAATCTATTAAAGGAAGAAGGATATTTGTATTTTGTGCAGTCATCGAAGCATGTGATGATAAGTACTGCAAAAGAACAACAATACAAAGAAAATTAAATTACAGAAGAATAAAAGAAGATCGATCGATTATTAACAGCGGTCGGTGATCAAGGCAGCTGTTTTGCATGATAGAAAAACTATTGTGAATTTTGTGAAAATTCTCATTCAATAGCCTTTGGACAAACTTAACGCGCTGCTATGGTTTCTTGACATAATGTCATTTACCAATGTTATTGTCAACATTTTACTCAATCACTTGACTAAGGTGGAAGGCTAAGTGTTCACATTGGGGCACTTTGCGGTAGTTGTAGCAAATTTAGTTTACTTTCTTTGCCATAGCTTCAATTTCACAGTAAGTTCTTGCACATATACTCAATATGGTTAGTAATGATGTCTCAAATAACAAATCCTTGCATTTTCTGTTTTGCCCACTTCGTCACGTTTTATTACTCTGCTCAAAAGAAAATGCACAAGCTTTGAAGTCGTAAACAAATAAGCTTGAAAATATATTGGATTTCAGAAATTACAGTGCATCATTGATTTTCAAGAAAAGTGCTCAAAACATTTAGAGTGCACTTACTTGTGTTCATGAATATTGTTACGAACGTTATGTGCTTCTCAGAAATGTAACTTTAAAAGTTTGGCCTCTGATTGGCGATACCCTTTATTTAATTTAGCAAATTATTTTTTATTTCGAACCTCTAAAATTATTTAAAAATCTTTACAATATTAAGAGATTTTCGTACAGACAGTTAGTCAAACGCTACAAAATCAGTGTCAACAGTGTAAAAAATATTATCAAATACGAGAGTACCTATTCTTATTAAAATTTACCTAAAAGTAGAAGAAAACAAGATCGAAGTGACCTAAAGCTCGAAACTGAGGTAGTGACTTTGATAGACAAAAACGAATGTATCTCAGTACGGGATTTGATAAAAATATGGAACCAGCATCGCTGATGCAATGAGTGAAGCATAGACTTAACCTTAAAACATAAAAAATTAAGAGATAAAAAAACTTAACACGTTGAGTGCCATGTGTACCGCCGGCGGTACAAATCTTTACTTTACTTGCAGCGCTGTGCCACTATACAAATTATACTTAAACTTCCCCAGTGCGCCGTGTGTACCGCCGGCGGTTCACGTGGCACCTGACGGAGGACATTTTGCTTGTATGGTGGCACTCAACGTGTTAAAGATAAAACTGAATGAGCCATAATGGATGTTGCAACTTATGTAAAAATGGAGGTAAGAGCATTGCCAGATCCCCAATTCTACTCAAAATTGAAAGGTAGTACTTTGAATCAGTCATTATCGACAGTTGGAATGGAAAAATTTGGCGAAAAAGTTTTTATCTGGCAAGCTATTTTCCATTGCTTGCATAAATTAGCCTAATTTTTCACAAAGGTTACAGTCTAAGAAGAAATTCTTAGAGTATTTATTCATGATAAGGCCCATTTGAGGCTAATTTGAAAAAATTATTATTTTTTTTGTAAGAAAATATTTTAAAACTCTTCTTGGGGTAAAAAATATGGTAATATTGACATTGCAATATTTTGATTTCAGAGTCAAATAATTCAAAAACAAGTGAAGTCCGCAATGAGTATCATAAATATTAGAATAGATACTTTTGAATATCCATAAATCAGATATACTTATTTTTCCATAAAAAAAATAATGACAAACTTTTTATTATAAATTTTTAAATGCATATTTCTTTTTTTTACAGATTAAAGTATAGTACGAGATCCGGCAGTAAAAAAACGTATCGATCGAGTTTTTAGTTAGAATCTAGTTTTTACATATATTTAGGAATGGGGGAATATATTTTTGCTGGGTTGCCTCTCGAAATGTGGCCGCAAGTATTATCAAATTGCGATAACTTATGAACTGTGAGTCGGACGAGAAAAAGTGTCCAGATCTTTTTTATGGAGAGTCATATGCTCTACAAGTAATTTTTATTATATGTAAAAAAAATTTACCGTTTAGGAGTTATTTATTGAAAACCAATTTTTTTTACGTTTATTGTTTATTGCGTAAAAAAAAATCTGTTTTTAATAAATAATTCTTAAACGGTAAATTTTTTTTAACAAATAATGAAAATTACATGTAGAGCATAAAACTCTTCATAAAAAAAGATTTTGACTCACGGTTCATAAGTTATTGCAAATTGATAATACTTGCGGCCACATTTCGAGAGGCAACCCAGCAAAAATATATTCCCACATTCCTAAAGATATGTAAAAACTAGATTTTAACTAAAAACTCGATCGATACATTTTTTTACTGCCGGATCTTAGACTAGTAGGAGATACGAATAAAGAGAGATATGCACCCATCTGCTTAATGGATGAAGCCTATTTTTTATGAAAGTAAATACGTTGAGAAACATATTGTGAGTGGGTTGCCTAAAAAAATGTAAAATAAATTAAATAAAAACATAAATTGGTCTGATGATGGTTACGCGGCGTTAACCGAAACAAATGTCACCATAGCCATGCTCAGTAGTTTTTTTCTCTTATCCTATTTGTCATGATTTTCTAAGTTGAAAAATGCATAGAATTTAAGATTCTTGCAAATAATGACTAAAAGTTCAACATAAACAACTTTATTTTTTTTTTATTATTAAATTTAATGGCGGAGACTTAGTCCCAGAACTTGCCAGGGTCTTCCACAATTAAAATTAGCTCTATATTGTTATTGTTGTTAAAGTAGCGAGAATGTTCTATCTATGTCCAGCCTCGATTTATATTTAAGTGTGATATTATTTTGCGATCTACAGAAGCAAATGTTACGTAATTGAAAATTTTTTTAATTTTTAGAAATGTAAAAAGATATAATCTTGTTTGTTTTTAGTCTCCTGATGATATAACAAATAAAATTTTCAAGATAAGTATACATCATAACACAATAGTTCGCTCGGATCTCTCTGTCGCACATTTTCATTTGTACCAATATTTAATTTCTTAAAGCTCGGCAACCCTGGCTTAAAACAGGTTTTTCACAAGCAACCCTGTATCACCGTGTTCGCAATGAAATTATCTTTATTTTAACACAAAATTTATTTATTAAACGGATGATTGCAAATTTGTGATATTGACTGACCTTTTAAAGCCTGGCAGCCCTATGCCTTGCCAGGAAAAAAATAGGCAACCCTACTTTAACATATTGTAGAGGCTCTAAGCTTTCGAGTGGTATATAATTTTTTCATTAAACAGATGAGTGCAAATTTTTGGTTTTGGCCGACCTTTTGAAAACTGGCAACACTATGCCTTGCCAGGAAAAAAATAGGCAACCCTACTTTAACATATTGTAGAGGCTCTAAGCTTTCGAGTGGTATATAATTTTTTCATTAAACAGATGAGTGCAAATTTTTGGTTTTGGCCGACCTTTTGAAAACTGGCAACACTATGCCTTGCCAGGAAAAAAATAGGCAACCCTACTTTAACATATTGTAGAGGCTCTAAACTTTCGAATGGTATATAATTTTATCATTAAACAGATGAGTGGAAATTTTTGGTTTTGGCCGACCTTTTGCAGCCCGGCAACCCTATGCCTTGCCAGGAAAAAAATAGGCAACCCTACTTTAACATATTGTAGAGGCTCTAAACTTTCGAATGGTATATAATTTTTTCATTAAACAGATGAGTGCATTTTTTGAAAAAAATTCACTTTTCAATATGGAATGAACCAGGATTTTTTTAGGAAACCCACTCACAATATGTTTCTAAACTTATTTACTTTCATAAAAAATAGGTTTCATCCATTAAACAGATGGGTGCGAATCTCTCTTTATTCGTATCTTAGACTATTAAAACATGCTAATTTATAAATAGCAAGATATCCTATAAACATTGCTCGTTATATGATGTTAAGTCATCAAAAAGAACGCGTGAATCCAAAAAGGTTTTTAAATATATTTATGCTACGCTTGTCTTTAATATTAACTTTTAAAATATATTAAATATTTCAGGTTTGAAAATCTAATGAAAGGTTCAAGAAAATTTAAATTAGACGGACTTAATTCAATTAAGTATGAAATTTAAAGTATGAAAGAATTGCCAATATTTACTTGGTATTTAGCAGAACTCAAAATATTGGATCAAAGGTGCCAATCCTGATTTATACTTATTATTATTAAAAAATGTAAATAAAAAACGGGTATTTTTTTCCATTTCAACCATTGCCTTTCAACAGATACCTATTCAGTTTGGTCAAATTTATCACTTTTGCAACCTATTTTGTGTTCACTCTTACACAAAGTACAGCAAAATGCTAAAAAATCTGTTTTTGTAAAAATTTTGTATGTTTTACATGGAAATATTTTTGTTATCAAATTTATTCTACCTCGCTGCGATAACTTGAGACGTCGTACAATCATATCTAAATGGTTTTGCGTAATTTCGATGTGGTTGCATTGTGGAGTTACATTTGGTGGTTGAAACCATTCTTTAAACGGTTCTTCAATGCTTTCCAATGATGCAAATATTTACTCATTGAGTAAATTTTGTTGGCTCGTACTCCAATTGATATTTTTTTGATCTGTTTAATGCATTATTGAATTCAAGCACGCATAACATTCATCTGGATCATGTACTAAGCAACCCAACATATAATAGACGGGGCCCATTCTACATAACGAACTATATGTTCACCAAAGTACAAATGATACACTTCCGCAGTTTCCCACCATGCTTGCTTGACGAAATAGTAAATTTTCCACAAACATTACATTGTTTAAATTTCCACAGTTATTAATTTTTTTTAGATTTTTACCTTTACTATGACCAACCGATAAAATAATGCACTTACATGCAAATAAATTATAGCTTTTCGTCGTTTAATGTTAGAAAGTTAGAAAAAGTATCAAAAATGTTATTTTCATATAAAAACTCCAAATTTTGGCAATAAAAAAGATTTTCTTCACATTTTGTTAGTCGTGAACACTCAATAAGTTACAAAGGTAAAAAATTGTAGTCGTCGGCGTGTCTTATCGTTAGAGCCATTTCGTGTATCTTTTTCAAGGATATGAAATGTAGAGACTTAAAATTATAACCTTTAATAAAAAAAAAAAATATATTTTAATCAAGAAATTTACAATTGGATACAACCTGGCAATATGAATTAATGTTCAGCCAACCTAATTTTTTATAATCAAAAAAAAAAAAAAAAATATTGTGTCAAGAGCGATATTAAAATCGAAATGGCTAAATACAGACGAAGCCAATTCAGAAGTGAAATTTTAATTAATAATATTAGAGTTTGAGATTTTAATAGTGAAATTGTGTATTTCGACGACTACTTGCTTCTTTTACTTGTTAGAAAAAATTATTTGGAATGCGGTTCTTTACTGCTGGACTAAAAATTTTGATATGCGGTGTACTAATGCTTTTTGTCATGAAAACGGTGTATGATAATTCTGTGATTACGGACTACATTTCAATTACCAAAGTCAACAAAAGTGTACTTTACCAAGTGGCTCGCAGTAAATTTAAGGGCTTGAACAGTAGCAATGAGTCCTATAAATTTCCATATACATATAAATTGCGAAGGAATAGCACATTTCTCACAGAGTGCTTGGATCCAGATCCTGATGAAGGTATATTGATACATATTGTATATTTAAAAAATTTACTGTGTGTGCATAAGCTCTGTAGCCTTTGCATCGACAATTAATCACACAGCCTTCATCATATTTAACAGATAAAAAATATACACTCAACTATCTGAAGCTGTATGTATGTATTCTCCTTTAACTCCTAGGAGGAGCATAGGGCCAATATGAAATCTCTCCATTTGTCACGATCCCTTGCGATGGCTTTAATCTCTTGCCACGACTTTCCCGATTCTTGGATTTCCTTTCCCAGCGACCTCTTCCAGTTGGTTTTGGGTCTACCACGTGCTTTACTGCCTTATGGATTCCACTCAAGAGCCTGGCGACAAACTTCGCTGTGTGGTTTCCGGAGAGTGTGACCAATCCATCTCCATTTGCGCAGCTTGACCTCGATTGCTATAGCCCTCTGATTGCATTTTTGATGTAGCTCGGCATTTGATATAATGCGAGGCCACCAAACCCTTAGTATTTGCCTTAAGCATTTGTTGACGAATATTTACAGCTTGTTCGTTAGTTGTTCAGTAACAAGCCATGTTTCGCACCCATATAACAAAACCGATTTCACATTCGAATCAAAAATGCGCATTCTCGTTTTAGTGGATAAAACGGGTGAAGACCATATTTTGTTCAGTTGAGCAAACGTGCCTTTTGCTTTTGCTATCCTTAAGTTGATATACTCTTTTGGTCCACCATCCATGGAGATAATGCCTAAATACGTGAAGCTATCGACGTTTTCGATGTCATCACTGCCAGCTCTAAACGTGATGTCATCCCTGCTTGCGTTTAACTTCATGCTTTTAGTCTTGGATACGTTGATTTTTAGGCCGGCCTTTTGTGATTCCAAGACAAGGTCTTCAATTTTGCTTTGCATATCAGAATATTTGGACGATAAGAGGCAGATGTCGTCAGCGTAGTCGAGATCTTCCAGATGTTCGGTAAAGTTCCATTGGATACCCCTTTTGGCCTTATTAAGAGCTTTATCTAGTATATCATCGATAAGGAAGAGTGATGGTGATAGTAAACACCCCTGCCGTACGCCTGAATTAGTGGTGAATGTCGGTGACAACAACCCGTTGTGTAACACACTGCATTTAAAGCCTTCATATTGTGCACGTACTAAGTTTATGGCCTTTGCGGCAATACCTCTTCGCTGCAGTGACGTCCAGATGTTTTCTCGGGAAACACTGTCGAAGGCAGTGCTATAGTCAACGAAGACAAGTTGAAGTGCAGCACGCCATTCGCATGATTGTTCGACAATTATTCTGAGGGTGTTGATTTGATCCACGCATTATCGGTTTCGCCAGAATCCTGCTTGCTGCTTTCGAATGGCCGAATCAAGTTTTTCGTTTACCCTGTTCAGAAGCACTTTCGTCAATACTTTTGATGGTACTGAGAGCAAGTTAATGCCTCTATAGTTTCGGCACTCGCTTAGGTCACCTTTTTTCGGTAGTTTGAATAACATGCCATTTAGTCAATCTTCTGGCAAACACTCTTCGCTCCAGATTTTGGTGAGCAGAGGATGGAGAATTTTAGCTGATGTTATGGGGCATGCCTTTAGCAGTTCAGCTGCTATTTGATCTATAGCGGCGGCCTTGTTGTTTTTCATGCTTTAGATAGCTTTCACTATTTCATCGATTGGAGGTGGTGGTGTTTGTATTCGACTACTACTGCGAGTCACTGCGGCAGTTGTAGTTGGTGATTCTGGTTGCGGGGATGTGGTAAACATGGCATTT
Source organism: Calliopum simillimum (assembly GCA_951812925.1). Classification (NCBI taxonomy): domain Eukaryota; kingdom Metazoa; phylum Arthropoda; class Insecta; order Diptera; family Lauxaniidae; genus Calliopum; species Calliopum simillimum. The sequence goes on from OX638369.1 coordinate 7,598,687, forward strand.
AGTTTATCACAAAAATACTCTTTCCATCTCTTTAGTTGTTCGTCTGCGGATGTTAAGAGATTTCCATTTTTGTCTTTGATAGGGCGATTCTGTTGGAGTTTTCAGTCAGATAATCTGCGGGTGATATCGTAAAGCTGCCTGAGATTTTGAGCTTTTGCAGCGCTTTTGGCTTCACTCGCGAGGTTGTTATACATTCTTCTTTTGTCTTGTCTGCACGATCGCCTGACTTTTTTATTGAGAGTTTTAAAGACCTTTTCGGCGACGTTCTATTGCGCTCTACTTTTAGCGTGGTCTCTCAGTTTTTTCGCGCTTCTTCTTTTTTTTTTTCAACAAGACCCCAAGTTTCCAAGCTCATCCAGTGCTTCTTGTTCGAGGGTCGAAACCCAAGTATTTTTTCTTTGGAGTTTAAGAACGCCTTCTTAACTGCCCTCCATGATGTTTCAATACTTCCACCACAATCGAACGTATCTCGTCGTTCTTAAGCTTAAGCACATCAAATTTTTTTTGCTACAGATTGTTCGCTGGGACGTTTATTAGCGGCAAGTTTAAGTCGAATGACTGTGACGAGAAGATGGTGGTCAGAGCCTATGTCAGCGGCCCTCTTTACTCGTACGTCCAGAAGACTCCCTCTCCATTTTCTGCTAATGCAGAAGTGGTCGATTTGGTTTTCAGTGATGTTGTCTGGAGACACCCAAGTAGCTTTATGGCATTTTTTGTGTGGGAATAGCGTACCTCTAACGACAAGACCGGCTGCATTGCAGGCGTCAATGAGAAGCTCTCCATTGTCGTTTCTCGCACTCAAACCATGTCATCTAATCACGTGCTCAAGGTTAAGGTTTTCTGAGCCTACTTTGGCATTCAAATCGCCCATAACCATTATGATGTCGTTCTTGTGAGCAATGTTTATTGCTGCAGCGAGCTGGCTGTAGAATTCATCTCTGGTTTCTCTCTCTGCCAACTCGGTGGGCGCGTATGCTTGGAAGATGGTAATATTTCTTGCAGGGGTTCAAAATCTGCACCAAATGAGCCTTTCGTTTACAGGTTTCCATTCCAAAACTGCCTTTACTGCAGTTTTCCTTAACAAAAATCCAACTCCATCCCTGTGGATGTCATTTTGCGCTCTACCGGAGTATAAAAATTTTTCGCCGTCAGGAAGTACATATTCGCCGGCACCGTTCCATCTACACTCGCTTAATCCGAATATCTCAAGGTTGGATTTGTGGAGTTCTCTTACGGCTTGGTGTATTTTGCCTGGTTCATTAAGAGTTCGGTCATTCCAAGAGCCGATGCGTGTTCTAGTTTTCATCGAAAGGATTTTAAAATTTTGATGAGCCATATTGGTTCCAGTTATAGGAGAATCATTCCTAACTATGCATTTTTCTTGCACCTCCAAATCCGATGTGCATGCTGCCGAGGTAGGTGGATTAACCACACTCTGGAGGGTACCACTTGGAGAGTTATTTTCCATCGTTTTTCGATCCATGCTTCATTAGTATAATCTTCTCGGCAACGCCCCACGCAGTAAGTTATAAGCTTAAAGCTGGATCCGGCAAGCGCTGCAAATATAGTGGCCAAATTCACTTTTAATTTCAGCCACCCAATCTGGAACAGACGCTGACCTGGGAGCCGTCCACCCTGGGTCAGACGCTACAGGATTTTGACATTTTGACAAGATGCTTATTTTAAGGCGGCATCGACTTGCCTTGTCAGTGCCAGTTACGGGCATTGTGGGTTTTCTTTCAAGGCGCAACGCTGTCCAAAGCTACGCCCTTCCACACCCTGGATGGTCACCCGCTTTTAGTCGCCTCTTACGACAGGCATGCTTACTTCGGGCATATTCTGACCCCTTACCCGCAGGGAGACAAATGGTTGTATACCACGCTCAATTAAGGGCCTTTCTCGTGAAAAAAAAACGCCACCGTTTGCTTCGCAACGCTCCGATCTCGCACAACTTTTGTTGAATTTTCTTCGAATGGAAAGACCCAAACAATGAATGGCTTTTCGTTTCGAGTTGATACCCAAAAATCCAAAATTTATAATCTGTAACAATGTTGTAGACGTTTTTGAAAGCACCTGCGACGAATTTTTGAATCGTTTGACCGCACCATTCGACACGACTTTTTTTAGGGCATCTGATAATTTATGAGGATTTGAACACTGACAGATTTCGCACCATGCAAGATTGTTTGTTTGCTGGTCGTACTAATGCCTAGACATGCCTTGATTTCTCGATAAGTCACATGACGATCTTCGCGCAGTACGACGTTTTCTAGCACAACAGCTGTTTTTGGACAGCTTTCGCGTGGCTCGTGAAGTCCGTCCGTGCTTGGACTCTTCATTTTTTGTTTATCTTTATTGCAAGTTACTTTTACTTATATCTTTATAAACAGTTTTTTTGCCTTTTGGTCTTTTTGAGCATGATCACTTACACATTTTACAGCGCTCCTTTCCCAATTGCTTCACTAATCCAAAGTTATGTATGGAAAATAGACAAAGAACGGACTTTTGGCATTGCTCTTTAAGCTCTTTAAAGTGTTCAATTTTAGTTTATACATATAAACTTTTTAGCAAATTTTTGGTAAAAATTGTTTTACAATACGTTGGGGTAATGTGTTAATTATTTATAATTTTTGTCAAAGTAAGATTAAAAAAAATATATTGTAACTCGAATTTCATAATCGTATATATACTTTAGAGAGATTGATATAATTTTTAAAAAACTTGTTTTTCCTTTCTTCTTTATTTAAAGGCGGTACTATAACTCCAAACGTAACCTTAGAGGCACTCGACATTGTTGAAGCAAAATTATCACCAATGTTAAGACCCGGTGGCTGGTTCCAACCATTCGAGTGCAAAGCTAAACACCATGTGGCTATTATAGTGCCGTTTCGTGATCGTAATGCACAGTTATCAATATTTTTAAAGAATCTTCATCCGTTTTTAATGAAACAAAATATCGAATATAGAATATTTGTTATCGAACAAACAAATGGAAAACCATTTAATCGCGCAGCTCTTATGAATATTGGATATTTGGAAGCGTTGAAATTGTTCTCGTGGGACTGTTTTATCTTTCATGATGTTGATTTGCTGCCTTTGGATGACCGCAACTTATACACATGTCCTCGCCAGCCTAGACACATGTCCGTTGCTATTGATACCTTCCAATTTAAGTAAGCTATTCAGTACTTAGTAGCTATTTTTAGTCGTATTTTATTTATAATTTTATTTAATTTTTAAAGGTTGCCTTTTAAAAGAATATTTGGTGGTGTATCTGCAATGACACGCGAACATTTTTTGACTGTAAATGGGTTTTCTAACTCATTTTTTGGTTGGGGTGGAGAAGACGACGATATGTCCAACAGGTAGGTAACTTTTTGATAAACATTAACGGTTGTTTTCACAATATTCAGTAAAAATTAAACTTCCATATAAATAAAAATGTGGTATAAAACAAAATTTCAAAGTGTCAGCTAAAGTTTCAGTTAAGACTTAAGTTAAGCCTGAACAGAGTGAATTGAAAAGTTGAAATGGTAAAGTTTATTTAAGAAGGTTATGGCTATTCGATGCTGTTAGCGAAAATGAATCACATTATTTTAAATTAAATAAAATAACAATTGAAAAATTTAACTTTTTGTCTGAGCTCCGGATTGAACTAGGAACATTTGATGTCTCTCGCATTTATCAACATAAATAAATGGCTAAAGACGTTTTTCAAGACATTCATCAGTATAAATTTTCGAGTTAATTGGGTCCTGTGTTAAAAAAACCTGCTTCTCAAACCGCAGGTGCATATGGCCTGCCAAACCATATACTGTTTTAGAAATTTTGTGATTTTCTTCTCTTTAAATTTTCCCTGTACCTGCCCCTTCTCTGAACGGCTATAAAGTTCGTGTCCTGTTAGCTTTTTGAAATCTTCCATAACGTATGTTTCATCGTCCATTTTGCAGCAGTCAAATTTAGTCAGGTAACCTTTATATAACTTTGGAGCTCGCTTTTGATCCTACAACTGCTTTTCATCGGAACGATCTGGTACTATTTGAACTCTGTAGGTCCTCAGCTTATTTTTTTGTCTTTAGTCTTTGTATAGAAGATTTTGAGGTACCTGCCCTGGCAGCCATATCTCGTACTGAAATGTTGGGATTCTGCTTAAAAATATGCTTCACTTTTTTCACTAATTGTCGGTCTATTCCAGTTTTTCTGCCTGAACCCTTATTTTTACACAATTAGGTGACCCTTTTTATAATTCAAAATATCTTTTTAGGCAGTGATTTTTATTGCAGCTGTTTTTTTAGCTATAGCTATCAAAACAATAAATATTCTCGTATTTTGAAATATTAAAACAACTATAACTCTAAATCTGGAAAGGATACCATATTTTTATTAGATTCATATGAAAGATAGTTTTGTCTTCTTTCCAAGAAAAATATTTTAGAAAATATAAAAAGTAGGTAGTATTAAAACCGCAGTTAATATATTATTTTTACCAGATAACAAAAAACTTACGTTTTAAGTATTTTAGTACTTTAGTAGTAGTAAATTTAGTAGGGGTGGATTGGGTAAAGTGGGAAATGCCCCTTTCCTGGCAAACAAGCAAAGTATAGCTAACCAAATCTTTATGGTATGATTGCTATGATTTCGAAATTTTATTTAAAAAATTTTTAAACATCGATATTTTCACTGTTTTTGGAGATAAACCGATTGTAAGTACACTAAACTATTCTTTGTAGTATTAATTTTGATAACGCCAAAGGAGCTATCCCAGGAGCCGAAATGTCGGTAGAAGATACTGACCGTATTCTTCTTGTTGTGAACGAAGAAACTCCGACTGATTCGTTTAAAGAAGCCACCACAAATTCAAGATCAAGCTCGTTTGGCAATTTGATTCCTCGTTATTGTAATCGAGTATGAGGTGCGCAATATAATTGTGTACTGATTGAAAAAGAGATTTTCGTACAGATAGTTAGTCAAACGCTACAAAATAAGTGCCAACAGTGTAAAAAATATTATCAAATACGAGAGTACCTTTTTTTTTCAAGATTTACCAAAAAGTAGAAGAAAACAAGATCGAAGTGACCTAAAACTCGAAACTAAGGTAAAGTCACTAGACAAAAACGAAAGTATCTCAGTACGGGATTTGACAAAAATATGGAACCAGCATCGCTGATGCAATGAGTGAAGCATAGACTTAACCTTAAAACATAAAAAAATAAAAAGCTAAAAAACTTAAGGATATAACTAAATGAGATATAATGCATGATGAAACTTATGTTAAAATGGAGTTAAGAACTTTACCAGATCCCCAGTTCTACTCAAAGTTGAAAGGTAGTACTGTGAATCAGTCAATATCGACAGTTAAAATGGACAAATTTGGCGAAAAAGTTTACATCCTGCAAGCTATTTGCCATTGCTTGCATAAATTAGCCTCATTTTTCACAAAGGTTACAGTCTAAGAAAAAATTCTTAGAGTATTTATTCGTGATAAGGCCCATTTGAGGCTAATTTGAAAAACTTTTTTTATACCCTACACCCAGGGTATATTCACTTGTCGTTAGTAACGCAGAGAAGGAGGTGTGGCAGATATAGAAAAGTATATATATTCTTGATCAGCGTCACCTCCTGAGTCGATATAGCCATGTCCGTCTGTGTGGCTGAATGGCTAAGTGGCTGGCTGGGTAACGGCTCTGTGTGGAAATACATTTTTTGGACACGCTTACCGCCCATATAAAAAATATATTCAAAATGCAACTATAGGAGTAGTTTTTACGCCAATGCAACCAAAATGCACATAAATACTACGAATTAAAATCGCAAGCTCTGAGAAAAAACTGGGCAAATTCAGACGAAAGGGCGTGGCACCTCCCATAGAAGCAAAAGCTTTAAAACGCTATACTGAAAGCGTTTTTTGAGATATTCGAACCCAATTCGACTCAGACACTAAGAATCATAAATGAAAGCTCTCAACAAAAGTTTGGTGAAATCAGACAAGGGGGCGTGGCACCTTCCATATAAGCAAAAGTTTCAAAATGCTATACTGAAATAGTTTTTTGAGATAATCCAACCAAACTTCACTCAAATACTAAAGACTATGTATAAATGCACGCTCTAAGCTAAAACTAGACGAACTCGGACAAGAGGGCGTGGCACCTCTTATATAAGCTAAAGCTTCAAAACTCTATACTGAAAACGTTTTTCACTCAGACACTATAAACTATAAATGCAAGCTCTGAACAAAAACTGGGTGAACTCTGACAAGAGAGCGTAGCACCTTCCATAAGAGCAAAATTTTTAAAATACTGCAGTGTAGGGTATTTAATGTTTGGCCAGGCCAAACTTTACACCCTTACTAGTTTTTATTTGTTGCCAATGCATTGCAATGTAAGAAAATATTTTAAAATATACTTTTGAATATCCATAAATCAGATGTACTTATTTCTTCATAAAAAAAATAATGACAAACTTTTTATTATAAATTTTTAAATGCATATTTCTTTTTTTACAGATTAAGACATGCTAATTTATATATAGCAAGATATCCTATAAACATAGCTCGTTATATGATGTTAAGTCATCAAAAAGAACGCGCAAATCCTAAAAGGTTTTTAAATATATTTATGCTACGCTTGTCTGTAATATTAACTTTTAAAATATATTAAATATTCCAGATATGAATATCTAATGAAAGGTTCAAGAAAATTTAAATTAGACGGACTTAATTCAATTAAGTATGAAATTTATAGTATGAAAGAATTGCCAATATTTACTTGGTATTTAGCAGAACCCAAAAGTCAAATATCATAAAACACTCACCACAAGTACCAATAGCACAGCTATCAATGGTGAAAACTTATTGCTCAATATGACACCGTTCTCTTCTGAATTCGTTCTCGTCTGGATTCGTTTTTGTCTGGATTCGTTACAAAGATGTAGCGTCAAGTCAATTTCATCAATCAGATTGGGATTTACAACGCATTTTATGGATAGATGAACATCTGAATAAAACATCATTATCACAACTCACAACTGTCACATATGGCACAAAAAGCTTCTCCATATTTGGCAATAGCAGCACTCTTCAGCCATTCAGCTGTCCGTAGGAGTCGGCACCAACAATGATATCGACAGCGCGAGGAGTGAGATATTTAGGGTCAGCCAATTCCAATTTTTCGATATGGGGACCAGTTTGATAATAAGTTTCCAATGATGGCAAAATTTTAGTTAAAGTCTTTAAAATGTGAGCTTGTATGACTGATGATTTTGAGTTGGTTGATTGAATTGTTAGATTTACTACTCCGCACGTTTGAGCTGCTTTATTGCTAACAATCCCAATGATTGAAACTGATGAGTGGTTACGTTGAATATTGATTTGCTTAATAAAGTTCTCTGAAAAGAATGAAAGATTTGAGCCTTGATCTATGAGAGCCCTCATGGAAAGTAACAGTTGAGCGAACATATACTACTGCAGTAGCAAGCAAAGTTGCCTCCGATGATGCATTACTTAGTTCGTTAAAAATTAGTAGGGATTGATATGCATGAGATGTTGATGGCCTTGGTGATTGAAAACTTGTAATTGATTGAGATGACAATGTTGATTCATCATGAAGCATTGTATATTGTCTTCCGGAACAATTTTTACAGTTGAATGATGGTCGGCAAGATTTTGCGTTTTGCCAACCAAGTATAAAACAAGGTATTACAACGAAGCCTATTTTTGGCTGTCAGTTGTGCTGGTGACAAATCCCTGAACTGAGAACAGCTGACAATAAAATGTTGTTGATGACAAAGATCGCATGGATAAGATGCTTTTTTTGATGAGTTGACAAATTGCACATTGTATGAAGCAGTCAGTCATTGAAATGACTTGAATGAGTTAGCTAGCAGCGCTGATGCTGCTGCAATGCGTTCGAGGGCCTTTGCTCTGAATTGCAAAAATTTTTAAGCTGTGTAAGCTTCGGATATTCTTCAGATGACCCCATATAGGTTTCCCAAGGTTCTCTAGTCTCTTAATCAAAAAATCTTGAAACATAATGAACTAAAAAATAATCCCACAAACTTTCAGCCATGCCGAATGAGATATAAACTTTTCTAATGATTCTGCCTTTTTTGAAGATGGTTGAATATTAAAAATTCCATCTTAATGAGAGAAAATGAGTGTCCGACGTCAATTAAAAAACACTCCATAAGCAAAGTCAAAAAGAACTGAAAATGGCAATTTTGTTTGCTCTATGAAGATTCTGTAAAAATTACGTGTATACTTTGAAGTTTTATTTGTGATAGCTTTTCTAGTAAAATATTTTGTTATAATTTTTTTATGCAATGTAAATATTTATAAACGAAAAAACATGGTGGAATTCCTAAAGGTAAAGATTGTTTTTGGAAATACTCTCCATTGGGCACATTTCAACTCTCTTTTTATTTCAATTTGATTTAAAGGAGAGGATTTTTTTTTTTATAAGTATATTTATTTATTAAATTAACTTGCTCAATAATGGCTACACCTTTCGTAATTTCACCATGAAATAAATTATAAAAAAATAAAAAAAAATAAAAATTAAGGATCACTTTTTTGTATTTCTTGCTCAATACTCCCCTGTGATTAACTTAATAAATTATGTAGAAAAATAATCTTTAGTATATTCATTTAAAATGTACGTAAGAAATCAAACTAATTTGGTTTGGTTGTTAGGATTTTAAAAAGCATAATTTTTATTAAATTTTTGTTAATACAATATAATATTACACAGTGCGACACATGAAAAGTGAACTAAAATCCGTTTTAAGGCGTCAAAAGTACTCGCCGAAACAAGTAATTCTGCCAGAGCGTTATAATTATAATTATTCAGCTGAAAATTGCAACTTTTTGCCTCAAATTGGATTTTGAGCGATTTTTCGATTTTTCATATGGCTATATCTCGGTAACGAGCGGAAAATAATGTTTTGATGACTTCAGCAATGTTGTAGCTATTGAATAGAAGAAAAAAAATGCCGAACAAACTTAACCGAAAAAAATTCATCTAGTGCCTTAACATCGCAAAAATGACCATAAAATCCTTATATGAGCCAACTTTGCAAAACGCTCTGGCAGAATTACTTGTTTCGGCGAGTACTTTCGACCATTATAACGGATTTTAGTTCACCGTCAATGACTTGAAAAATGTTGCACTGTGTTATACAATATTAATTGAATATTTTGCTTTCATTCAAATTTTTATTTTTGATGAACGAAAATTGCCTCTCAATCATGGACAAGTTCAAACGTTTCTATAGTAGTAGATATAGTAAAAAAAAGGCAAAAGTGTAAGATTATTTTACACTAGAAAATAGCTTGATTAAAAGGGTAAAAGAGTAACAGAGTAACTTACGTATATTTTGTTGTTGTGGTTGTGCACTGTTACCCTGTTACCCTGTTACTCAGGACGTTACTCTAGATCGTGAATACCTCTGATAATAACAGCAACAATTTCGCAATTTTTTAAAAATTCACAGTTTAAATAATATAGAACAATAAAAATAAAATTTTATTATGTATATTTTATTTCATTTAAAAATAGTTACTGTTTTATTGTTATTACTGATTACTAAATAAAATTTAATAAATTTCACAAATTTTGTACTCGTACATATTGTTTTTTAGAATAAATTGCCGTTTTTAAATAAAAATTTTCACTTTATGTATTCTGTGTAATCGAAAAGTCCGCATCAAATTACTATAAACTAGAAATCTAAGCTTCCGTAGAAAAAATTTATTTGTTATATGGCTTTGACTTTCTACGACATTATTTTACAATTGCATCTTTGCACAAATATTTAAAAAAAAAAAAAAAAAAATCATCTCTTTATTTTTTTTTTTTTTTTGTTTTGTATACATATACCAAATACAAGCAAAAGTATATATATTTAGATATGTATGTATACATTAGGGGTGTTTTAGTGCACGAATTTCGGATTTTGATACTTGAAACCCCTCAATTTTGTGAGGTTGGAAAAAAAATGAGTTTGCTAAAAAAATTTTGAGGGTGGGGTGAGGGTAAGGGTTGGCTCATAGAGGTCAAAGATGAGAGAAAAGAAGAAACAATTTACTTACACCCCTACAAGAGGGGCCACCTCTAGAGGGTTCAAATGTATGACCGACCCACATTATTTTTTCTCCGCCAACATTTTTACCAAGCATACCTACCTCTTATCTCTAACCCCTAAGGGGGCTTCCATACAAAATTGACATTTATAGGAAATCGACCCCCACCACTCCCAGGGTGCCCCTAGAAGGGTAAAATGTATGACCGTCCACGAATATTTTTTCCTCCCCAAAATTTTTTCCCACCGTACTTACCCTCTATCTCTAACTCTTTAGGGGGCTCCCATACAAAACTGACGTCATGGACATAAAAAATATGAAAGCAAATCGTCAAATAGGCCCATAACTGCCCAGGAGTCTCTCCTAGAGGAGTTAAATATTATACCGACCCCCATTATCCCCCCTCCAAAGTTTTACAGCTGTGTTCATGAATATTGTTACGAACGTTATGTGCTCTTCAGAAATGTAACCTTAAAAGTTTGGCCTCTGATTGGCGATACCCTTTATTTATTTTAGTAAATTATTTTTTATTTCGAACCTCTGAAATTATTTAAAAATCTTTACAATATTATATAAAACCAACTTAAAGAAGAAAGTTTAACATTCACTTCACACAATGTTGTCAAACATAAAGTGCAGCTTGAACTGATTTACGATATGTTATATGCCATCTATTCATTTAACATCTTTTAGGAAACTTTTTGTGAAAACAGAGCCGAGTTTTTTCACATTATGAAATTACTTTTGCTCCACTTTGTACATTAATTTGAATTCAAACAATTAGTTTTCTCAGTGTAGATAAATCAGTCACTACACACAAAAAAAAAAAAATTCTAAAATCAAATGAAAATGTATTTAAATCAAATCTTTCTGATACAAAAGGGCGCCAAAGAGGTTAGCATTTAAATCAAAAACAAGAGTTTTAAAATCAAAATCCCAAAATTTATGTCGTTTTTAACTGTAGAACGAATATTTTTAAATCAAATACAAAGTTATTAAATTAATGAAATTTTTTTTCAGTTCAAAAACATTTAACATTTGTTTTAAAAACAGGCATTTTTTTAAATCGATAAAGTTCCCACTTAGTTTTAGAACCAGTTATTTTTTTTCTGTGTAGGTACTTAGCTCTAAGTTGATTAGCAAACTTTTTTCATGCCATAATTGTAGTATTTAAATTCCTGCTTAAAATCATCAGAGAGCAGGCATCATGTAAAACTCGTCATGGACTATCGAACAAAACTTTACTGCAAGCGCTTTGCGCACCACTACGCACCACAATGTTGATATAAATTTTGCAGAAACTTGGCAGCATTTTCCTCCACATTTCGAACTATCGGTGCGAGTTTGATTGATTTATAATTGAACGCGAATTGACGATAAGATTATGATAAACGATGTCAACGCTAGCGAGGACAAACGACCGAGTGCAACCAACAAACAACATGCAACAAAACTAAGGCCATAATTTAGGTCTGGTTTTCTTGCTTGGAATGCGCGACTTGTTGTGCAACAAGTTTACGTAGCAATTGGCAACAAAATTGTCAACGCAGTTGTCGCCGCACACGATATCAACGATCAAAGTGGCAATAATTTATATTTTTGGTACTGGTACCACGAAATGTGTTAATTTGCGGAAAATCAAACGCATAAACAAATTATTTGAAAATTTGGGGGCTTATCTTGAATTATGAATACGCGCATATGCGTAGATACAAATATTGTATATTGAGAATTGGATAGCTTTATGTATCTAAGACGATTATCTTAGCTGGAATTTCATAGTTACGCGTTATGTTTATAATGCGTTAAGTTACTTTATTGCGTTTCAAATAAATTTTCTAAGAATATTTGACTTTGATTACTTAGCAAAGTTTTTATTGCAGTTTTTGGCGGCGGAAATGTGTACTTCTCTATGTGTGGGAACATTTGTCAAGTGCAGATTCTAAAGTTTATAATCAAATGTTGAAATTGAACTTCAACAGCGTATAATGAAGTTTTGTTTCCAAATGTTAAGTCTGAAAATGCTCAATTAATGTTTCAAGCGCTGAATAATTTGTTTGTTATAAGAAAAAAAAAAAATCATTTATTTTGCAGCATCATCAGTACTACCAACGCTTAATTTTGACAGCTGCTACCTTCACGCATACTTTGACATTTAATATGCCTACAAGCACAAACACTTGTCAACACACTCTTGGCGCAAAATTGTTACACTGTCATACTCCTCTCATCACATTCATTTATTTGATGACGACGTCAACATTGCTAGACGTCATTTTGACGGATGAGTAATTAGTGTTGACGGCACGGCACGTGTGCCGATGTTAAATTGATTGAATTGTTTTTTTTTGTGGTTTTAATATTCAAAAAAACAAAGAATTCGATTTATTTGTGTAAACATGTTGTAAAAATTATGGCAAAACAAACGATTTATGGCAACAATTTGTTTTTCTAGTCATTTTCGGTTGCAAACTTTTTTAATTAAAAAACTTTTCACAATAAATTCTCTATAATCACGCATGTTCTGAAATCCAATTCACTTCGGAAATGGAATGAAAGCAATTTTTAAGAGCTCCGCATTTCGATAATTAACACCAATTCGGATTTATGTTTCGGTAAATCGAATAGGAACCATAAGTAAATTTTATTTGTTGAAATACAAATCCGGTTCCATCTTAATTGTCACAAAGCAGAGCTCTTGAAAATTGCTTTCATTCCATTTCGGAAGTGAATCGGATTTCAGAACATACCTGAATGGGTATCTAATCTAATAAATGACATCGATTTCTTTTCTTTTTGTTCTTGATAACACTGTATAACATTTTTGAGTAATGCACAAAATCGGGTGTTGTTCCTCAAAATACAAAGTGAGGCAAAAGTGATATCATAATGTGAATTGGTTACGATTTTGTTAGAAAAGAAAACTAGTGGGCGAGTTACCTTTGGCCTGGCCAAACATTAAAATCCCTACGCTGCTGTATTATGAAAATTTTGCTTGTGAGGTGCCACGACCTCTTTTCCGAAATCACTTAGTATTTGCTCAGATCCTGCACTAATTGTCCTCAGCGTCTGAGTGTAATTTAGTTAGATTTTCTCAAAAAACGTGTTCAGTATAGCACTTAGAAGCTTTTGATTATGTGGAAGGTGCTACGCCCTTTAGTTCGAGGCCACCTGGTGTTTGCTTAGAGCTTGTGCAGGGTAGGGTATACAAATTGTGTACTGTTTTCAAATAAAGTTTATTTGAATTGATCTGATATATATCTGGGAAAAATAAACCACATTGTTTGTTAGCGAAAATAACCAAATTTCTCCCCAATGTAAAACTCTAAATCTGCATTTTGGATATATGTATGTAACTTGTTTTTCCAAAGTCAACATGAAATCGTGTAAGGAAATATGTTCTACAACATTTTTACCCATTATATCCTGGTTTTATGGGTATTTTTGACCCCTTTTTTTTTAAAAAAACAAGGTTATAATGGGTTAGAGTGTTCTAAAAAAATATTCTAAGGAAAATATCATGAGGGGACACATTGTGTGTGACATGACAAATCTAGACTTACTATATGACGGCGAGGTCATCCGAGAAATGGTACACGAAGAAAGATCTACACTTCTGGCTGACTACATACTATAAGTAACTAGTTAAAGAAAATGACTGTCTCTTGACAGTCTCTAAAGAGCCTTTAGGAAGTGTTTAGGTGGGCCAATTTTTTCGCCTTTGCATTCCTTTCTATATTTTTATAGCCGGGAGCCCAGATATATCATATCTTTTCAAGCTATTTCAGATTCCCCCGAAAGCTTTTACCAATTTTGGTTTCTTGGGGAGCGCTGAAAGAACTTTCATTGATGGTTGACTTTCGTCGAATATGTCAACGATTATTATTATAATTATTATTTAAAGTCTCTGGATTGCACTTCGACCTGAAAGATCTTTTGTACAGCCCCTTTTTCTATCAGAATAGTTACAGACAGTCTATAAATCTTGTCAGTGCCGTGGCGCTAATTTTACCTACAACGATACAACTATCAGTGATCCATAGCCTGCTAGTCGGCATGCCTGTCTAACAATCAAGACTTAGGCCTGAAAAACGCTGTACAGATTATATATTATATGCCATATGTTATCTATACTATCCTAATCTAATAGTAGTTTTTCTGTTATTTCCTAAGCTAAATCCAAATAAATCACAAAAATTTAACAACATCTACTCAATTGTTAGATATTAGGATGCCATATATCAACCAGACATTTTCAGGGTTAAGAACTTGGTGGTTATTCACTTCTTTTTGGCACATGCACAACAACAGACTTTCTAATGAATTCAATTGATTTCTTATTAATTTTAATTTGAAGATAAGGCCAATTGCAAAGTATTTTTGCGGCTAATCTTTAACTTAATTATGGCCTACTCTTATCTTTCGTCGTCCATTTGTTATCACTCCAAAAATTGATATTCGAAAGAAATCTCCACTATAAATTACCGCAGTCGCAACTTTGAAAGTTCCAGTAATAAGTCAAACACACGACAATCATCGACAATGAAAGTCTTTGCCACCATTCTTGTAGCCGCTTTCGCGTTTGCTGCTTTCGCTAGCGCCTCACCCAGTGGCGGTCGCGTCATCAAGGGAGAAGATGCTGTGCCACACTCAGCGCCCTACATCGTTTCATTGAGTGGAATCGGTAGCAATTCGCATATTTGCGGTGGCTCCATCATTGCCACACAATGGGTTATCACTGCTGGACATTGCATCATCGCCAATCGTGATCCCGTTGGTATGGGAGTTGTTGCTGGTCTACACAATCTAACCCACGTAGATGAGGCTACACAGAAACGTATTGTGGATTTCGGTCGTGTACATGAGATGTACGACAAAGGTGTTGCTCCATATGATATTGCTCTGTTGCACGTTTCCGTGCCATTTGATTTTAATGTCAACGTACAACCTGTTGCTTTGCCAACTAATGCTGATATTTACACCGGTACTTCTACACTCTATGGTTGGGGTCAAGTTAAAGCCTGGCAACTAGGAGTTGCAGCTAAAAATTTGCAGACAGTAGATTTGGAAGTGATTGAGTATGCAGAATGTGAGAAAGCTTTTGGCGCAGATTCTGAATTGCATCCAACAAATGTCTGCACTAGCTCCAGCAATACTGGTCTTTCTGCTTGCCAAGGTGATTCCGGTGGTCCATTGGTCGTTCGCAGTGCTGGTGCACCAGCCGTGCTCATTGGTGTTGTATCCTGGGTTTCTATTCCATGCGGTACATTTAACTTCCCTTCAGTTTATACCCGCATGTCAGCACATGTTCCATGGGTTTATAAAATTCAGAACGCTTACTACAGTTTGTATTAATGAATTTGTGAAAAAAAAAAAATAAAAGTTATATAAAATCTTTTTAGTAAAAATTAGCTAAGGTTCTTATTTGAAGGATTGATAGAAAATTGTCTTGCTAGCTGAACGTACATAGAAGAAAGTGCACAAAAATACTATCATCATCATTAGAGCAAATGTCGATATATCTTAAAAACATATAGAAACTTCTTATTAGAACATACGAATACACTGCAACACTCCTTAATTTACGAGTATTAAGTTAATAAACCTGACCTTTACGTTCATACGTAATGTAGCTACTGCTTACTTACGTAAAACAACCTAATTACTTTGCTAATTACAGACTGATGATGTTTTGCCATATTGTTTTGCTTGTATATTTCAGTAGATACTCAGAAGTTGTAATGTTTGAAACAATATCACATTATGGCTTAAATGCCAAAAATTTTATTTGACATAAATTAAACTATGCAACACGTAAATGTGCTTATCTTTTTGAGTGTTGTTCCCCAAAAAACTTGGTGAAATTAAGAAAACTCTATTTGACTTTTGCTACTTCGGATGTGTAAGCGAAGAAATCTCAAAATTTTGGTGAAAATTTGCAAAGATCGATTTACATATAAATCTATCAATGCATTTTTCTAACACATAATTATGACAAATCAAGGAACGGATTAAGTAACACACTTAAAAAATTCTTAAAGATATTTGGGAGAACACGCCCTGATAAGGTGGAAACACCTGCAATCGGTATTGAATTTGTTCCAAAGGAACAACTATACCAAATATCAATAAATAACACAAAACAACAATTATGATATATCAATACGAATTAACACACAAGTAAAACTGGCAAAAAGTCGGCTTCGCAGCCGGGCAAGGCTGGTGCAGTGGTAACGACTTCTGCTACCAACCTGGAGATCCTTGGTTCGTCTCCCGCCCAGACCAAAAACACAAAAAGTTTTCAAACTTGCAATTTTTCAATTATAATTAATTTAGTAAAATAAATATAATTATAATTACAACAAAAATAGTCTGATGAGTCTTTGTGGCGAAAGACGAAACATATGTCACTATAGCCGTGTTTTTAATCCGTTCCTTGATTTGTCATAATTATGTGTTAGAAAAATGCATTGATAGATTTATATGTAAATCGATCTTTGCAAATATATGACTAAAAGTTCAATTAAATAAAAAAAAAAAAAAAAAAAAAAATCAATTTTTAATATAAAATGTCATTAAGTAACACACTTAAAAAATTCTTAAAGGTGAAAATTTATCACAAAACCAAAACGGTGCCCGAATATAATCGGCTTGCTCAAAAGCGTTCTTTAGTTTAGTCTTGTCTACAAAATTGTTCTATTTGTTTTGGGATTGAACTATGAATCTCGGAGTCAATCTCTCTACATAGCGCATTTATCAATGCACTGCGCTGTGTACCCTCAGAAAAATTGGTAGCTTAAGTGCCTATATTCATGTAGTGAGATTATTGTTCTCTTTCCACTTTATCATGACTCCTGTTGTTGTTGTACATGTATTGGCGTGTTCTCCATAATTAATTAAAATGGTTTATGTTGAGTATAAGAAAATTATACTAATCTTACGAACTTTTAGTCATTATTTGCAAGAATCTTAAATTCTATGCATTTTTCAACTTAGAAAATCATGACAATTAGGATTAGAGAAAAATAACTACTAAGCATGGCTATGGCTACTTTAGATTCTTGCAAATAATGACTAAAAGTTCGTAAAATTGGTATAATTTTCATATAGTCAACATAAATCATTTTAGTATCGAAAATATTGAAAAACATCTAAAATATCGGTAGAAGTTTAAAAATGTCAAAAAACATCCTGAAATCAGTAAAAGTTCAAAAGTATTCGAAAACATCGAAGAAATAGTATAAGTCCAAGTGTATCGAAAAACATCCAAAATATCGAAAAAGTTCAAAAGTATTGAAAATATTGAAAAACATCAAAAATATCAGGAATGGGCTTAAAATAACGCAAAACGTCTATAGAACGGTAAAAGTCCAAAGGAATTGAAATATTGAATTTTGAAAAACATCTAAAACACCGGTAAAAGTCCAAAAATGTCGAAAAGTTTTGAAAATATTGAGTTGGCATCACTAATAAACTGAGAATCATAACATAAAATTCTATAAAATGAAAGACAACAACATCACATAACTCATGAAGCAGTAGCGACGCAAATGCAAACGATAATTTTTCATAGGTGTTGTACTGCGCTTGGCTCAATGATTTTGAAACGTTGACACCCTTGGTCTGTACAGGTATATTGAAGTTCATGCCCAAAGTGGAAGTTGTGAACTCTCACTCAGTTTCTTAGTGGACGCCTTGTTTAAGCTAACTGAGGGAATGGGTTCTTAGGAGTATATTTTCTCGAAAATTTCCCCGATTACTCAATGGTCATTCTGAAGATCTAAATTCTGGCAGAAAGAACAGTTTATAGAAAGTCAGAAAAGAATCATCAGCAGCTAGAATAGCAAAACATCTCTAGAAAAACACTTGTTTTATGAAAAACTGTGTTGACTTTAAAGAGAACTCTAAGGGAGTTGCCCTGTAAAGCCTATAAACTAAAATTAATTTGAAATACAATAAAAAACATTTCATAAAACATTTTTTCAAATTTTATATTTAAATTAAAGTTTCCTTTTTTCTTATGGTCATTTTGTCGAATTGAGGGAACATGCCATATAGTTTATTTTAATTTATTTCCTTTTTCAATCTGTATATCCCATCAACGTACTAAGAATTTTACGCTCAAACTACATAAAAAGCACTCATCTCCTAAAAGTATGCTTCATTTAATCCTATGCATAGCAAGTAGTCAAATCAAATCTCTGCAGAGTCTTTCGTTTAATTAAACTCTGAGGTACAATAGAAGTGGCAGATGTAATTTTTTGGCATGCCCATTGAGGCTAAGTGACTGGCGAGAAGGATACAAATGGAGCAACGAACATGTTACATTACAAATGCCATTAATAATATTGTTGTTGCTGTCGATCCTGCTGCTGTAGAGTAAGAGTCCAGCGCCTAAATGTATGCTTGTGCCACAATTTCAATATGTATGCCCATGTGATTATCTATGTTTGTATACAGAATATGCATAGAAAGCGTAGCATACATTTAGGCGCATACATTAAAAGTTAACATATAAATAAATCTACTAAAAGCTTTTGAGTATCATAAAAGAGAGGGAGAGAGAGCGCAGTGTTATTTTTGAGCAGTGAAAGAACTTTAATGGACAGTCAGGGACAGAAAAAATTTGTGCTTTCATTTATGTAGTTTTTGCCCAGAATGTATGCAATGAAATATAAAGTGGATTTTTTTAACTATGCTTAACTTATAGAGCTTTTTTTTTAACCAAAAAACGCAAAAAGTTTATTCAAAAATAGCGAGTTAGGTTTTTATATATTAAAAAAAAAACTGGATTTATGACAGGAAAATATGTCTCTTCTTTAGCTTACTAAATGTTAATTTCGAATTTGGTTAATTGGAGTTTATTTGAAAGTGTTTTTTGAAACTTTATCTAACGCATAAATTGTTTTTTGGCCAAAAAACAAGAAATTTTTATTTATTTTCATGTTAAAAAATCAGGATTTATGACAAGAAAATATGCCACTCTTTAGCTTACCAAATGTTGATTTCGAATTTGGTTAGTTGGAGTTTATTTGAAGGTGTTTTTTGAATCTTTGTCTAACGTGTAGATCGCTTTTTGATTAAAAAAACAGGAAGATTTATTAAAAACTAACATTTGACCGGTTTTCATATTAGAAAAAAGCAGGATTGCCTTCGGGAACATTTTTTTTTTTTGAAGCCAAACGTTTAATTTAAATGTCAACAGTTAAAAGATCAAAAAACAGTTTTTCCCTCAAAAAAGCAGGTTGCAGGTTTAAAAAAGCAGGCTTATCCTGCTAAAAGCATGATAAATGAATACTTTAAAAATGTCTATTATTTTGCATCGTACACATGTCGTAGTCCCTACGCTAATTTGTATTTAAGCAAAACGGATTACGATTGATATCGTTTAATTAAATGTAAACTTATACGCACGCCAGCTGTCATAAAGCGTTAAATGTCAATGCGCGCATTTGACAAATGCGACAAGCATTTTTCAGCAACTTTAGCCTACCGACAGGATATGTAACCTTTAATTAATGTTACCTTTTTTTACCAAATTTCTATGAAATTTTACCATTTTTTCCACTTTAATATTTTATTTCATGCTCTACGTGCTGATTGCAATCAATTTTATTATGCGCGTTTTATCCTTTTTTTCCTTTCTTTTTTTTAAGGAAAATACAAAAAAAAAAAACGTTGAATTCGTATTGAGCACGTGACAGCCAATTGAGTGGAAAGTTGCACAACAATTGCGTCGTTAAGCTGGGATTATGTATGTCCGTCTGTCTGTCTGTCTGGCTGCCTCAGTTGCTTGCGTATTGGTTGTATGTTGAAAATTAAGCTGTGGAGAAAATCACAAAATCGGAAAATCGCTAAATAAATGAAAAATGCTGTCAACATTGTCAATAACGTGCCGCATTACCGCAGTAAATCCGATTTTGATTTCGATCAATCAAATTGCAATTGATAGAAGTAGAAGAAAACAAAAAAAAAATACAATAAATAATGAGCCTAGAAAACTATAATTTTTACTTTCATTTTTTGGGGTGAAAAAACCAGTAAAAACATTTCAATTTGTTGTTTTGTCAATTTACAACCCTACGTGGTATTTATGTGCGTTGACAGTTGCTTGATGGGATTTACCTGACGACTACAACGACAAGCATGAGTAGCGGAAGTGCAAACAAGCTTAGGCGTTTGCTAACTAACACCTACCCACCTACTTACTATGTGGTATAAAATAAGACGCCATCCTTTAGTAGCGCAAACAGTGTTGTCAACGTCGTGTTTTGTTTTTTGTTTCTGGTAATCTTCACTTGTTCGTTAGTTCGTTTGTTTGTTTGTTTGCTTTACTTTACACTGATCTATTTAGGTTGTGTCTTCCGTGTTTGTTCTGGTGTTGTCGCACCCTATTAGATTACAATGCGTGGGTGTTGTTAAGATACGTTGTTTGTAGATTCTCAATGTATTACCCTAAGTTATGTCTTTGATAGATGAGTGCACTTATACAACCTGTTTCACCTTAAACCTCAAGTGTAATGTTAAATACAGTGGAATCTCAGTAATTAGAACTCTAACAAATTCGAACCGTCCAGAAATTAGAACCGGTCATTTTAATGTATTGGTTACTCTGAAATTAGAACCAGTGATTCTAATTTCTGGAATAATTTATTGTTTTACTCATTGAATTACAAATAAAATGGGGAATCACCGAGTTATTCGTAGTGTGTACAATTCGTTCACATGCATGTGCAATTTTATACGCTTTTACTTTGTTGGGTCAGTTGTTAGGTTAAAGTTAAGTTGAAAGTTGTTCATTCGAGTGGAAGTTTTTTTTAAAAAAATGCCAAATAAACGTAAAAAAAACACTTTATTTTTGGATACTAAAGTTAAAATACTAAAACGACTAAATGAAGGCGTGAATGGAAACCGCCTAGCACAAGACTTTAATGTGACAAAATCTGCCATCAGCTATATAAAGTCAAAAAAACAAGAAATAATGGATGCTGCTGCCAGCACCTATTGCCAAGGAAAAAAAAAAACTTAACACAGTGCGGAATATCCGGATATGGAAAATCGTCTCTTTGAGTGGTTTTTAAATCAACGTGAAAAGAAAAACACACTGACAGGACCCTTATTAAAAGCGAAAGCCAAGTCATTTTTTAGTGAAGCTTACCCCGAAAATGCGTTTAATGCAAGTGAGGGCTAGTTTTCAAAATTTAAGAAGCGACATGAAATACGGTTTCTTAAAATTGGTGGTGAAATACTTTCTTGTAATGTTGGTGAAGTCACCCCATTTCTACACAGGTTTCGTGCAAAAGTTGTGGAGATGGGGTTAATGCCAACACAAATCTATAATGCGGATGAAAGTGGATTATTTTTTCGTTGCCTACCAAATAAAACATTTGTCGCTGCATGCGAAAAAAGAGCCCAAGGATTTAAAATTCACAAAGAACGTGTTTCTAACTAGGCGCAAATTCTGATGGCTCACACAAATTAAAGCCATTGGCTATTGGAAAAGCTAAAAAACCAAGGTGTTTCAAAGGATTCGATAACCCACTTCATTATGACTTTTCAAAAAGTGCTTGGATGACTTCTCAGATCTTTCATAATTGGTTTCACAAGATATTTTTAAAAGAAGTATTTTCACCCAAGGCATATTTTTAGTTCTATTTTTTTATAAAGTTTCTTGTTTTACAGGTCATCCGATTTTCTGAAGAAAATAATTTACCCCCAAAAGCTCTTCTGCTTGTTGATAACTGTTCCGCTCATGCACCAATTCAGAAGCTTCAAAGTGAGGACGGAAATATAATTGCATATTTCTTGCCACCAAATGTAACAGCAGCTGTGCAGCCAATGGATCAAAATCCTATTAAAATGACACTGTCACTACGACAGCGATGATGATTTGCCACTTGCACAATTAGCTCTACAAAATCCGGATTGCAATGAAGTTCTTCAAATAAATCTAGATCTTTTGACTCAAATTATGCCAAATAATTCCATAGATGTTAATGAAATCGAAGAATGGAATGAAGATGCTTTTAATGATGGATCTGATGCAAAAGATAGCGATAAGGGGGCTTCAGATAGCAGTGACACCGATATTATTGATATAACACCTGTTATTCCTCATTCCAAAGCTCTTGAAAGCGTCAATAATGTTATTGACTGGTGCAAAAACAGTGATATATTTTCCAGTAAACACATGTCCAATCTTTCGGACATTCGTAAAGATATCGTTGTACCCAATTCAAATAAATTCAAAAAACAAACAAGTATTACTAACTTTATGTTAAAAAAAAATTAAGCAATAATGAAAAAAACTTTAAAAAGTTATTCTATGAATTTAATGTGCTTAATTAATTAAATGTTAATAAATAAGGATTGTTTTATGTTAAAATAACCTTACGTAACTAGTTTAATTATTAAATATTTCATTAAAAAAAAATGTTCAGGAATTAGAACATTTCGGAAATTAGAATAGCCAAAGGAACAAAGTGATTCTAATTACTGAGATTCCACTGTATTTATAAAGGCATTTTCGAGTTACAAGAAACACAAAAAAATTTCGGATCGTTGCACATATGGCATAGACCTTAAGTTTGCTTTGTCCTTAAGCTTTCAGGAGAAGTATAGAGCCAACAGAAATCACCGCTATCGAATGCGATCTGTTGTTGTGAATTTGATTTGCTTCGCTTTGATTTCTCATACCTTGAGTTTCCTTTTCCAACGAATTTTTTAATTAAACTATTGTTCTTCTCCCATCATAATTTCCACAAATATAACTTCGTTAAATGTTATGCTTTATGTACTTAGTTTTTTTTTCCATTTAGTAGGTAGTAGGTAGTGCTGGCAGCAAAGTCAATATGCTCTTGTTGTTGGTTAAAGGTTCATCGGACTCCTGCAGTGAATAACATCATAGCAATTTTTCGCTGAATGGGTGAATCTCCTAAGGGAGTTCCATTAAAAAAAAAAACACAAGTGGTTCGGAATTTTTCCAAATATGTTATTTCGTTCGAAAGGTCACACAATAGGATTACGGGTAGGAAATTATTTCGCAGATATGTTTACCGCGACTACTTCGTAGATATCTCACTCTTTTGGCCATATTTTCGATGACATTTAGCAGTATGGCCTGCAGAATGGCCCGAATTACTGATGTAATATTGCTTTTCAAGTATGGAATCGCTTTCGGATTATTCACATAGACTTTATCCTTCCTGTAACCCTACAGAAAAAGTCTAACGGCATCAAATTACATAGTCTGGGCGGCCAATTAACATCACCGCGATGAGAAATTACACGGTTCGGGAATTTGCGACGCAAAAAATCCAAATCACGCGAGTTGTGTGTGGTGTAGTACCGTCCTGTTGAAACCACATATCATCCAGACCCTGAACTTCAACCTCCGGCACAAAATAGTCATCCAACAAAGTGTGATACCACTCAGAGTTGACATTTTCGGTGTTTCCGGCCTCATCTTCGAAAAAAAAAAAAAAAAAAAACGGCCCGACCCATAAGTAATCCACAACAAACAGTGACTCGCGGTGGATACATTGGCTTCTCCACGATCACTTGTGTATTTTCCGAGCCCCAAGTATGGCAGCTTTGCTTATTAACATAGCCGCCGAGGTGGATATGAGCCTCATCCGTAAAGATAATTTTTTGGAATTTTCGATTTTGGATTTTTTGGATTTGACTTGAAATTTAAGATCCAAAATTCGACGATTTTAATACGTTGTTCTTTCGTGTAGCGATCCATAGCTTAAATCCTATACTGTCAAGATGAAGAAACACAAAATATAGCGGACAAGGGTCGATAATGCAGATTTTAATCGATAACAAAGTACCACACCTACTATTGGAACACCCTGTATTTTATGAAAATAAACCAAATTTCTTATTTTTTTTAAAATATTGTGGATTCTTATTTACATCATCTTCGGATCTCTAAGAATTCCAAGTACCTATCTTTGGGAAACACTGGTCATCACGTAATTCTTGTCAGTGGTTCCACTAGAAATAATTTGTTCAGGCGAAATCTATTCTTTGCAAGTTGAAATTCTTTACACAGTTTCAAGATCCTTTTGCACATCGTCAAACAAACTTCTTAACTTCTTTGCCAGGTTGTATATCTTTATTAAAATTTCTTATAAGATCATCGTTTTATCTACGCTTCAGTTGCGCTTTCTCTTTCCTCAGTGATGAAAAAAATAATTTTCCTCTTTTGGGTAAATCCTCAGTTACTTCATTATATTCAATCCTTAGCTACACTGACATCCATAATGTTAAGACCTTCTGATGTTTTATTTTTTCAAGGCATTAACAGTTTTGAGACTACCTGGTAAGAAATAAGTGTCTTGATGATCGCTTGACTATAAAACAAATATACGATTCCTTATAAAACAAAACAAAGAACTTACAACAATAAAATATATATATCTCTCTCATTTTGTAGGTAAGAATAGGTAAAAACAATTAAATGATACAACATTAAATAACGTAAATAAAGATATATAATTACATATAAAAAATACTATAAGAACTATAACAAAAAGTTATAAATAGTTGCGTATACTCGTATCTTCCGGATATTGAAAGACTCTTCATAAATTATGCCTCTCAAGTTTTAACTCTGCGCTTTATAGTCGTGGTACGTACAGTTCTAATATCTGCAGTTCGAGCAGTTGTAGATGCATCTCTGCTACGTGAGCTAGTGCGAGTAATACTACTACTACTGCTGCTGCTGCTACTACTACTATTGCGTTCCTTGTAGACACACATGAATTCATCAGCACCATCAGGACAGTCCATTTTCTGCAAAGCAAAAATAAAATGCAGCGTTTATTGTACGAAACAATCAAAAATTCGCAAAAGCAATTGTTTGGAAAGAACTGTTGGAGACTACTGAATGAACTAAATAGCAGGTCACTCTATGATTATCCCAAAATATAACTTACCCTATCACATAGCTGCTCGACGGTTATACATTTCCCACTTACACAACGCAGCTGATGTGGCGCACAACTGCCACTGGCCAACTTCGGCACATCAGTGGTCACACCAACTCGTGAAGAAGCCGCTGGTTGTAAGGGCGTTGTATTTGAAACTGAAAATTTGCTGGATGTACGATTAGTGCGTGCTGAGGAGTATTTGAACTTATTCTCAGAATCACTAGTCATCATGATTTCTTTGCTATCGCGAAAATTTACTAAAAGCACAAAGGAACATTTAGCAATAAGTCAATTTCATTTTACTTTTGGTAAAAACTCACCAAAACCTCTAGGACCATCACCTGGTACGCTATTGGTAACTTCCTCTTTTGAAATGCCAAGCGTTTGATTCGTTACCTCATGCAGCTGAACCTTAGTGCCAGCTTCATCATCTGTTGTCGCCGTAATGTACGTGTACAGTTGATCGCTGCTTTGATTTGGTGACAAGAAACTGGCATAAGAAAATATACGTGGAAAAGAGTTTAACGCAGCTTCATCGAAAGCCGCTTCTTCGCCAGAACCATATTCATCACAATCCTCCTCATCGGAGCCATCAAAACAATCATAGTTTAGATCACAACGTACAGTCTCCGGCACGCATTTTTCATTAGAACGGCAACGAAACTCATCTTGTTTCTCGCAGACAATACAATTGCCCTCGTCTTCGCCGTTGGCGCAGTCCTTAATGTTGTCACATTGCCACTGGTAAGGAATGCAAGAACGATCGTAGCATTCAAATTCATTATCATAACAGTAGCCGCGGCGGCGTGTAGGATCTTCACATTTGAGTGGATCATTAGAGTCGGGATAGAGACTACAATCGAAAGTGGCGGTTAGTTCGTCAGAGCTGGCAATAACAATGGAACAGGCTTCTAAGATAGCTGTAAGTATTAATAGTGGTTAGTGTCTTTGATTGGAAAGATAACAACTTAAACACAAACCTTTGCAGATTCTACGGCATGGTGGTAGCACGCCAATATGTGAGGAACGACATTCTGGCTCCAGCGCCGCACAGACAAACTCAATTGCTCTTGCAGAACAATTGGAATCAATAAGTTGATGATAGGCTCCCAATTCTAAGTCACTTAATTTTGTGCTAGAATTATGTGTTAGATCATAATCAAGTACACCCTGACACATGCTTAGTGAAGTAGAGTAGCAGCCACTCTCCTGCATTGTTGTGCGTCCTGCTGACATTGCCGAAGTTGGTTTGGATTGGCGCACCGGCGGTATTGTTGGAGAAACTTTGGTGAGTGGACTTATAGTTGAAGTCTGCGGTTGATCAGATGCAAAGAGCTGAAAGCAACACGGAATCAGTATCTCGGCAGTTAAATGTTACTTACGACTTCTACTTACCCCATTGATTATCCGCAATATGCGCTCATCATCTTCAATTGGCACCCCAAAACTATTCTGATGTCCCGATGTAAAACGTATTATCTGCTCTGGCGCTACAACAGTTTCATCAGCGGACGCTGTGGTCGTTTCTGCAGTTGAGGTGGGAACTTTTCCCTCTTTCTCTTCCCATTCCACGGAACCCTTAAATACTGAATACTCCAAAGTGGTTAATTTCTGCTCCCTCGGCCTTTGCCTATTGCGCGCGCTTATGGCGCGCAAAATTGTTGACTCTTGCAGCCCATGAGCACGCTCCGTTGTCGTGGTTGTACCTAAGTCGATGGTGTTTGCCGTAACCGAAATTTCATCATCTGGAAATTGTATACGACGACTACTAAGGTACTGTTCCCGTGCCACACTGACATCATGCAGCCAAATACAATAAGTGATCAGTCCAAAGAAAAGCAAAACACTTGCAATGAAGATGAGTGGCCAACGTAGATATTTCCATCGGCAATAATGTTTCGCATATTCCAGCAAGGCAAGCGAGGCTTTTGTTGGCTCTTGCGCATCGAGATAGTAATTGCCCGTCAGCGGGTACTTGTATCGACGCACTTGAAGCTCTGCCATATTTTCAGGCTTACAAATCATGCTGATTTTGTATTTGCGATGTGAATTCTCATCGTTGCCGGTGCCAGTGCCGCTTTGTAAATATTGCGGCGGACGTGTAGTGTCCCAACTGCTGCGTGTCGTGGGCGCTTGTGCATAGCATGTTTCTTGTTGTTGTTGTTGTTGTTGTTCTGTTACGTCTTGTTTATGTTGTTGCTGTTGTTGAAGTTGCTTATTTGTTGTTTGTATGCTGTTACGATCATCTATTGTCTGTACATTGATACCCAATCCATGTGGATATTTTGTTGGTTGCCGTCGCAATCCTTTGGGTCGACCATTTAGTTGTAGACGACCTTTTACTTCATTATCATGCGCCTCCATATGCGATTCGCTTAAGGCGATTGTTGCCGTGGTTCCATTCGATTTTGTGTCATCTTCAAGTGATCCTCTTCGTGTAGAGTTGCTGTCCATGTCCATTCAAATCAAGCAACACCGACGGCAGTTACCATATATTTACTTTTTATGCTATGTAAATGTTGTGTAGAGTGTACCAACATTAAAAGAAACAGAAAGAGTGAATTACTCAACATTAGACAGAGTAGCAGTATCTAACTAAGTTCGATTATGGTAAAGAATTAGTGAGTATTTTGCTTAGACTGTCTTTTTAAATCAATTTTTGCAACCTGAAATCACTGCCTTACTGAAAACAACCTCAAAATAATACTTTTAGACAAGTTAGAAGTATGCTTTGGTAGCAATCGACCAAAAGCTATTTTCTTCAACCCGGAGCAAAGTCATTCTCAAATTTGGTGGAGAACATGGATGTTTCTAAAGATATGTCATTCGACTTAAGCATGAAGAAGACCCTTTCTTTCCTGACTAACCTGATGAAGTGGAAGATATCTTACACGTTCCTTTGAATTTCAATTGCATGTGTCCAGACATACAAAAAAACATCGGAGAGCCTTCTGCAGCGTCAAATCTAAGTGCGGACCACCAACCAAGTGGCATTCAAAACAATTAGTAACAACGGAGATGATGAAAGAACTCCGGCTTATTGAGCATTGCAGAGCAATTTAGTGCGGACGTTTTCTGAATGAAATGCCAACGATCCCGCCACAGAAAGGTACAGGCTAGACCGATCTGCATACAGATTTTTAGTGATTAGTAAATTTGGCCTCGGTCTTGGTAGTTTTTCAAGATCAAGACATAGAAGCTGATATAATTTCAAGACCAAGACTATGTGCCCAACACCAAAACCAAGACTGCTATTCTGCTTTTGGATTTTTGAGAAGAAATCTCTTGCGTTTTACGTGAGCACCTGTCTTGATGGCTTAATCTCACGATGTTCTTCACACCGGTCTAAGCCTCTGCCAATCTTTGGGTACCGGGTTGAAATGCAACTCTACATTGAGATTCTTTCAGTCTTACTGTGATTTTAGGTACAAACCACACCCACCGCGGCAGTCTCCGAAGAACCATCCCAGAATAATCTCTGATCGAATTTATATCGCAACGCTACTTTAGTGTAGCTCTGACCTAGGCTATCATGTATTATGGGAACACGTCACTTGATGCTTTTCTCTCTTCAAGAAAGCTCTTACTTCCTTCGCTTTGATAGTCTTATCTAAGGTTGCTATGGCCACGACTTATTATAAAGCATGAATTTTTCAGGTAGAAATCTCGAAGTCCTGTCTTGGATTGCTATGGCCACTTTACCATATGCGAAACGACTTATTATGTATCGTAGAAAGAATCACCTGTATAAGATTGATTTGGCCACCTTACCATAAGCGTAACACAACAGTTAGAGATTAAAGGGAACAAGTCTCCATTTTCTTCAAAAAAATCACGCGCCTTCCTGCATAAGATGGTAGTTAACGATATCAGCTTATATTTCTAGGGGTTGCCGCTAAGAGGCAGGAGGTTGCTTGAGCACTGACATGGGACAATGTCTACATTCTGTTACCGCACAAGTTTCCGTGTTTCACTCCTGCCTTAATTTTTCTCCGTATTGTATCAATATTGGCAGCGGAAGACCCGGATTGAAAACAAGTCTCCCATCCCCTCCAATAACTGGGTGATGGAAGGTACGGGCCAGCCATTTATTACACACATTGCCATGTACCACATTGTTCTTCGTTATGACCAGCGATATGCCATCAAATTCACAACTTGTGGGGTGGAGAGGTCTATTTTGACAATTTGGTCAACAACTTTGACATCCCCTATGACTGGGTAATAGAGGGTTTTCCGTTCTGCACATTATTTCTCGTTCTGACCTTCGATATGCTATCAGCTTTGCAACTTTTTGGGTGTGAAGGTTGAAGAGTCAACCACCCTTCTACCGCCCACCCATCTTTGGGAAGCAAGCGAATGCGAATATCAGACACCTTCCCACCTCTGGAGACTCTAACGCTCCGATTTCTGAGCAGTTAATATGAAAGTCGTTAGAAGGTGCACTTTATAAATTTTTTTTCCATCTGATACACCTTAATGCTTAGAGCGCATCCAAAATGTCAATTCAGATTGCATCGAATCCGATTGGATCACAGCGTGTTGTTGTTGTGTTTTTTTTTTGTTTGTCTGCCACTGATCGATTACATAAGTATTTGTGTATTGTGCACAACAGACGATTGTTTGAATGAAAAACGAATAAATCGGACGGACAAAAAGACAAACGATCGCATCGCTAAATGAAATGAAGCTGCAATAACTAGCAGCAGCAGCACCAACAGCAGTAACTTGGCAATTATTTAGTTTCTGAGATACGACAGCGTTGCAATTGCCATGCCATGTGATATTCGTGAATGCCATATTCACAGCGTACCATAGATTGGTGTGTAAACTGGAACCAACATCGCTGACGTTGTTGCGCCGCTTCTACTATGGCGCATAGTGTGATGAGACAGGTAATTGGAAGATTGAGATTGATGGGTAACATTTGTAAAGTTCAATTGAAGCGCAGTAATTCAAATGAACTTATGGGGACTTTCAATGAAATTGAAACAGCGAAAAAAGTGAAGGTATACCTCATGGATGAGAGGTTTTCTGGGAAAGTGTCCTCATATATAACGAGAAGGAAGTTTGTTTGCATGAATGTAAATTTATGGTTTTAATGAAAGTGATAGTAACAAAGAGTCGAAGTTGGGAAGATAGAAAGGATAAAGGGAAAGGTTCAAACTCTGGGGATGACATAAAAATAACTGGTAATCGGATTAACCTAAATCGTTAAAAATGCAGTAAAACTTAAATATTTCTACTATAAGTTCAATCTAAAAGAGGTCAAACAAATTACTAAATTTACCCAATTACCTACTCCTACAAATACGAAGCGAAATAAATGAATAGATAAATTAGCATGTCAACTCAATAAAAAAAGAGTTTCCTCAACCATAAGGGAACCCAAACGCTATGAGATAATAATCAGCGCCAAATTAATTGGGTAATAAGTACCTCCGACAGTTAGTAATATAGCATTTTTGAATTCAACACCTGTGAGATTTAGTTTTTTTAGCTGCTTTGATGCTGCTACTTAACTATTCAAAACCGCAACAAAGTCCAATTCCAAACGCTTACCACAAAGTCACAAAGTTATCAGCCAGACAGCAGCCGCATCAGCATTAGTGCAGAGCTACTTAGAAGCAGCAATACCACCACACCAAAGCGCATTTATAAGTGAATCTGTTGTAGCTGGCTGGTTGGGTAGTTGGTTTCTTACCGCCATTAATGCAACTTCAAGCAGTTTGACCTTTTCGGCAAAGTAATTTGATGCTGTAACTACTATTACTAACTACTACTGCTTCTACTACAAATTGTAGATGGCGTTAATACGTGTATTTGGTACCAACCAATAGTTGTTGACTTGCAATGACTGCGCATTTATTGGTAATGATTGTAGCACATTCTTGGCATACTCACATTTGTTATGCGCACACATTCAAATTCTGTTCAATGTTCCCAGGTGACTTTTGTAGTTGTTAATATGTTTCAAGTATAAGCTTCTTATGCAATTTTAAGTTTTTTTGCAGGAAAATTTAGAAAACTCTCTGAGGACTTAAGAAATGAAATGTATGTAAGCGCTAAGTGAATAGACAGATCTTTAATGATGCAATCTAGAAAAATTAGCTAAAATAAACTCACGGAAAAATCACAATATGCATTGCTTTAATGAAATCCACTTTATTTCAAGAAATAAAGTGCTATAGTATTAGAAAAGGTGCCTAAAATGTAGTCAGGAAAGTTGGGTAGAAATTCAGACTCAATGGGAATTATGGTGCCATGCATTCCCGGTTGCAGTCTGAGAATAATTACTCGGGTAAATTTATTCATGCCAACCCCCATTTACATGTATGCGTCCAACAAGAAATATTCATAGCTGATTTCTATAAAACATTGAGGGTATTCCTTAAAACGAGTAAAACCACGTTTACTCATAATAATTGTCAAAATCAATACAAACTTTGAGAGTTTTACAAGTTTGCAAGTTTTTCGAGGATTTTACATGATTTAAGGAATGCCCAAATTATTGAACAGGATGGAAAATTTTGTTTTTTGTTTGATTATTTGGCAGAAGATCATTTTAAGACAAATAAATAGAGTTTCATTTAACTTTATTATAATAATGGCAATGGTGCTGATGGCTAATGAGCGCATCTATCAGACTGTATGTATTTATCACACAAGTTCTCCGGGTTCAAATCTCGCCCAGTACTAAACACAAAAAATATTTATTTTTTATTTAAAATTTTTTTTTTTTGGAATTTTTTTTTTTTAATTTTAATTGGCTTTAGGCAAAAGTTATTAAAAAAAAAATAGTTTTATTCCTGTTTAATAATTTTTACTATCGTATTTGATGATTTTTACTATGCTTATATTGAAATACTTTCTTCTAAGCAATTTTGAAATTTTTATAAAATTTTTAGGCAGTTTTTAGTAAATATGTAAAATGAACGAAGGTTAACAAAATTCCAGTATGTTTTGAACGATTTTTATTACAAAAATTGTATTGAATTGTATTGTAGTTCTCTTCGTGTCATGCTATTTTTAAGGCACACGGAGCTTTGGACCAGTAATACTGAATTTTAGTAGGAAACTAAACTTTTATTTTATATGGTATTCTTTTGCTAGCCAGCGACTTTCAGTTCATTCTTAGACTATTGGGATTAAAGAATGATATTTTAATTTAAATCGAGTGGCACTTATGTTTTAACAATGATTACACTGTACAACAAATTTAGGTTTATTACAAAGATACAAAGGACCAAAAAAAAAAAAAAAAAAAATAATAAACATGTTTCGGCGTTTTGAAAGTTTCCTCCTTTTAACGCATTCTGGTGTTAAAAATTACCCATATGAGGGATTTGTAGAGGGTCAAAATTTTTTACAAAAATATTCCACAAGAATGCGTTAAGAGGAGGAAACTTTGACCCTCCCGCTAAAAAAATTTAGACGTAAACTTTCAAAACGCCGAAACACGTATATTATTTTTATCGTCTTTACCAAAATCCATTGTTATATTCGTTAACAGCCAGTCTGCAGTTCAATCGAATACAATATGCACTTGACACTCTAGATGGTTTATCAATGTCGATGGTTTTCGATTGTCGACACGGGAAACCGGCTGCTAATGCTAGTGGTAGTAAAACTTGATGTGACGTCTACGTTACTCTTTGGGTCTTATCCAAGATAATATTTTTGGATTCTTTGATTTTTATTTAATGAAAAACTTTATGTGCACGGAGAAAAAAATAGTACGTACTACTTTATTTCTAAAAAATTTCACCAGAATTTCAAGTCAAAATAATGACAACTCACCACTGAAGTAAATTTTACCTTACTCTGATAGCCAATTCAGAATTTTCGAATGACCTAACAGTGTGACCAAATTATAAACTTCAAACAACAAAAAAAAAATAAAAATAAACGAACTGACTGCATTAGGATTTGAACTGTGGCCAGTCCGTATGAAAGATAGAAATTTGTATATTAAGCAAATGTCTTTTAAATATAGTTATTTTTACTAGAATTTTAAAGTCAAAATGGTTATAAGAGGTTAGGTAATTTATGATTGAAATTTAGTATCAATTTGACTACTTGAGTGGAGTAAAAATTATGATGCGGATTTTTCTCTGTGTGACAACTTTTGTTAAGAAAATCTTCAAAAAACTGTGAAAAATAAAAGTTGAAAAAATCTTTTATAGAGAACTTTAAGAATAAAAGTCAAGAAAAAAAAAATAAATCTTTTAAAGAAAAGTTTTTTTCAAAAAGTTTTTTTATAGTAAAAGTTCGAATTAAGAACTTTTAAAACTACACATTGTTCTAAAAGTTTTTTTTTAACTTTTAAGATTGAAGTTCAAAAAACTTTTATTTGCAAAACTTTTCGATTAAAAGTTTGAAGATCTGCTTCAAATTAAAATTAAGGACTCACAATAACCATCAGAAGAAAGTCTCCAAAGCCAAAAAAGTTCAGACAACTTTAGTTTCAGAACTTAAAATTATTTAAGATCTAAGATGCATTTTAAGCTTGCATAAAAGTTGAAAAAATCGTTTTTATTCCAAGCCAACCACCCCCCTCCCCTTAGCCCCCTTTAAAACTTCATACAATCAACTTCTATAAATAAGTTCGCATAACTCGAATCGCATTT
Source organism: Calliopum simillimum (assembly GCA_951812925.1). NCBI lineage: Eukaryota > Metazoa > Arthropoda > Insecta > Diptera > Lauxaniidae > Calliopum > Calliopum simillimum. Next base: position 7,632,331 of record OX638369.1, read on the forward strand.
ATTACAAATAAAAGAAATAAATTGAATTGAATGGAATTCAGTTGTATTGCATTGGCATGGCAATGCTTTGCTAATTACAAACTTGTGCGCTGTATGTTACCAATACGAGCACTTTCTGACCCAATGTCCAATAGCTCGAGCGCTAAAATGGCTATTAAGTAAAGCTGCTGACTCAAGACACAGCACGAAGCAAACAAGGTGAACTAGAAGTGCGGTAGCAGCAGCGGGTGGATTAGTTTATTTTTTTTTTTCATTATTTATTCAATAAGTAAAATGTTGATTTGATTTTTATATGTTTTTTTTTTTTTAACTTTTGCTTAACACTGTCTCAGATATTGCTGATCTACATCTAGCTAACATGAAAGAAAACCAACCGTTCGTGTAAACTAACTCACTTTCAGACTCACATTGGTTTTATTTTTAAAGCATTTTTTTTTTCTTTGAATAAACTTAGGAATGTGCTGTGCTGAGATCGCTGCTGTAATCGCTTTGTTTTTGAGCAACACTCCATGTGAATTTCAAAAAAAAAAAAAGAAAAAGACTCTGAAATAAATCAAATATCATGCGCGCCAAAAAGGCAGCTTTTAGCACCACTCTCTGACAATGCGAATTTACCACCATCATCAAGCACGATGAAACGTTCATCGAATTGTATTTTTGGAGGGGGAGGTCACCCGCTGCCCGTATGTTTTGTGTTTTCTTAAGTTTTTAACTCTTTCTACCACTTCTTCGGCTGCTTAAGCTTTTTTGCAATACATTTTTTTTCTTTGTTTTTGTTTAATTTATGTTAATTAATTTGCTTCAATATAATTTTTTATTAATTATAACCGTCGCGGATATACCTTGTTATTGTTTTTGTTGTTACCACGATCTTCGCTTTTGACGTGGTGATGTATGAAGCCAGCAATAGCACCTCTACTACCGCTTTTCAACAGCAACAACAATGCAAACTCATAGCTTTGTAATTAAATAACCCGAAATTAACATAAATATCGAAATTATTACATTTTGTTTTTCTGTAATATTTGTAATATCTCTAATAACTACTTCTGAATTAACACCAGTGCTGTCGCTGACACTTCAATTGAAGTGTTTTGCTCCATTTTTATCAAAAACACTTCGCCACTTCCCCTTTCATAAAATCACTTCACTTTTTTTTGAATACAAAATTTGCCTTAAAATTTGTCTATTGTTTTTAAGAGAGCTCAGAAACATACTTTTTTGTATGCCCGAAGCCTGCCCTGACTGAAAAGTAATATGTTTTTCAAAGCGAACAAAGCAAAATTTCGATATATTGTACTTCACAGGAAACTTTTTGTAGAGAATTAATTAAATTTGCCATCGAAATAGTTTATAGACCAAAAAAAGAAAGCAAAAATTTCGAATTCTTGTGTTTTTTACTCTTTTGTCTATAACTGTTTTAGGGTCACAGATAGGTAAAGATATAGCAGAATATCATAAAAGTAGATAAAATTTCCTTTATAACGCTTCATTATAAAATTTGTATGTGAAAAATTAACCGAAATATGGCTACTCGAACATTTAATTTTTTTTTAAGTGGTCGGAAAAATGTTTTTAACTCAAAAAAAAAAAAGCGTCTTACGAGAAAAGTGTATAATACCTAAAATACTTAGAATCATTCAAAGAATACGTTTAATTTTTGGGTACATTTTATAATTTTTAAAAAATTGGTCACAAAAAAAAATTAAAAAAGTTCCAAAAAATTCTGAAAAAAATTCACACGTATTTCTTGGATTATTCTAAGCATTTTTTGCTTTATACACTTTTTTCGTAAGATGCATTGTTTTGAGTAAAACCGTTTTTTCGACCGCATAAACAAAATTTCCATGTTCGAGTGGCCGGCCATATTTCGGTAAATTTTTGACTTAAGAAATTTTTTATTTATTCTTTTAAAATATATTTTCAAATTTTGTTATGTGTTGCATAAAAATGAATGAATTGAATAAACAAAATTGTGATTTTTGTGTTCACTTCGCTAATACTTCACTTTTTCAGAATTTTACTTCGCAACACTTCACTTTTTACAAAATTTCACTTCGTTCAAACTTTTCAAAACGACAGCACTGATTAACACCTTAATTTGCTGTAAGCGCGAATAGACGCAGACGATCACACACGAACACGTACTTTTGAGGCACGTTTGAAGTTTTTGTACTTCCTTAAAAACAAAATCACCATGAATACCGTCCGTACCATACGTCAATATAACAAATTTATGAATTCAAAAAAACCAAAAAACTGCTTCCTTTTTGTATTAATAATAATCCTCATTTATCGATCGTTAGCTTTTTATGTGGCCCGCTCGCGAACCGTACGTTTGGCTGCCAAAAATGCGACTAAACCACGATTAAAACCTTTAAAAGACAGCGCATTTTTTGTTGGTTAACTTGGAGCTTGGCGCTGTTTTGCTGGCTCTTGTTGGTTGTGTGTGATTCGATTCGCAGTCGATACGATTCTTTACGTTAAAAACGCGCGCGCAGCTTTGGCACTGCTTAAGACTCTTGTGATCATGCGCAGTGTTTTGTGCTATAGCTGCTGCTGCTGCGACGCTTGCTGCAAATGAAACTGAAATGCCGCGATGTCGCAGCGAGCGGGCGCAGTGACTTTAAATTTCGTTTTCATTTGAGAGCTTGGCTTGAAGTATTTAGGTATGTGAGTGTGCATTAGAGTTGGTATGATCGAGCGTGGTGAATAAGGTTGATAGTCTAAGGAAAACAGTTTAATACTTTTTAGTTTAAGAGTTAAGAAATCGACTAATCTATTCTAATTTGACTCATGTGAAGTTGTCTCCGGAATTTTCGATAACTGAATTTTTTTTAGAGTTCTTGCTCCGCACAGTGAACGGTTTGACTGAAATTTGTGAATAAATCGTAGAACTTTTGAAAGGAAAACGCTAGAGACTTCTAATAAACGGCTTTGTAAAGCTTATTTATCAGCCTTTTAAGGAAAAATATGCAAATGAGAAAATTATTTTGAGATAACCTCAAAAAAATTGATCAAATATTGGATTTGTTTCAAAAAATCAACTAAATTAAGCGTCACGGCTAGGCCAGTGCTTGCTTTAAGCTCACATTTGGATGGTATATTAACTGAAACATTTTAAAATGTAATTCGTGACAAAAAAAAAATTTGGTCATTTTGAAGGGTCTTACATAACCTCAAAGGTGACGGGATTCAATATAATTTTTTTTATTTATTTCATACTAAATTAAAAAAAGTGTGGCTAGTTTATTGTTTATCGTGAATCAATTGAAGCTTATCCACGATAATATAGAGCACTTACCCCCAAATAGGCCTATAGCACAAGAGAGAAAGGCGAAAAATTTCCCGTTGTACGAAGTAAATTTTTTCACCGGAATGGTCTTTATTTATACATGAAAAATAAAGTGTGCAAAGACCATTGCGAAATCGTATGCGCATAAAAAGTTATTCAATGTCAAAGGTCGGAAAAATCAATTTTTTTAAAATATCTTTCAAACGCTTACTCTCAAAGAAAAATTTTGCAAATGTGTTTTGTAGCTCAAAAAATTACCTATAAATCCAATGTTTGATCAACTTTTTTGAGGTTATGTCAAAATAATTTTCTAATTTGCATATTTTTGCTTAAAAGGCTGATGAATAAGCTTAACAAAGCCGTTTATTAAAAGTCTCTAGCGTACTCCTTTCAAAAGTTCTACGATTTATTCACAAATTTCAGCCAAACCGTTCACTGTGCTCCGTTGAGAACTCTTTAAAAAAAATTCAAAATTGGACCGAAAATCGGAGGTGAGTTCTAGAGTTCTTTATATTTTTTGGTGAAATAGTGGTCGAAAATTTCCAAAGGAAATCTTTGTAACATTTTTCGCACTTTTCATTTTAATCGAAATATCATAAAAAAATTTCGGTTTTCGAAAATGTAAATTTTATGTTAGAGGAGTTCTGATCATAGTTCTGGATAGCATTCGAAGAGTTCTAAAGAAAATCATTGTAACATTTTTCCGAAATATTTGTTCGGTTTTTTTCCATCTGAAAATGAAAATTTTATAAAAGAGAAGTTCTGATTAGAGTTCTGCATAGTGCTTGAAGAGTTTCAAAAGAAATCATGGTAACATTTTTCCAAAATATTCGAACCGAAATCGAAATTTTTCTGATTTTTCGATAAAAATTGCGAATGCTTTTTCTAGTGGGCTCAAAAATGTCATCAGAATTCCTCTACGTGAAAAAAGCGGCGCTTAGCTAAACGCGCCAAACCTTTGATTTTGGGTTCAATGTCACAGAACTATTTCGAATTTTGTAAAAGACAGAAGAATAATGTCGGTTTTCGAAAGTTCCGAATCCGTATCAATTTTGGACGAATTCCAAATTAGAATTTCCTATGAAAAATAGGAAAAAAATTGATTCAATAATTTTTTAATGCTTAATTAAGCTTATGTTATAGTCCATTTAAACTTTCACAGCGATGAAAAGGGGGAGAGAAAGTCCTTTAAAAACTACCTCTGACTCAGCGGCCAAAGAATTTTCTCCATGATTCTAGAAGATGCAGTTTTTCACCACATGCAACGCTCAACTCATACTTTTTAGTTTGTGCAGATGCTTCGAAGTTACTGCGTTTAATAGCACAGGGCGCACAAAAATTAAAGTAATTTGCTATAGTTTTCGTAAGGCTCGTATGATTTGACGTTTTCAAGTCCGCAGAATTGAAATAAAAATCCAAAATTTGTTTTCCTCTTAAACGTATTCTTCTGTTACCCTAATAAACGGCTCTTGTGAACAGACGATTAGCAGGTTGCCTTCTGAGTCCCAAAAAAATGTCCTAGCCAACTGTGACACCTTAAACTTCTTGGATGGTGGTCTTCTGCCTTGTTTTTCCCTGTTTGAGCTCAGCTTCATGATGATGAACCCAAAATTAATCCCCAGCAACATTTCGAGTCAATACTCTATCTCTGTCTTTACTACAAATATCCAAAAACTCGGGAGAATACTACAAAACTTATTGCGATCTATGATTCATAATCAATGATTTTCGGAGTAGTCAACTGGATCGGCTGTGGGTCGTCTTCAAGTGAGTTTGTACCTTGCTTAAAAAGGTTAAGTCACTAGTAAACCATGGTTTTACTCAGACAAGGGCCTCCGTAGTAGCACGAAATGTCTTTCGGTTTGGTTTGAAATGATTTCCCTTGCTTGTTAAGGAAATTTATAACAGCGCGGTACTTGATTTTCTCCATATTTGAGTATTTCAGATTGTATTCGGTATGGACTTGTTTCGTCAAAAGCTAATGATAACTAATAAATGAAAAGTAAATACACCTTCAAATTTTATCAATAAGACTCTTACTTTCCGAGTTATGATCCACTCAAGAGAAGATATTTCAGCGCCATAGAAAGGACGAAATATTTTGGTAGCGTAACATCGCCAAGTTTTGTATCTTGGGCCATATATCGGTTTTTGGATATTAATTTAATTTCGACCTTTGTATGGTGGTTAAAATACCTCCTCTTTAGAAGATCAGAGTCCTATTGGAAAAGCTCGATTATATATTTTAATTACAATATGAAAAGAGTAGCTATTCGACGCCTTCCGAAAAAAAAGAATTTCACCTTTTCCTGTAGTTTCGTTATAAGCCTGAAAACAGTCTTCTCTCCAACAGATATGTTGACAATTCTGAGGATGCAGTCCGATTCAGCTTCAAAAAGTAAATTATTTTTTGATTGCCTGTGCAATTGTTGGTACTTTATTTGCTCGGCGCGCCCATTCTTATTGAGATATCTCGGAAACATATATTTTGGCGACATAATTCATAATCCGAGAAGGATTTAATTTTTTCCCTTCCTTATGCAATTATGTTCGATTTTATGACCTCAAGCGTCCAAAGCATAGATTTTTTATAGAAAATATTATAGAATGCAGTTTTTCAAAAATTATATGAAACCAAGTTTTAGCCATTTTCACTAGTTCTCTCTTCCGAAAAAGTATTCAAAGTATTCAAGTTCCATTGCCACAATTCGTTTTAATTGAGAAAAACTTTATTAACTTGGCTTGCAGTGGTACACGACTTGACTCGCAGCATACGAAGTTGTTGCGCACAATTCAGCAGCGCTCTCTTCAGCGTTGTAGATCGTGCTGCTGCTGCACTACTCTGCAGTCCGTCTCTCCCTCTGTCTTGTAAGCTGGTTGGGTCTTGTGTGTCCCCATGTTAGTCTTCTACTGATTGTGTGTCGCTAGTTCAGTGTGTTAAGTTAAGGAGCGCACCAAACATGCAAATTACAGTACCTACTCCACTACTCTACACAACACACTCTACGATCGATACTCGACATCAATTACAACAATACGCTGGCATCGTATTCGGTGCACTCGTTTATAGGTGAATTTCGTGTGCCGTAGGTAAACGCTGCTGCTGCTCTCGCTATATCTCCTCCAATAATTGGTATTCAAGTGACGCTCGTAAGCTCGTAACTTCATCTTTCGAGTGGCGCGATGGCGTTGACGGTGTCATGCTATGGAAGTAACGATTTGCATAGTAAGGCTGGCTTACTCATTCGGAACATCGGGGATTTGTGTACGTTTGTGCCCCTGCCCTCCTCCTTCAATGCAAATTTTTTTTTAATGAATGCACGCTATTATCGGTGTTACTTGATATTTGCAGTTCAGCGCCGCTGTGGTGTGTGTTTGGTTTATGCTGGTTGAAAATGATCTCTTTCATCCAATTTATGGTCAATTTGGTGATTATGATCAAATGTTTTATGAGTTTGCGTTATCCATTGGAATATGATGAAAGTGTCGTATTTATTTAATTATTGGTCATACAATTTATTTTTAATGTTTAATAATTTATATTGATAGTTTGCATTGATATGATATTTTAAATTGGATTATCTATACTGAGAGATCTTAGATTTTGGAGGTAGTGGTTGCAAAAAAACTTAAAAACTTATTTTTATTTCTAGTAAAATATCGATATGTTTCATCTACTGTACAAGTGAATCCAGTTTTAGTGTACTGTATAAGCTGCCCTTTGTTCTTCAACATATGCCTGAAATATATTCCAAAATATAATGTTCCTTAAATCTAGCAAAATCTTATCAGTGTGCTGCCAACTACAATATCAAAACTCATCGAGCAACAATTTGGATTTCGGAAAAATTTTGGCTTAAAGTTGCACGAAAAAAAAATTTGCTTGGAATTGCGATACCGCGGCATAAAAATACTCTTTTTAATGCATATTCTTCATAATCCATAATCTTTGATCTATGATCTGTCTTTTATAGTCTATGGTTCAAAATATTTGATATATGATATATTCTTTGTGGTCTATGGTCCAGAACCTTTGGTCAGTGACCTGTCCTTTATGGTCTTAGGTTTTGAGATATGTTCTTTATGGTTTTTAGTCCATAATCTTTAGCATATGATCTGACCTTTATGGTATTTGGTCCATAATCTTTAGTCTATGATCTGCTCTTTATGATATATGTATGTATGTATTCTCCTTTAACTTCTAGGATGAGCATAGGGCCAATATGAAATCTCTCCATTTGTCACGATCCCTTGCGATGACTTTAATCTCTTGCCATGATTTTCCCGATTCTTGGATTTCCTTTTCCTTTATGGGCTATATTTCATAATATATGATCTATGATCTGTCTTTCATTGTCTTTGGCCCAGAATTGTTGGTCTATGATCACTCCTTTATAGGCTTTGGTTCATAATCTTTGGTCTTTGATCTGTATTTTATGGTCGATGGTCCATAAACTTAAATTGTTGTAGAATAAAATAAAATAATTTACACTATACAAAATGCATCTTAATTCCGGGAAAATTCCAGGGTTTACATCCAAATCCGAGACATTTCCTGGACGTTTTGGAATGTGGGATGAGAAGGTCCAGTCCAGGACTGTCCCGCATAATCAGGGACGGTTGTTCACACTAGCTTAAGTCCTACTTAAGATCCTTTTCACTTTTAATTGAAACTATTAGATTTTCTCTTACGGATGTAAAGAATATTTTTAAATTTGGCACATATATAAAAGGCTCTAAGCCAAATGTATGTATGTATGTATTCTCCTTTAACTCCTAGGAGGAGCATAGGGCCAATCATCTAAGCCAAATAACACCTATTAAAAAAATGGGCGATGCCACGCCCTAAAAACAAAATTCGACATACCTCAGAAACTGTTTGATACGTAGGAAAGAAATTTGGCATAGAAGTAAAGGGCATTAACCGAAGTAACACACAATAGAAAATTTGGTGGTGCCACGCCCCTAAAAAACAAAATTCGACATATCTATTAAACTGTTCTAAGCATATGTATGGAATTTGTTATATGAGTAAAAGGCATCGGAAAATATAACATCAACTAGAACTAGTAAGGGTGTTACCTTTGGCCTGGCCAAACATTAAATACCCTACACAGCAGTATTTTCAAAATTTTGCTTATATGGGAGGTGCCATGCCCTCCGAGTTCACCAAGTTTTTTCTCAGAGTTTGCATTTATAGTTCTTAGTATTTGAGTGAAATTTGGTTGAATTACACAGGTTTACAAAAAAAAAAAAAAATGTCATGGCGTTTTGACCAGACTATGTGCTTCCTAGGGACTTTGACGTCCTGAATCCGAATCCGGGGTCCGTTTTTTTCTAGAACGTCTGAGAAAAAAGATTTCAAGGTCATATGGAGGTCAAAATGGGGTTCATGTGTCGTTTAGTGATAAATTCGCTAAAACTCTAAAACTCTGAAACAAATTTTTTATCATTGAGTCCTTTGTCTTTAAAAAGAATATGTGATCAAAAAGGGTATATCGGACCTAGTTTCGGAGATGTGGCCATCGGAAGATCCGGATATATTTTCTATGAAAACAGCTATAAGTCGGGAATTCCTGGACGGATTTGAAAAAAATTGGTGTCATATGAAAGGTAATTTGATAACCTCTAAAAATATTTTCAATTGGATTCATAGTTTTGGAGATATGACCTTTTTGAAATTTGTAGAAATTTTTCAATTACAACAACAAATACGTCAACAACACCAACAACAACAAAATGCCTTTCATATGACACCAATATTTTCCAAATCCATCCAGTGGTTCCCACACAGAGCCAAAACAACCACATAAAATAGAACAAAAATAAAAAGATATCTCTATGCTTTTCATCCAAGAAGAAAGTCACATCAAACCCATAGAGAAAATCTTTTTAAAATTTCTGTAAACATTTATATGAAAAACTCGTAATATTAAAAAGAAATCTTATCATTTTCAATACGATTTCTTCTTGAAACGATGTTTCATTCTATTGAAAATTATGTGAAATTCAACTAAAATTTATGAGAAATCTTTTTGAAAAAGGATAAGACTTCTTCTTAATATTATAAGGTTTTCATAGAAAAGGTTTGCAGATATTTTAAGAAGATTTCTCTATGGTTTTGATGTGACTTTCTTCTTGGATGAAAAGCATAGAGATATCTTCTTATTTTTGTTCTATTTTATGTGGTTGTTTTGGCTCTTTATATACTGTAAAGAAAACTCAATCTAAAATGGTTTTACAGTTAATTTTATTGAAAAGAAGAAGAAACATTAAACATATGTTATGCAGTACAATAATTTTGAACAATTGGTAAAATAGCATCGTGCCTAATTCCTGTATCTTTTTCGACGAGTCCATTTTTTACCGTGTAGAAATGAATAAGAGGTCCATCTAACGAAATAATTGCACATTTTTAACTAGCATTACAAAACAAGTTGTCCTTTTACAGTGAACTTAAGCATAGTCGACAAATCGCTGCTACAAGGCTTAATCGAGAACTCCGTAGAGGCACGGGAAATACCTGTAACTGAGGATACGGAGCAATTGACATTGCTTATGTTATTTGAAATGTTTTCTAGCATTTCTAACACTTTACGGGTTGATGGTGGCGATATTGTCCTTTGGTCACATATTAAGGGCTTGTTCTGCAAGAACGAATTGACGGTATAGACAATTCACCTAAATATAACAAAATTACTTACTCTGTCCTTTCGCCACTGCCGTAATCCAGCTTTGAACTTTATTTCTTCACCAAAAAACCCAGAGCCATATATATTTATTACCAAAAAATTTCTCCACATCTTTCATTTCTATTTTTGCTAGGACATCGATGGAGTTCACTCCGTAAACTTTTAACACTAAACAAGCTGAGCCACTTAAGCTGAGCCAACATTTTCATTGTTGGTGCTTCCACTTGGAAAATTTTTAAAATTATCCATTTCGCAAACAATCACAATCACTTTTGCAAAAAAAAAATTATTTATATTTTTAACACAATATAAACGAAAAGTGACACACAAATTGTTTAACTGAAAAATTCAATTTATGAGAAACCTCATTATTTTAAAAAAAATGTCTCTTAGATTTTATTAGAGTATCTTTTTAATTTTAAGTGCCAAACTTTTTTGTGCAGAAAACAATTTATACGCATTGCTTCTTAAAACTAGAAATCAATAAGTTGCTCACATAACTTACATCATTTTATGTTGTATTCTATACAAAAATAATGTGAAAATCTTTTTGAATTTTTAAGAAGATTTTCTTAGTAAAGTCATAGGGATTTCTCTATGGAATATTCATATTGTTTACTACTTTTAATGTGAATTCATAGTAAAATAGCTCAATAGGACAATCTTCTTGTTTTTAGGGGTCACTTTTTGCTCTGTGCAACTTATAGCGGTTTTCATAGAAGATATATTCGGATCTTACGATGACTATATCTCCGAAACTAGGCCCGATAGACCCTTTTTGATTACATATTATTTATTATAACTAAGAATTCAATAATATAAAATTAGTTTCAGAATTGTAGCGAATTTATCACTAAACGACACATGACCATTTTGACCTTCATATGACCTTGAAATCTTTTTTCTCAGACGTTCTGGAAAAAAACGGACCCCGGATTTGGATTCAGGAAGTCAAAGTCCCTAGGAAACACATAGTCTGGTCAAAACGCTATGACATTTTTTTATTTTGTAAACCTGTGTTATCTGAAAAATGTTTTCAGAATAGCGTTTTGAAGCTTTTGCTTATATGGGAGTAGCCACGCCCTCTTGTCCGATTTTACCCAGTTTTTGCTTAGAGCTTGTATTTATAGTTTTTAGTGTCTGAGTCAAATTTAGTTCGATTATCTCAAAAAACGCTTTCAGTACAGCGTTTTGAAGCTTTTGCTTATATGAGAGTTGCCACGCCCTCTTGTCCGAATTCAACCAGTTTTTGCTCAGAGCTTGCGCTTACAATTTGTAGTGTTTATGTGTATTTTGGTTGCATTGTTGTGAAAAATTCTCCAAAATATGCATTTTGAAGATATTTTTTGTATGGGCGGTAGGCGTGTCCGTTGACCGATTTCGCTCTGTTTCAATCTCCCGAGCTAACTTTGACGACGAAGACTGTGCACCAAATTTCATTGGATTATCTTGCTTAGTTTTCCCAAAAAATTTATTTCCATACACAGCCAGCCACCCAGCCAGCCACCCAGCCAGCCACCCAGCCAGCCACCCAGCCAGCCACCCAGCCAGCCACCCAGCCAGCCACCCAGCCAGCCACCCAGCCAGACAGACGGACATGGCTATATCGACTCAAGAGGTGACGCTGATCAAGAATATATATACTTTTCCATATCTGCCATGCCTCTTTCTCTGCGTTACAAACGGAAGGATAAAGTGAATATACCCTGGGTGTAGGGTATAAAAATTGGCGACACCAAACCCTAGAAAAAATCATGGTAACTACGAAACTATTTGAAGTGGATGAATAAAGTTTGGTGTAGGTATAGGTATATTATGTACAAGTCACCGGAACAAAGCTGAGGCAATGCTAAATGGGTACTTTGTTAGCTAGTTTCTCATAAAAAAGTATTTTTATTTGAATGAAGTAGACATAAGAAAAACGTGAATACTAACCATTCTGCTACTTAGTGTAAAATTTCCCGCCAATATTGTATGCTGCCTTGGAAAACCTACAATTTTAGCTGAATTTATATTCTTGAAAGTTAAATCAACTGAAAACACATTGTTGAAACGAAAATTCCATTCCAATTCTATAGACCTCTAGAATGATTATAGGTATTGCATTTAAGTAATTTTTTAGCATACCTTTCAAAAAAACATTAGAAAAAAGTGGTAACTGACATAGCAATTATACGAATATTTAAATAGCATTGCCAGCCGTATAAAGAGTCACTGCATTCTGTTTCTGTTTCCTGAAATTCCAACGCACCTTAAAAACACAGCATGTGACTTGGTTCACTGGCTGACATACAATTTAAATTTGAATGCCATGCAAATTGAAAACAAGTGAAAACGAAATTGAAACCGCATACACCAAAACAAAAGTACAAAAATAGTAATCAATCATAAATCGAAACATTTTCAATAAATTCAACCATAACATATAATTATTAATTTTGATTATGCCAATGAATTGATTAAACATTCAAATTAAGCCAATTTGATGAACAACAAGACACCATTTGAAATGGCAACACTGGTTGTTGCTGCTACACAATACACAACACAATTGCAATTTGTGGCAATTGTTGCTTGGTAATACTTAAGTAAATAGTAAATGAAATTAAAAAAAAACATGAACAAATTAAACAAAATCAAATACAAAGGCAAACAACAAGTGGGCGAAGATTTGAAGCGTGCTGTTAGGGGAATGCAGGGGTTTATTGATAATGTGCTACAGCGGCAGCACTCACAGTATGTGAACTCTTATTGTATAGCAAGCGTATAACTACCAGTAAATAACAACCATTACCAGATATGAACATAAAATTTTTTTTATTGTTATTATTTTAGTTTATTTACAATGTTAGTTGAACCCTGTAGGAAATAGCGTGAAGGTAACATCAATTTATGCAGAAAAATAATTATGAAAATTAATAAGAAATAGTTCTCGCAATACGCTATAAAAAGATGATTTAGTGGCAGGCTTTGCAACACGAGATTACGCAAATAAGGAAGTTTACTAACCAGCCCTTGTAGAGGACTTGGTAGATCAAAAGCCTGAACTGTTCTTTAACAAAGCGAAGGAAATTTTTACTTTAATGAGTTGATTCATCAAAGGTCTTGAGATCCGGTAAAGCGCAATACATGGGATTCCAATTAGTAATGAGCAACCCAAAACCAAAACCATAACAGTCCTGGTCTTGGACATTGAATCTTGCTCATGGTTTTAATATTAAGTGTTAATCCTTGGTCTTGGGCTTTAAATCCTCGTCTCGGTCTTGGTTTTGAAAGAATTTCTAGAGATTGTGAGTATTCAAAGTTACCAAACCTAATTTTTCTGAAAAACACAACTTTAATATGCCAAATTTTAAATTCAAAGCTGGTTTTATGCTCGAAAGGGATATGATACACCTATAAATTACCAACACTGAAGGTAGTCTTGGTCCTGATGAACATCGTGACCAAGACCATAGCAGTCTTGTTCATGATTTTCAAATTATATAGTCTTTTTATTTCGAGACCAAAACCAATACTGAAGATCAAGAGTTATTTTGCTAATCGCTAATTCCAATGTATAGTCTTATACATAGCGGATCTAATAATTAAATACGTCTGTGGTATAATCAACAAAGCAAAGGACGTTTAAGAGTCTTTGGTTATTTCTGAAAATTTTGTATTTGAGTCAAGACTATCTCAAGTGTTGAATAGCCAATCCATGATATCGCGGTAACTACAGCTATAACAAGAAACATGACTGATGGAAGAAGAACAAGTCTTCGTAAACGATCGAGTAATTTTGTGTAGAGGATAATTTCGGGAGCAAAAACTTTTTTCTAGTTTTTTGTGCGATATGAGTTGCAGAGATTTTCAGAAATAATTTCAATGTTCTCTGATAAATATTGAAAAAGTCAAAAAATTTTGAGGAAAGTCGTAAAATGTTTTTAAACTCAAAAAACAAAAAGTTGAGAAGTCAAAATATTATGAAAAATTCGAAAATTGATGAGGAATTCGAAAAATATTGAAGAAATCGAAAAATTATGAAAAATTCGAAAATTGATGAGAAATTCGAAAAATTTTGAAAAATTCGAAAATTGATGAGAAATTCGAAAAATTTTGAAAAATTCGAAAATTGATGAGAAATTCGAAAAATATTGAAAAAGTAAAAAAATGATAATGAAAGAAAAAAAGAAGAAAATCGAGTTAAATGTTGTTGGAGAGTGGAAAGCATTGGAACTAGAAATTCGAAAATCAGCGAAGTTTTGGTTATTTTATGACTCTAGTTTCCTAATGGGGCGTTATATCGCCAATAAACGTAGTCTGTTTATTTTGGAGTAACCCAGCATATTTTTAGCATTTTAGACTTCTACAGTAGTATGGTAGATCATGCCGCGAAACATTGCTTTTTTTACTTTTCGCTTTTATGAGTTTGGATTTGTGGTCAAACTTGTTTGTTTTGAATGAGCTACTTACTGAGTGCGTGCATATGTATGTGGTGAGCTTTACTATATGAGCACAACCAAGGTGGTGGGTGCTATACCAAAAAAGAAAAAAGAAATAGGTAATAATCCAGATATGCATTAAAAAATTGTTTCTTTTTTTTTGTCATAACTCATGCAGGAGTAGCGTAAATTTGGCGGCATGCTGCGGCGGCAGCTACATAATGAAAGGGAAATTAAAATCATATCGAAAATGCCTGCTCTATAGTATGTAGATTAAGGAAGTAATTTTATAGAAATCCAAAAAAAAAATATTTTCATTTCAACTTCTTTTTATGATTCAAGAAAGATTAAAGAAAAGCACTTCCAGGTTCAACTGATGAGACCAGCAATAAACAGCTATATATAAATGTTCGAAAATGTTATATCATAAGTCTCTCCATCAGGCGTCCTCCAATATATGGTTGATGAGACTAGCAATAAAAAATTAGTGTTGTCATCTTTAAATCATTTGAAAGAAAATTAAAGCGAAGTCTTTGAGTTACAAATTTTTATCCAATTAACTTTATGAAATTTGGAATTTACGACTTCAATCTACGCAGGTCTATAGCCCTTGGCTTAGAAACGTTGCATTGGTTTAAGTTACCCTTTTAAATTAATAAGTGTGCTTAAATAGTTCATTTAATTTTTTAATTTCCATTTATTTCTCAACAATTATTTCTGAAATCACAAGCCTCTTAATTTCAGTAACTAACCATCATCATTGCTCAACAATACACACCAATCATGTTGTCAGCATCTATTTAATATTTTGAAATTTCAGCTTCTCCCAAAAGGCACAACAACAGAAAAAAAAAGTCACATTTTTTGCACCAACACAAACTGCCAACCAACCCTAATCTAATCATATCATCATCAGCATCAACGTCATCATCGCATTGCAACCTGCCCACAAAAACAAGCAAAAATCGAGAATCGTCTGTCGCGTTTTTTATTCTTCTTCTTTAATTGTTACTGTGTGTGATTACAACGACACCAACCACTCATCATTATCTTTGTTGGTTGGCTTGGTGTACAACCACCAAATTATTTTGTTAAGCAATTAAGTTACCTACAGCAAAAGTAACGATTAAAACCACGTTGTTGCCAAATTCGTTGTCGTTGGTTGGTTGATTATTGAATTCTTTTGCCGCTTTGGTATAAAAATGGTTTATTAGGTCTTCTTCACGCCAACGTCAGGCATACTGCACTTCACGTTCCTCTACTGCAGAATGTCTTTTGGTTTCGGCAATAAAGTGCGGTTTATTATTTTGGTTATGGTAATGCCTGCTGCTGCTTGTTCATTTCTGGCAGCCAGCATTGCCATTTTAATAAAGTTTCGTTTGTCGTTTCGTTTCGTTTGTTATTTATTGTATTGCACGGTTTTTTTCTGCATAATTTTGTGGCACACCTTAATTGTACGGTATTTTGTTTCAGATTTGTTTTGCTTCGTTTTTTCTAAGTGCGACAGAGGCGCTGTTCGGGGGAGTAACTTGGGCTAAAGAGGTTTCTTTTTTTGAAGCTGCAGATGGTTATTATGCATTTAATTGGTTTGTTCTATATTTACTGCATTTTGTTTACATATTTTACGCATTATTCTGCATTTTTGCATTTGGTGAATCTTAATGAAATTTTCCGCAGAAAATTTTTTTGAAATATTTTAACCCATTATAACAGAGTTTTTGAAAAATGGGGTCAAAAAGACCCTTGAAACAGGAGAAAATAGGTTAAAATATAAATTACGTAAAACGGCTGTGAGCGATCTCTAATTGACTTTTGAAAATTCTCAGCTAACTTCGTTGATACCTTCTTTTAGGTATTCGATATGAATTGTGGAATTTGCAAAATATGACAAAAGGTTCATGAGTATTCATAAAAATACATATCGGCATTTCCGCCAAAAGATCCACCATGAGCAAAAATTAAATTATCATATCTCTTAAACTATTCAACGTACATGGATGAAATTTGGTACATATGTAAAAAATGCTAAGAAAAATAATAAGTATTGAAAAAAGTGGGGGTATCACGCCCCAACAAAAACCACTTCATTATAACTCCGAAAATATTTATCGCATATGAATGAGATTTGATACATGTACACAAAGCGCAAGGACAATTGATGTTTTCTGGGAAAATGGGCGATGGCACACCCACATGTAAAATGGATAGAGACAAATGACATCCTATAGAAAAATTGGTGATGCCACGTCAACTTAAAAACATAAGGTGATCTAACATTCACTGGGAAATCCTGGTTTTTTTTTGAAAGATTTTCAATTTAAAATTGGAATGGTGAAAAAAATCACGTTCATATTGTCGCGTATCGATTCAGATTATGATCAAAACAAAGGAAAGTACAGAAGATATTTGAATCAAACAAAATACATTTTAAAGTAACATTATTGAACAGGATTCTAAAAATAGTCGCACTTTAAAATTTCTGACATGTTTTGCTGAATTCTGACTTACTTCTAATAGGCACAAAAACTACTTCTATTTTTGTCACGTTCGTTGTGTCTTTTTTGCATGTATTTTGGAACCAAGACTTCGCCTGCTATTAAAGTTGGCACTTATTATAGAGCTACCTAAGAGCTAAAATGTAAAGTAAAAACTAAAATAAAAATATGTTTTAATTCTAATTTTTTTGCACTTTAAATGTGTACGACAGTTACGTTCGTCACGTGGGAAATGCCGTATATTTTTAGTATCAGTATTAATTTCTCAAGTGAGCCACCTAAAAATTTAAACGTAAAAACATATAAAACGCTTTCAATAAAAAAGATTTTTTTTTAGCAACCAGTAAAGTTCTTGGAAAAAAATTGTTTTTTAAAATATTTAACATAAATCAAAGGATAAAAGAGTTTTTTTTCGGACCAACGTTTTTCATTTATTATTGAAAATACCTATTTCAAACAAATAAAATGTAAAACAACTTCTTCGCCTCTAAGAAAATCATGAAAAATATGTGGGAACTTTGTCTATAGGAACTATATACCGGAAAAAGAATTGGGGCAATCGATATTGATTCAAAAGTTATTAGCATTATAGTGTGCCAGTTATTTTCTCAGTATTAGAGAAAAACAAGGCATCTTACGAAAAAAGTGAATGAGGCATAAAATGCTTATAATCATCTAAGGAATACATGTGAGTTTTTTTTTGGAATATCAGAGAAGTTGCTTAAATTTTTATTTTTTTCAAATAGAGATTTTCACTTGCCATTGTCAACATTTTGAGAGCCTTTTTACTTTTAAGTCCTTAGGCGGCTCACTGAAGTTATTGCATGACCCCTTACACCGTAAAACCATGTAGTGGCAATACAAAAGAAAAGAAAATTTCAGCACTTCTCCCATAAACTGTGGTGAACTTTTTTACTTTAAATTGTCATTTGGATTTGGTACTAAGCTCTACTACGAGTATGTTATGGAGATCTTTATCCCCTTGACTACGTCTATGCATTTGTTTCTTATATACTTTTGAGTCCGTATTTATGAGTTTCTGGGATTGTTTTTTTTTTTTAATTTGCTGTAAAAAAAACAAACAACAAAAATCAGCTGATTTATACGCATACTTAATTCTTTAAAGATTACTCTACAAAATTCTTAACAGACAACACTTGCCAACCATTTATTTTATGCGAAAGTCTCATAATGTGAAAAATTAAAATTTCCAATTGGTCATAATGAAGGGCTATAAAATATTTAATTATTTAAAGTCATAACTAAGAAGTCCTTTCTTTGCGCACGAAGCATCAAACTTTATTGCCCTTCTATTATGTTGTCCGTTTTATTTGCTTCCCTTATTATTTATTTTGTTGTTGTTGGTGTTGCCATGTCTCAGTTAACCATTACAGTTGTAAACATTTTTAATGACAACAATTTGAATTAAGTGGCCTTTTATCCCAGTTTTTTCCTTTTTCCTCATCATTCCTATGCTGCTTGAGACTTCCGCCTAAATAAATAAACTTTCTACGTTGCTCGAACACAGGACATCATCTTGTGAGACAATAAAATAAGTTGTCAAATAAATTTTTTATATTTTTTTTCGGTTTTGCCATTAAAAGTTTTTCCAAATACGATAACGTTAAAGAAATACAAGTGATGATAAAAGAAAATCACTTGCAAAATGTCAGTTAAATAAAGACGACGTAGTGGGTAGGTAGCGCGTGAATGATGACAAACTTTAATCCTGCGCGCATGTTAAAATGCTTTATATACGAAAGCAGAAGAAAGTTGTAGTCTCTGTCATTGGCGGCAAGCTTACTAACTGACAAATTGTTATCTTTTGTGGTTTATCAGTGAATTAACAATATGATTTGGGGTACACTGAGAATAATTAGAATGGGCAAGAAGTGACAGAAAGACCGTGTCAACAGTAGAGTCATTATTTTCGAAAAATTAAAGCAAAAAATTTTAAATAAAGAAAATAATTAAATTGGGATCAAGATTTGTGTAGAACATTCTTGAAGGGTTACATCTATATCTATATCTAGATCTATACAGTTTCTATAAAATTGCTCTATGTTCAGTGGTGTGTTTAGCCACTGCTACAATTGCAATATCATCAGTATACCTAACAATTTCCACTCCGTATCAGTCACTGTACACTGCGTGAAGAATACCGTAGAATCCAGCTTTTTTGTCAGAAGATCACGTTAAATCTGTTAACAGACGATCTAGGAATCAGTGAAAGTTCAACGACGTGTGTGACAACATTGTGTGAGAGTATTTTTGCAGTTTTGTGGAGACTTCAAAATAGTTTAAGATGGAACTTTATTATGCAAAGATAATGAATAAGGCAACAATTTTAAATAGAAAATATCGCACAGTGCGCAAAATTTGCACTTCTTTTTACTACGAGTAACTTCACATTGGCAACACTGAATGACTACCAGACTGTGGTAAATGCGCTGCAATGCATCGATGCTGCTGCAACAGTGAGTGAACAAAGGGAAAAAAGTGCGTAATGCAAGTTAAAGCTTAAAAATGCATTTACTTAGTCGAAAAGGAGAATAGTTACATAATTTATTATTGTTGTTGTTATTTTTGTTGTTGTTGCCATTTTCACATAAAATGCACACAAGTGCACTACAAAAAGTAACAAACAATCATAAGATTCATTACCTTGTTTGGCACTCGAGTGAGAAGAAATGAAATCGAAAGAAGAAAGGGGGGCAAGAGGGTCCGATAACGCGAAAGAAATACTTTGCTTAATAATAAACGTAAATCAAATGCAACAAAACAATTCATCAAGTGGTACTGATGGTGATGGTGGTTGGGTTGGCAACGTTGATCGAGAAATAACAATCAAAACAACAACATGGCAACAACATAAGTAATATTGAAAATCACATGCAACACTTTTAAAGTGTGGAATTTGTTTTTTTTTTTCACCCATCGTTGGTCATTACACAAACAAACAGGCAGACAGACAGACGCACAGTGCTCTTTTGTGTTTCTTTAAAAATGTCAATGATTTTGACATTTCAACAAGCGAGCGACATGAGAAACTTTTAATTGACGTTCATTTATTTTGTAACAAATAAAGGGAATCAATTTGAGTTGAGGGAGAGGGGGGCAAACTGATCAATGTAATAATGTTGTAGGAGAGTACACAAGAAAAGACTTCAGTTTAAATTTATAACTTCCGGCTTAGTGTCTTAAGACAATTTTAATTGCATACACAAAAAGGTTTACGTAAATCAAGTCAAATTGTGGTAACTGAGTTTTAATTGAATGGCAACAGCAACAACTATCGAAAGTTTTTTTTTATTAGGGATGCCAGCAATATCACTGATGGAGATTTTATGGTTTGCATGATTGAAAGAAGTCATACTGGTAGAGTCATAATTATTTCATAGCCACGAAAAAAGAAAAAAAAAAGAAAAAAATTGGTACCAGATTTATGTAGAATGTTCGAAGAAAGCTTATTTACGTTAGGTAGATATAATTTGGAGAGTGGAAAGATGTCGTCATGGAACACAAATTAAGTAAGTACCATTTACCATTTTAAGTAAGTACATTTTACCAAGGTTAATTTTCTTAAAACATATTAACCCATTATATCATGATTTAATGGTATTTTTGACTCCTTTTTCCTAAAAACTGGGTTCTATGAAAAATTTCACTAGGAGCCACCAAAGATGAAAAATTCTCGAAACTTAAGGAAAACGCGGCAGGGATGTAATAAATATATGTAATAAATGTGGAAAGTCCTAATTGATTTTAACGATTTTTCGGGTTTCGGGACAAAATTTCGACTTTTAAATGTTCAGCAACTAACAGTGAAATTTTATAGCATATATTTCTCGACTGCATTCTGACCTAATATTCCCATGTTTTAGGTGTCATTTTTGTACCTTTTTATGAAGAGGATCAAAGGCTTTAGAGGGTAAAAATCTGCTACAGAAATATTTCCCGCAATATCCTGCATAAGCTTGCTGAACACATGATACACCTCAGATGTAAGGATCATATAGTTAAATGCATCGATTTAACACAATAATGCGTTATTTTTGTTTTTTTCATGTAGGGGTGTGTGGGGTAAAGTGGGAAATTTTTTTCGAAGCTCCATAAAATGAACAAAACTTCTTATTTTTTCATGTTTCAACTTTCTATAATAAAGAAAATTGAATAAGCTACATTTTTGCCGAAGGAACGAACCGAAAACATAGATTTTCTGTTGCGTACGACGCTTTGAGCGAGGATGCCCAGAATGGAAAAAAATAAAAATCGTGGGGTAAAGTGGGAAACTTTCAAAAACTTGTAAAAACTAACACAAATGTTGAAACAAAGTTCTAATATCTTTATTGAAAGTCAAAAAAGGTTCAAAGAATACACCCATAGGAGTAAATATGAAAAAAAAAAAATAGTTTTGCTGGAAAAAAATATATAGCCCAGGAAAATAAGACATTTTCTGCGAAAAAATTTCCAGTGGAAATGTTTCACCGGAATTGTCTTTATTTATGCATGATACACAAACTGTGAAAAGTCCATTGCAAAGTCGTGTGCGCATAAAAAGTTATTAAGGCTCAAAGGTCGCTAAAATCAGTTTTTTGCAAATATCTCGCTAATGCTAACTTTTACAGAAAAATGTTGGTCTCCAATTTTGTAGCACAGGAAATTTCCTACAAAAGTACGTTAAAAGTATTTGCGTACAACTTCTAGTTTAGGAGGTCACCCAATTTAAAAAGTTGTCAACAGTTATGATATGAAATACTACCTATGAGTTCATATTAAAATATCTTACTTAAATTGCAATAACTCTTCAACGAGAAGTTGTACAAACAAACTTAAAATGCCGTTTGAAAGATAATTTAATTTTCTATATACCGTACAAAATTTTTTTTTCGAACGGCTCATGACCTTAAAAATATTCTTAAATAACCGTTAAGGCTACAAAATTACTGGTTTTTTAAGGATATCTGCTAATTGGTAAGTACTACGACAAAAAGTAGCCGAACCAAATTTGTAGAAAATTACAAGATCTACAAAAAATAAGCGATATGTGTACACATAGAAGTAACCGTATAGAAGATATTCAATAGAAACCGGTTTTTTTGGCATTTTAAGGGTTTTTTGGAATATCTTCTAAACGGTTACTTCTATGTGTACACATATCGCTTATTTTTTGTAGATCTTGTAATTTTCTACAAATTTGGTTCGGCTACTTTTTATCGTAGTACTTACCAATTCGCAGATAGATTTTTGTTATTTTCTACAAAATTGGTCCCATCACTTTTTATCGTGTAGTACTTACCAATTCGCAGATATCCTTAAAAAACCAGTAATTTCGAAGCCTTAACGGTTATTCAAGAATATTTTTAAGGTCATGAGCCGTTCGAAAAAAAATTTTGTACGGTATATAGAAAATTAAATTATCTTTTAAACGGCATTTTAGTTTTGTTTGTACAACTTCTCATTGAAGAGTTATTGCAATTCAAAAAGTAAGATATTTTAATATGAACTCATAGGTAGTATTTCATATCATAACTGTAAACAACTTTTCAAATTGGGTGATCTCCTAAACTAGAAATCGTACGCAATTACTTTTAACGTACTTTTGTAGGAAATTTCTTGTGCTACAAAATTGGAGACCAACATTTTTCTGTAAAAGTTAGCATTAGCGAGATATTTGCAAAAAACTGATTTTAGCGACCTTTGAGCCTTAATAACTTTTTATGCGCACACGACTTTGCAATGGACTTTTCACAGTTTGTGTATCATGCATAAATAAAGACAATTCCGGTGAAACATTTCCACTGGAAATTTTTTCGCACAGAAGCTCTTTTTCGTCTTATTTTCCTGGGCTATAAATGAAAAAATTGTGTTTAAAAAAATTTGTGAAATAGTAGCTTATTCGTCGTTCTCTGATGAAACATCAAAGTCTGAGTCACAGTGTTTGCGATAAAAGAAGCTTGTTGTGAAATTAATGCATTTCAAGTGAAATGGGCGTTGACAATCCTTTTTGTGGCATTTAATGGTATTGTGTCCGGGCATGATTTCAGGCATGAGTGGTGGTGCTTTTTTTGCTCCTGGTACTCTATTTTTTGTGATTCCTTTCCGCTTTCTTCCGTTTCTTTGCTAAACGTTTCTCAGCTGCTTTTTGCAACTCGTTAAGCTTTTCCGGAGTGTTTGCTCACAATATAAATGTATAACACTTAAATGGATAATGAAATAGTATAATACGTTGACAAGTGGGGGCGAGCAATCGTGAAATAACATTTCCCACTTTACCCCATAAGAAATTTCCCACTTTACCCCGATACCATATTTTGCAAAAAATGTGAGTGCCATTCTTTTACTCTATGAATTACACGGAATCCTTTTCTGTTATCAAAATTAAGACTACAAAGAATATTTTTGTGTACTTACAATCGGGTTATCTTCAAAAATTAAATTTCAAAATCACTTAAAAACTTTACATGATTCCAGAGATCACAAAAATACGTCTGCACGCATCGCTATACCATAAAGTTTTGCTTAAGGTCATTGCAAGTACATGTCAGAAGCGCATGACAGCTACACTTTGCTAGTTTGCCCGGAAAGGGTCATTTCCCACCTTACCCCACTTACCCCTACAGTGGACTAAAAAACTTCAAAAATCGATTAAAAAAAAAAATCTGTGTTTTATAAAAAGTTTCATATTGTCGAACAGTGTAATAGTCGCAGGTGGCTAAATCTGGAGAATATGCTGGATAGGATAGCAGCTTATATCCCAAAATTGGGATTTATGCCGTAATGACTGCACACGTGTGCACCAATTCATTATGTTGATGATGTTCATTCCAAAAAACAGTGGCCATGATCTTGCTGGCTGACTGACTCACCTTGGCCTCCTTTGATGTGCAAGCTCTCCCGAAGAAATCCACTATCTTGATTGTTTCTTGGTCTCTGATGTCTTGTGATGGTTTCATGTTTGTGCCCGCTTAGTTAGAGATGCCTACTGTTTCCGCTACATCACACACTTTCATTCTCCTACCGTCCAATATCATTCTAAGGAATTTTAGCGACGATTTCTGGCGAGATGACATATTTTGGTGTCATAAATGTTAATTCTTACTCCTGATGGTACAATCACAACTGAACTCAGTAAATCATTTCTTAACCATTGAAATTTATAGTACAGAGTCTGGTCATGATTTCAGGCATGGAGTGGAGTCTTTATAGTAATTGTCCAGCCTTTCCTTAGATTTAGTGATGGTTTTTTAAGCAAAAAATAGTGCTTGATCAGCACGCAAAATTAATTTTTTTCAGTTTACTGTATAAAAACAGGATTTTGTTTGTTTGTATGTTTTTTACTTATGGACTCGGAAACTAACAAACCGATTGGAATGAAATTTTCACAGTATCTTAGTATTAGAAAAAACTAGGTTATAAACTGAAAAAATGGGTGGTGACACGCTCCCTAAAAATTAATTCGTAATATTTCTGAAACTACTTGAAGCAGATACTTGAAATTTGGTACGGGTGTAAAGTGCATTAGAACAAATAATTTTCAGTATAAAAGTGAGCGGTGCCATGCCCCCAAGAAAATTAATTCATTATATCTCTGAAAACATTTACGGGACGTGGATAAGATTTGGTATATGTATTAAGAGTACCTGGTAAAATAATATCCATTAGAAAAATGGGCGGTACCACACCCTTAAAAAATTAATTCATTGTTATTGTGCAGGAAATTTAAAAATATCGAACATATCAAACTGCCCTCGTAAGTAAGTATAACTCAATGGAAGGAGATTTGAAAAGCATAAAAAAAATTGCATTTGTTTTTTACATATATGACAATAATTTGGGAATAATAAAAGTGCAGCAAACACCCAAGTAGCGCAAAAAATTTAAACATTATCGATAAATAATGTCCAAAGTGATATGGAATGTAATAAAATGGCACAAATTTTTCATGGCTCTTTTTGCAAAACGAAATTTATCAAACAAAAAACTTGTTTCCATCATTTAAAGTGACAGCGTTTGCAATTTTTTTGTCACATTCTAATGAGTCCTAGAATTGATGATGGCGTGTCTGCATAAAAATTAAATTGAAATCACATAAAAATCACATAAACTTTATATGAATTTTGCCAAATGCACATTCGAGTATATGCAAATTTTCATACGATGTTGCACAAAAAAGTGAAAATGTCCTTTTTCTGTCGTTCTTTTGCAACAAAACTAATAAAATTTAATTACATCATTAGGGAAAACCATGCCATGGGTGGCAGTGGCAGCAGCAGTTACCCTCACGTTAAACAGCTTAACACTTTGTATGCCACAAAGTATGCAAAGCAAAAAAAAATGAAAATGAAAACAAAAAAGAAAAAATGCCAGTGTGCAAAATTGTCATAAAACAAAAACAACAATGTGGATAGTGCAATTTTGTCGAATGTACGTGATTTTTTTTTTGGCATGCAAATTTTACTTGAAATATTTTATTTCACATTTGCATTTTTCGAATGTCAGCGTGCCATTTCGGCAATCGCAACTACCGCATTTTAATTAATGACTGCAATTTGATGCGTTTTTTTTTTGTTTCGTTGTGTTTGGAAAATGGGTTTTTGTGTGTTGTATGGAGTGAGCGTCACAAATTGTATTCATGATATCTATCTATGGGTTAAGGATTTCGTGAATATTTTGGGATATTTTTGTTTTCTCGTTATTTGCATATTTTATTATTTGTTATTGTGCATTTCAAGAGGCGTCAAAAATTTAATTTTTATTATTTTTGGTATATGAATGCAATGAGCGCATACCATCCATGTTAAAAAAAATGATATGTATGAAAAATTTTGCGGAAAAATTTAGCCTTGGCATGAAGTTTGTGCGATATAACTATTATGGCAATGAAAAAAAAAAAAAAAAAATTTATTTGATAAATTTTTTTGGCCATACGATTTTTGTTATATTGGTGATCCTCCAAAAAATTAACTATTCAATGTTCCGTGGTTCAAAATCATGTTTAAATATAAAATTTTATATTTTGACTCTTTAATACAGATACTTAACAAAACCTTCTATACGCATGGCTTGAAAAAAAAAGTTCTTAATATTTCACAATGAATTTATAATATGAAGTGCTAAAAAGTCATTCTCGCTGCTGTTCCTTAGAGCTTCTTAGTGCACTTAATTTGCCCGTTTCGAATATAACGTAATTTTAGAAATAAAAAGATCATACGACATTGTTTGTATATGTTATATATTTCCAAAAAATGTTTGTATTGAATTGACATATATAGAATATGGTTCCTTCATTTAAACTAGGTATCTCAGCTCATTGTTTCTTATTCCAACTGTAAATTTTTCAAGTATTGAGTTGAAAGAGAACTGAAAGTGAAGAGAAAGAGGAGATTGAGTTCTTATCCAGCTCAGTCAGTTTTGGTTTTTCGATAGTGAATGCTAGTGCGTTTGTTTTTAAAAAGTTTAAAAATTTTATAAGGAACGCAAGTGTGTGTCATTCTCCCTGTAAGTTTTTTTTTTTGTATCTATGTAGTCTTTTATCTTTAGATAGCTAAATCAATAAACAATTAAAGGTGCTATCCACCAGTCTAAATTATTTTTTGTAAAATAATTGCTATTTTCATTGTGATATTACTGTTCTAGCAAGATTTTGTCATTCTCCCGTCTAGTCACTTAACCGTCAAATTTACTCCAGAAGAATGGTTCTCTTACAAGAGATTGTTCTTTATTGGTTAATTCATTAGACTGGTCGGACTTATTTTCTTTTTTATGAGTAGTTGCTGTTTTTAGTGTTTCCTCCTGGTTATTTTCGAAAATTTTATTTAACTCTTATTTTTTTGACTAAATTGAAATTTTTGGTTTAAGAAACGCTCAGATAAATATTTTTAAAATTGAACAAAAAACTTTTGGTGTTGCCACCCTGTTTTTTTTGTTTGTTACTTTTGCTTAAATAGACAACCAGACCTGCGGGCGCCAAAAACTTAGCAACTCACGTATAAAAATTTTATGTACAATTTGATGCGCAACTCACAAAATTCACCAAGAAAAAAAAAAAGAACATTACTTTGTTACGCAACATTAACAAACGCAACTCAACACAAATCTACAAAATACCATAAAATGACAAAATGAATTTTCTTAGAAGTAAAAATTGCGTACTTTTAGTTATAAGTAGAGAAGAAGAAAACAAACAATATTTCCCAAGACTTCAATGCTACAGCCACCAACCACAGTTGCTTGTTGCTCTTCCTCTGTTGAGTTCGCCTTAAATTATGCCATATCTTTTTCACAATTGCTACGAAGAAATATTCGCATTGTAAATTGAGCCAACACAAACAGCTGATTCGTCTATTTTTCTCTTCTTTCTATTGAATTGCAACCCAAGGGGAAAAGTAGTGCTTCATAAACCCTTCTGAAGTGCATCCTTATCACCAATAAGCGCTTCCGCTCCGTAAGAACAATACTTTCTTTTTAACATTGCATGTCATAGGCTGTAAGCGAGCAAAAGCTTACCGCAGCCTTACCAAAAAAGAGTTTTTAAAGCGCTTATTTGTAATGCTGCGGTAAGCGTTTTTTCAATAAAATTAAAAAAAAGAAAAAAAAAGAAAAAAAAAAAAACTGCCCGCGCCAGGATTTGAATCCACGACCCTCCGCGTGCTAGATATTTTTTCTTACATTTACCAACCCTTTAGACCGCTCCACCAACGCCTGATGATATGAGAGGTATTAAATTTGTATATTAAGCAAATGTTGTCCTGCAGCATTACATATAATCAATGTGCAATCAGTTTCAATTCAAGTAAGCAAAAGTAAATAAAAATGAGAAATTAAAATAGAAAAGTGAAATGAAAAAGGTTGAATTAAAAATATTTTAATAAAAAAAAAAAAATAAAGCAAAAACAAATAAAAAAACGGAAAAAAAAAAATCACCCGGGCTGGGTTCGAACTCACGTTGTTCTTACTGCAGCCTTATATGGAATCATTGCGTAATCAATTTCAATTCGGTTAGACAAAAGTAAATTAATAAGAGAAAGGAAAATAGAAAAGTGAAATAAAAGATGTTGAATAAAAAATATTTAATTAAAAAAAAAAAATAAAGCAAAAAAAAGTAAAAAAAAGTAAAAAAAAAAATCTCCCGGGCTGGGTTCGAACTCACGTTGTTCTTACTGCAGCCTTATACAAAATCATTGTGATAGTGCTTCTAAATTTCTATGGGGACAAGCACTTTTGAAGTGCTTGGATCAGAAGCGCTAGAAATTTTTCCTCTTGGGAACTCACTCTGCACACAATAACACGCATACACTTGCAGAGATGACCTCAGCGCAGCTCAGCTGTCTCACTCAACCCACTCGCATACTCACATGTTTGGCGCCATTTCCGTTTATTTATTGTTTTATTTTCGACAACTTTGTGTTTTGTCTTTTTTTTTTTTTTTTGTTGTTTTTTTCTTCTTTGTATTTATAACTGTATTTTGTGCTTTTCTGGGTTACTAGTGTGCATAGATTTTTGTATATGTTGGTGTGTGTAATGACAGAAATCCCAACTGGAAATCAAGTCATCGATTACAGTAAATTAGAAAACACGAGATTTTTGAAGAAAATTTTTATTGACATGAAGTGGGGTGACCATTATCTTGATGGCCCAATCCGGGACAGGAACAAATAAAATTTATATCATTATATTCCTTTGTCAATGGGGTCGTTTTGTCGATATATATTTGTAGACTGATAAAGAAATATTTTAGAAATGCCATGCCAGATGTCTTGCGAGCAACAATTCAAAATGCCGTTAAACAGCACAAATACTTATGCATCAACTCAGGGAAAAGGATGGAAGAACCTGCGGGGGATTGGGGATTGATGCCACTATAAATTTACCAAGGGTAGAAGAAAGACGGGCATAAAGATTAGTAGGAAGTGCAATAATAACGCAGAAAAAAGGCCTTAAAACTAAACGGAAAAATTTGCGAAAAATTTAAAATGATGAGAATCAAATAATAAGGCAATGAGATGAAAAAGCAGTAGAAGAAGAACGTAAAAGAATCTAGAAATTGGTTTAGTCCCTGTTTCTGTGTCTAAATCTCACAATATTCGCTTGCATTTTTTTCTTAAGAACGTTGCGAGGAGCAATGGTGCATAGAATTTTCTTTTTCTCTTAAAAATGGGCGGTGCCACGCCCCTCAAAGGAAAAAACACTCTCACGACTAAGCCGCTGCATCGATTTTAATGAAATTTGGTGTGAAGATAGAGTTGACACTTAGGAACAATAATACTACCTCTATGTTTTTAAGTCGACTTTGCCACGCCCATAAATAGAAAATGCACAGACATGGTGGCCGAGTTGCGACCACAAAGCAAGCTCTAGTATACTTAGAAACAATACGCAACATAGGAAAAACGGCTATAACATGAAAGCATGCAGGGCTAGACAAAAAAACGAAGTAAGAAGGACTTCTAAAAAAACTAAAGAAAAAAAATTCGAATTGGTAAAACTGAAGAACTGGTTGGGGGGAAACTATCATTTGGCCAATATATGTATGTATATAAACTTTCAATAGAAAAAAGCGTTCCAAAAAAGTTTTCTGGCGTTATTTTCTTTTGCGAAATCCACATAGCTTTTGGAAAAAGTGCCAAAAATTTTTGGAAAAAATGCCAAAACGAAATCAAAATAAAAGCAAATTTTGTAAGTAGATTTTTCTGGCTTTAATTCCAGAAATTTTTCTGGCGTTATTTCTCGGAGCTCAAAATGCATTCACCATAAATTCGAGACATTTCCGGAACGTTTTTGAATCCGAGGCACTTGCGCGAAATCCGGGTCGGTTCCGCAAAATCCGGGACGGTTGATCAGCCTATATTAAGGTCGTTAAATCGACAATCAATAAAACGGCATTTTGCTCAAGGTATTGTAGCATTAAAATCCATTTCTATCATTCAATAGAACTATTACAGCTTTATTGTATTTCGTGCTATAAAATTGTCATGCTATATATAGTTTGTTCAAGCTATGCACATATCAATCTTTTCTTGCAAGGCCGTTCGAGTTAAGTCGCTTTTATTGCAAAATTAACATAATACTGATAAGTATATCCTGGGTGAGTAAGTTCAAGTCCCAGACAACAAAGTTTTCTTTTAATTAGGTAATTTATTTTCAAGAGTACACTCGAATCCCAGACAAGTTCTTTTTTTTAAGTTATAGGAAATATTTGACATTCATTCCAGGGTATTAATATTTACCGAAATTTGTTAATTATTAAGAAATATTTTCTAGAATATTCAATCAAATATATTTCTGTAAATGAAACATACTCTTTTCTCAGTGTGCTTGCAAGATAAAATGTTTTGAAAGTTTAGTAGCAGATAATGCCTCTTTCTTCGATTCTTATTATAATCATCAATGAATATTTTTCCGCATGGTCTAAAATCACTTTGAGTGTATGTGTGCGTTTGTATTGACGCAGATCCTTTAACAGTGAGCATCATGGAATTTATTTATTTTATTTTTTTTTTTCTATTTTTTGTAACATTTGTCGGTATGTCTTTTGTGGAAATGTAGATTTTATTTGTTTTTTGTCTGGAGCATGAATGCGGAGTAGCACAAAATGAAAGCATTCAATTGCTTTTTCTTGTAAACAAGTTGTTGATTTGAAAATTTACAATGCGAATTGTGAATTTAATTCAAACAGAACCGAACAGAACAGAACACAGTGGCAAGATGTTACAACGGAAATTAACCCAATTCTACATGAATTATTTAAAAGAAAATTAAGTAAGAGAACATATTTGCACAACACATTGAAGTGAGTTGTTTTTGACATCGCATTGAAGTTATGTCTTACTTAAAGTATTATTGACAGAGTTTGAGGTGAATAACCGCGTGGTGGCGTCATGTTGACAGCGAAAACAAGGAAAAATCATTATATTGGTTTTTACGATCATTGACAACTTGAAGACTATTGGAATTTTTTTTATTATGATTATGAACAAAACTTTAGAAAAGTACTAAAATTCTTTAGCAAAGTATATTTTGATAAGAATGAGTTGTGAGTGACGCATGAGATTAAGTTTTTCTACTTTCATATAAAAGGAGTTATCCAAAATTGCAAAAAAAGTGTGCATGATTGGAAACAATTCAGCTTTATAAATACGCTTGATATCCTTCCATTGTTAAAAAAAGTTTTTTTCAAAATCTCAACTGAATTGCAAACTTTTTGCGCTTCTTTGCATAAATGTATAAATAACCTTTTTGATTTATTATTATTCAAAAAAAAAAAAAACAAGCACAAATATGACACAACCACTTACCCGGATTCCCAAATTAATATGTCTTCATTTCATATTTTGTTTTCTTTTCACCTGATGCTAAATTGAACACATTTCGGGCATAAACGCAACACAAATTGTTACCAAGAAAACACATCCAAATAAAGCGGAGATAAAGAGAAACTCAACAAAAAGAGAACAGCGAAAAAAATTAAAATAAATTGGTATTTCAAAACTGTCACAAAGGTAACTTCCGGTTGTTGGCAGCTCCCTTGAGCATCTGCAACACAAAAAAAAAGTTATGAAAATTAACAAAGCATACTTTAAGGCGGCGTTGCGTAGGTAGCCAACAATTTTTGTACAAAACATAAAAGTCAGCAATTGTATTTTTCTTTTCATTCGTCCTTTTGCTGGCATATCAAAACAGCAGCCAAGGATTTCAAGGATTTAAAATGCATAAAGCAGAGGTAAAAAACGAAGAATAAAAATTAAAAGTCAAAAGATACTCCTAAACGATAAAAAGTAAGTTGAAAAGCGCGCAGTGTAATGTAAAGGAGTCTATCAGCGTAGCGTTGAAATGCGTTTATGTAAAACGCTCACGTGCTTGCGTCACTCATTGCGTATTAAAGTATTATCACCTCATGTGTACAGGCATATGTATTTGTGTGTTTTCTATACATATATACCCTGCAGTTAATCAGACTAGTGCATGACTAGTCTTTGACTACTTCCAGGCAGGTTTAGTGCTATTTCCACAACTAACGAATTTTTATACAATATAATGGACTGACCATTTTTCAATGCTGATGTCCTACGAATCCTCAATTGTCCCCCTCTGCATTATCTTTTCGCTAAACAAGAGACAATTGTCTCCCTCTGCATTACCTATTCACCAGTCGAG
Organism: Calliopum simillimum; assembly: GCA_951812925.1. Lineage (NCBI taxonomy): Eukaryota > Metazoa > Arthropoda > Insecta > Diptera > Lauxaniidae > Calliopum > Calliopum simillimum. The sequence goes on from OX638369.1 coordinate 7,664,393, forward strand.
AGACAATTGAAAATTTTTGAGAGTTTCGTGAATCGAACTCGTGTATCTAAAAATTGAGTTAACGAACGTATTTACACGTTAATTTATTAAAAAAACGGAGCAACAAAAAACGTGACCGTTTGCATATTTTACTCTATCGCGATACTATATTTTCCCAATCAACGGCACTTCTCAGTTAATAAGGGAGCCAACAAGACAAACAAAATCATGAAAAACTTTTTATTTTTTTTGGTCAACTGACGATCTACGCACTTCATGGGGACTAGAACAAGGCTAGTACCTTTTTGAACAATTGCCGAACTAGTTACTCTTTAGGACTAGATTCAAATTTAACTGCAGGGTACATACATATGTGTATCTGTATATTTTGTGGAAAAATCTTACGTTCAATATTGAATTAAATGCTTACGTTAGTATGATGATTGTATTGCCTGACTATGGGTCAACTTACCTAAAAGGTCGTCAAGACAAATGCTTTTGAGAATTGAGAAAAAAAAATTGAAGGGAAAAACTTTTTACAAAGTTTATAAATTTTTATTAACGTAGGCACCTACTTTTTGAGAAGGTCACATGATAAGAAATTTTAATAAAAAGAAAATCAAAAAGTAAAGAAAACAGAGTTGCCACTGGTATCCATTCAAATATTTCTACTACTGATAGTCCATTGATACACATTTGTATTTGCTATAGTTAGGAAAGGTCTAAGATGACTAATTTTTGTCTGTATGTTCCTAATAGACTCCCAAACGGCTGGGCCGATTACCGTGAAAATTTTTGTATATATGTTTTCGGGTAGGGCGCGTGCTTCTGCGTCATTAGTTTTTCTGGTATTTTTTTTTTTTTTTTCACTCAAGGGTCCGTTCTTGGATGTTTCATGACTTTTTACGACACTTTAGTAGAAACAATTTCTTCTCCCAAGGGTGCCCCATTGGTTGTCGGAAGCAAAAATTTAAAAATTTTTTTTTTTTTGTTTTTTCGTGTTTTCTTCGCGTTTCATGACTTTTTAGGACATTTCAGAGGAAACAAATTTTTTCACCCAATGGTACCCCCTTGGACGTCGGAACCTAAATTTAAATTTTTTTTTTCGGATCTTTGCGCTTTTTACGCGTTTCATGATGTTTTACGATATTTAAATAAAAAAAAAAAATTTTTCACCCAAAGGTCCTCCTTGGAAATCTTTTTTTCGTTTTTATTTCGTGTTTTCTACGCGTTCCATGACTTTTAAGGACATTTAGGGGAAACAAATTTGTTGACCCCTAAGTTGGGAAACATTCTTTTAGTCGATGTCTATGAAACATGTTTTTAAAAAATGCCTAAAATCATGCAATAAAAACATTCCCATTATTACGTCTATTCCGGACTTAAGCTATCGTCTGTCTAGCCTATAAAATATGAAAAACTATAAGCCTAAAATTATGCATTGTTTAACCCTACTGAACGTGTTAAACTTAAATTGGTAAACCCACAGTGTTAATAGGGGCTCCAAGAATTAAATAAACCTTACTCATGTTACATGTTTCCGAACAGCAATTACTACTCAACAGTTGGCAACTCTCTTTTTCACATCACAGTTCACGGAGAGTGCGAGAAATTGAAAATGCCAACTTTTCCATCTAATGTTTTTAGGATAAGTAAACGAGGTAAACTTTAGCAAATTCTCACGGGAACATTGCTGCGGTAAAACGCAGATTAGCTGCGAACTTTTGACGTGAGTGGGTTTATATTACAGCGACGATGGCTTAGAAGCGGCTTAACTTAGGATGTGGCAGGCTGTAAATGTGGCAAGGCCACTTACTGAGTGAGTGCTGCTACAACTTTTATGCGAAGATAAAAGCAAGAAATTTGGTACAAAGTAAATTGGCAACTTTGTGGTAGGATGGGTTGTACGACGGCATATGTTGGCACTTTTATCAGCGGCTTAAGTGACACAATGAAAAATAACAAAAATGTAAGAAAAAGGTATGAAAAGGGATGAAAAGGATAAGTAAGAAAATTGCGTAAACTTATGTATGAAAGAAGAAACATTGTATTTTATAATAAATTTAAGACTAAGGAAAGATTTTAATTGTTTTGAGATGTTGCGGCCGATAAAAAAGGTCGTTTTCTAAATATATATAGATAAATAAATTCTGCTCTATATGCTTATTTATAAATATTTGCATTTTTATTTCATATTCATTAAAGCGAAACAATGCGCTTCTTTAATTAGGTTGCTTTAATGCCTGGAAGTAGGCAATGCCCTGCTTTGCGTTATGTTGCGCTACATTTTTGCTTCTGTAAAAGATAACAAAATCAGCACAACTCCTTTGTTTTTATTTCCATTATTATTTTCATAGCCCGCAGTTATATTTTCAACAAGAACAACAACTATGTACAATATTTTAAAGTCACAGAACCCACTTTTTTTTTTTTTTGTGGTCGCAACTAGGACAATGTGGCATGTGCATGACATGCTGAATAGCGGCAAGTAACTTTAATATTAAATAAAAAGAAAATATGTAAAAACTCTTTGTTTCAGCATTCAGTTCATTCAAAGCAAAATCTAACGAAGACGCCCCTAAATATGCAACAGTTTTATGGGTCACGCATGCAATTAATGCATGTATGCGTGTAGGAAAAGATGCGTGTCGTTGAGTTCAAGAAATCAATAGCGTGAACTCCTGGAAGTCATATAATGAAGCCATATTAATGCGTATAAATATGGCAGAAGGATAGCAACAAAAATAAAACAAAAACCCATACATTAAATTAATGCAGCTCATGTTGGCAACAGTGCACAGTTGACAGCTTTCATCAGTTGATAGTTGTTATTTTTATGTTGCATCACATTAATGTAATGTTGCCACGTATTGCATTAAACAGAGTAAAAAATACTGCAGCAAAGCACTATGGTAATTTAACTTATTTTCATGGCCATATATAACACGTTTCAACACAAAATTAAGGATGGATTCTAGTATGGCATTTTCGTTTGTCAGTGATTAGGCTGGCTGGCTGTGCGTGGAAATACATTTTTTGAGAAAATTTAGCAAGATAATTCAATGAAATTTAGTATACTGCCTTCGTCATCAAAGATAGTTCGTGGGAATGACAATAAGTGAAATCGGTCAACAGACACTCCCACCGCCCATACAAAAAATATATTCAAAATGCAACTTTGGGAGTATTTTCCACGAAAATGCAACCACAATACACACAAATACTACAAATTATAAGCGCAAGCTCTGCAAAAAAAACTGAGTGAATTCGGACAAGAGGGCGTGGCACCAGCCATGTAAGCAAAAGCTTCCAAAACGCTATACTAAAAGAGTTTTCTGAGATAATCAAACTAAATTTCACTCAAATACTAAGGACTATAAATGTAAGCTCTGAGCTTAAGCTAGATGAACTCGAACAAGAGGGTGTGGTACCTCCCATATAAGCAATATTTTCAAAATACTGCAGTATAGGGTATTAATTGTTTGGCCAGCTCAAAGGTTTCACCATTACTATGGGTATTTTAGAATGTATGAAAACACAAAAAATGAAAAGCAAAAATCTCAAAATACTTTTTGTAAGAGGATTTCGCAGAAGTAAAGCTGTCCTTTACCTAGATCATTCAAAATACAAGAAGTTAAAAGAAATTCTTGCTGTTGATAAATCAAAAATAAATATTTTTCGCTCCACCTTCATAATAATGCTGCAGTTTTATATGAAGCAATCCACGCCAAGTGTACCAACTCAACATTTTTTTTTCTCCGCTTTCGCTCAAATTTGGCAATATGGTAGATCCGGTGTGCAAAAACCAACGGGAGGATTTGGTCCTAGTACCATTTGTTGTTAAAATACAGGGTGTTGAAGTTGGCGTTTTTAGTCATTTTCATGAAAAGGGTGTTTTTTAAAAAATTTATAGCTTACACTAAAGTTTGTAAATTGATAAATCTAAATTAATGGTCCCATTTACTTTGAAGTGTTCTTTTTATAAAAAAATATTTCTTGGTGAAAAAAATTTTCTTTCACTAAAATTTTTTACACTTAAAAATACCTTTTATTATTTTTTTTTAAAAAAAACCCTTAAATTTTTGGAGAAGTACTTTGTATTAAAGTATAATTTATAAGCTTTAAAATGATGTATGACTCAAGATAGGATTCGGACGTTAAATGGGAGTTTCTGGCTTCTGAACGCCCGCGGAAGGCAAAAATCTTTTTTTACTTAAGAGGAAAGCATCTTACGAAAAAAATGTAATAGGCAAAAAATACTTAGAATCGTCGAAGAAATATGTGTGATTTTTTTGAATTTTTTTTTGGAAACTTTTTTTTTTGAATAATTTTTTAAAAGTTTTTTTTTTTAATTTTTTCAAAAATTACTCAAAAAAAAAAAATTTTTCTTACCTTTCCAAAAAATTTCACACTTATTTCCTTGATGATTCTAAGCATTTTATGCCTTGTACACTTTTTTCGTGAGATGCTTTTCTCTTCAGTAAAAAAAGATTTTTGCCTTCCGCGGGCGTTCAAAAGCCAAAAACTCCCATTTACCGTCCGAATCCCATTGTTGTTCTTGCGTACGGGATCTAATATATTGCCAAATTTGAGCGAAATCGGAGAAAAAAAAATTTTGAGCTGGAACACTTGACGTGGATTGCTTCATATGCATAAGTAATACCACATAAAAACAACACTTTCAAATGTTAATTAATATCATTCTTGGTTGCCATTGTTTTTGCGTTAATAATTTTGACATTTGTAAAACAAAAGTCGCATTAAAAACTTGCAACAACTAAATTAAGAAAATTGTCTTAACAAAATTTCATTACCATCAACGCCAACACAAATTGCGTGCGCACCCACCACAACAAACGTAGCACATGCTCGTAATGAATTCGCTTGTGGTTCTTATGCGCGCATGCGCAGCAACATGCAAAGAAATTCAATTTTCTTTGAGTAACATAAATTGAAAATTTATGAAAATTTTGCGCTATTAATTTTATTAACCAGAAGCTGCCATAATAAAATGCATCACAACTTCTCCCACCGCACGCGTGGTGGGTTGCTTCTATGGATTTAATTAATTTGCATTGCTTTAAAAGTTGTAATCATTAAAATGAATTGCGCGAATAAAAAGCGGTTATTCTCATAATTTAGACAACGGTAATCAATGTCAAACCGGGTCAGTTTTTTTCTACTTTTTGCATATAATATGGCAACACTAGCTTTTTTCAAGTGGGTGCTCTAATTTATTATCGAATTTTAAATTTTAAATTGCGCATGCGCGGCGGCACACTACTGTGTGCGAGTGACAGAGCCGTCAGCATTTAATTTTTGAATTGACAAGCTTTCGGAGACAAGTGTTGCAGTGTTTCTTAAATTAATCTAAATCAAAACATATGTCTACAAAGCTACTTCCACAACTAACATTTTCAAAACTACTTAGAAGCATATGGCCTTTCGAAAGCTCTTTAACTGTTTCATTCCCTAATACGTTGGTTATGTTGTGCCAGTTTGTTCGGATTTTTAATAATCATTTTCTATCAGTCGGAGCCACGATATTAAAAGTAAATATTTTATCTGTCCCTTTCTGAGTTCCGTCAAAATACTGATTGACATATTTCGTTAACGTCTTTACTGATCATAAGACCTATCCATCCTATTGAAATTCGTTTTTTCTTAACTGTTTGGTAAAGTTTGTCTACAGCTGACAATTTGTTTGAATTTGATTTATTGAACTATTTATAAACGATACCGCCCGGTTATTCTTTTTATCGCAAATTTTTGTTAATGTTTACTGCACCACTAAGTACGACTGCTCAAAAGCAATAATTAGGCGTAAATAATCGAAACTTTATACGTATGACTGCATTATTCTTACTGGTTTTTTTTTTCTAAAACTCATGAGGGCACCCACATTAGACCGGGTAAAAATTTAGATTCATCCCAAAACTGACTCAAAAGTAAGAGGGACTCTAAAAAACGATATCTGCATCACACTTTTTTTTAATTCTGAGAAAAACCAATGGAGCACTTTTGATTCTTTTGAAGGCCTATTTTGGCTAAAAAAACATGTTTTCGGGTCATAACTTTTTTTTTCATAAGAAAATGCATACACAAGAGTGCTTTAGAAATAAAGATTATGTTCCTACAAAAATTTTGGTGTTAAAATTTTTTTTATTTTTTTGGGTTATAGATAATATTCGATTCAAAAAATCGATTTTTTTACGTTTTTCAATAACGCGGCCGGGAAAACGATTTTTTACTCTAAAGCAAGGCATCTTACGAAAAAAGTGTATATAATAAAAAATGCTTTGAATTGTTTAGAAAATAAGTGTGAATTTTTTCAGAATTTTTTGAAACATTTTATAATTTTTCAAAACTTGGTCAAAAAAATAAAAAATTTTATATATATCAAAAAAATTCTGAAAAAATTCACACCTATTGTTTGAAGGATTCTAAGCATTTTACGTCATATGAAATTTTTTCGTAAAAGCCTTAGTTTTGAGTAAATCGTTTTCCTGGCCGCGTTACTGAAAAACGTTGAAGAATCAATTTTGGGACGCGAATGTTATCTATACTCTAACTATAACTCTAAAATCATTTATGGCTTTTTCAATGCACTCCAAGCTTGTCTGGGAGTGTTTTGAACTTCTTTAAGCCATATCCAGGAGAAATGAAGTTACTCTAGTTTGGATACCAGGGCACGAGGGGCATGAAGGCTACGAAAGAGCAGACTGCTTGGCCAAGAGGGGCGCACTCAATACTTTCATAGGCCCAGAACCCTTCTGCGGAGTAAACAACAGTTTTTAAAATAACTTAAGACGGGAATGGGAAAAAGAAAGCCTATCCGATCATTGGAGAGCCAAAAAAGGTATGCTACAGGAGAAGAGGCTGATCGATCCAAAACATACTAAGGCAGAAACTGTTTCAAATCTCGGTAGAAAAGATATAAAAACGTACAGGGAAATAATGACAGGTCACTGTAAACTCAATTATCACCTAAAAAAGATGGGTTTGGTAGACGATGTAGACTCTGCTTAGAGGACTCGGAAACAGCGGAACATGTACTATGTACTTGCCCCGCTGCGGTGAAACGCAGAGTAAGATACCTAGGTGCCGTGATAGGGAAGGAGGCTGCACAGAAGATCTTTTAGGTCGCAGTGCAATCCAGAGCCTTTGAATAATAATAATATAATAAATCTATACCCCTAAAAAAATGTATAGTTTTTAAACGCCAAAATTTTTGTAAGAACATAGTCTCTATTTCTAAAGTACTTTTGGGTGTCTATTTGTAATGAAAAAAAAAGTTATGACCAAAAAAACATGTTTCTTCAGCTAAAATGGGCCTTCAGTAGAATCAAAAGTACTCCATTGATTTTTTTCAAAACGAAAAAAAAAAAATAAAAAAATGATGCGATTATCGTTTTTAAGAGTATGTACTCCTAACTTTTGAGTTGGTTTCGGGATGATTTTCTTTTGCTTCATAAATAATCGACTCGAGTCGATCATTCAGAAATATGAACGTTTTCTGATTGTCCATTAAAAAGTCGTATTAAATAGCAAAACTTTTTTCTGGAATTTGATAAACAAATTTTATAAAAAAAAATTTATAAAAAAAATAAACATTGAAGGAATTCTTGAAAAACTCGTAAATTTGAAATTTGACAGTTTTACGAGTTTACGAGATTTTCGAGGCAGTTTTTGTGAATTTTTGCGCACCCTTAATGAATTGAATGTCATGGAAAAAAGCCTTCGCCAAAGTGTCTTTTTTTCTGCAAAAATATGAGAGTTTTCTGAACACTCCCAAATAGGCTTAAAATGTTAAGAGTGAATGTGCTCAACATCACACATTCTTTTGTCTAGTGTTTGAAAACAGCAGCATTTAATTTTAATAAAACAATGTAATCAGAGTTAGTTTTTTCTTTATCAAAACTCCCCCTCAATGAATCATAAGTCCTACGTAGTACAAAACAAAAAACCATGCAATGCATTCGGGCGCATGCGCAGCATAACACAATGCAACACGACATTGAAATCAAAACAATGCAACCCTTTTATTTGGTTTTTCATTCTTTGATCCTGTGATCCTTGCTTTCATTGATATCGATACGAGTTAATATCGATGCAACTGCGGCTGATTTTATTTACGAGTTTTTGTTTTTTTTTTTTTTGCAAAAATCCTTCAGTGCAACAACAACGAAAACAGCAATGCAATGAAAAATCAACAATATTGAATGCAACCCAAGGATTTGCTTCGAGTGCCTGCCTACCTGAAATGCTTCCGTTTGCACAATAAAAACAGGATTTTTTTTTTCGGTATTTTTGTGATGGATTTTTTCATGACTCTTTTTAAAGTGCGATTTAATTTTTTGCACATATGGCAACGAAGGGGTTAGTGGTTTGCTCTAGATGACTTTAAAGATTATGGCTTTAAACTTCAGTGATGTCCTTAAGCATAGAAATTTTGCTGTTTATTCACTATAACTACCGATGTAAGTATGTAGCTCTCTTTACTATTTTTTTTAAATTAATTAAAGGTACGAATTTAAAATATGGTATTATTTATAAATTTTATATTTTTCGAAAACTTCTGGTGCCATAAATTTTCGTCAAAACTCAAAAACTAAAAAAATTCAGTCCTCTTTCAAGTATTTATGGACACTGTTTAGCTCAAAACTAAGAATCAACTCTGTTTGAATGGAAGCAACTTCCAACTTCGAACAATACGTTGTCATTCTTCCAACCACAACAGCATACCCATCCATATCTCATGCAAGTTGAAAGCAACACCATATGTTGCAGACTATAGCAGTTAGCCACATGTAGTTTGCAATGTTCCTCAACATGAGCGAATTATGTACATGTGTAAATGAAATTGGCAAAACAAAAATTTCAATATCTATAATGTAGTTTTTTATATAAAGTTCTTTATTTGAACAATAAAAGTAATCGAATGACAAAATGAAAATTTTCAGAATACAATAAATACAAAACAACAATTGATACAATTCAATATAAAGTAGCAAGTGTATATACACAAAGTTAACATTAACAAATTACATTCTTTACTTCAACAATCTATGATAAAATATCTTTACAAATAGATTAAGAAAATAATTGAATAAAATTCGAGAGAATCCATTTAAAATATCGACAGGAATTATTCTAAAAAACTGTGTTATCCAATATTGTAAATTTATAAACCAAAGATTTTTATATAAAAGTTTCAAATTTCGATTTGAATATAAAGCACGCAACTCATCACTATGTCAAAAAAGGAAAACAAAATTGAAACTGACAAGCGGCACCAATTTATGAACTTTTATAAAAGATTTGAATTTTTTAATAAAAAGTGTGACAAATCGTAAAAACAAAATCATGCAACGCATAGGCATGTGCCAGCCACATCAACGACGTTGTTGCTGTAATCTGAAAAATTGATGAATTCATGTCAAGCTGTCAGAATGTTTCGATGTTGTGTTGTGATGGTGATGATGATGATCTATGTATGTACGAGTATGTAACTGTCATTTCTCATTTTGTTGTTAAGGGGTGAAAAAAAGGGGTTTAATAAATAAACTTAGTTAAGTAATTCATATAAATATTCAGCAAAACTTGCAGCCCAACATATGCACATGCGCAAATAATTGAGTTACTCGATCTCTTACTCATTATTCTGCTGATCTCTTTTTAATTGAATTTTCTGCTGTAATACACAATTTGTATGTTAGAAATTTTTACACAAAAACCGGACTTTTTTTTGCTCTTTTAGTATGTGCATGTGAAAGGCACACGCCTTTTTGTAATTGGAGAAAGCCCTTTTCAAATTGGGATAGATGTCTTTTATGTTGTTTGTCGTTTTTTGGTGAAAATTTTATAGAGATTTTTAGCTACAGTCCAAACATAAATTTTTCTTAAAACAATTGCTCAACATAAGTCATATCCGAAAGTTATGTTAAGTTACATTTAGGTGCAGATTATAGACTAATTTTGAAGGAAGAAATTCAATGTGTCTTGTTTGTTTTCGAAAACATATGCACTTATTTTCTTTTCCCGAAAAATTAGCTTATAAGAAAGTAGAAAAAATGCATGAATTATTTTTTATAGCATGCAATGTGGCGCACAGTAGGATGACTCAATACATTTTTCAAAACAATCAAATAAAATATAAAACCAATGACAATGGAATTTTGTATGCAAAGTAAGTAACAGCTAGTTAAGAAATTTCATTTTTTTCTTGACAAAAAGAGATTATGGAACAATTGATTGAATGGTCGCTAGAGTCTCCCGGAAATAACGCCAGAAAAATTTTTGGAAATATCGCCGAAAAAATCTACATACACAATTCTGACACTATGTATTTCTAAAACAAAGTTTACAAAATTTGTATAAAATTTATACAAATAAATTAATACAATTTACACTATTTTGGTTTATATTTAATAGTATCACCATACAAGAATCTTTTATACTATTTTTGTATAAGTTTTATATAGAAGTTCATATGAAGGTATTTTAAGCCAAAAAATGATTTTTCCACAAATGCTAAATTTTATGTGTATTCGATGACGGGACGTTTTGACGTTTTTGAGGTTTATAGTTCATAACAATTTTGGTTTGTAAGTTAAACGTTTTTGGTTTAGAATAACTTTATAGAAAAAAATTTTATAAATTATATAAAAAAGTTTGAATACATAATAGTATAAATAAGTTGATACTTTATTCCTAAACTTTTTGCTGTGTACCAAGATGCATCAAAAAAGTAAATAATTTTTGGCGTACAGCCTTAAAGTAACATTTGTTTTTTAAATTCTAAGACTAAATAGGGAAAGGATTTTTACTTATTACATTGCAAACTAGATGTTTGTTTAGAATTCTTCTAAGGTTGGTCAGAAAATTTATAACTTTATTTAGAGGATGCAGACGAACTTATTTTCACCTAAATTGAAAGATCAAGTTCAGGTCTAAGACTTTTATGCAGTTACAGGATAGCGACAGACCAAGCTCGCTCGGTTTTTTCCAAGTAAAATTGCAAATTCTACATTTTGTAGAGAGCCATTTTGATTTTCGCATATTTTTCGAAGCATTTATGCAATCTTGATATTCTGTTCGTTCAATTTATTACAAAATGCTATAAAAAGGTAGCAAAACTGTTTTTCTTGCATCAAAAAAGTAAATCATTTTATCGCGTGCAGCCTTGAAGTGACTTTAGTTTTTAATTTTTAAGACAAAATAGGAAAAGCATTAATGGCTTCTCTATAAAACAGCATTATAAGAATTTCGTAGTTGACTAGTTCAAAACTTGATTTTTTCATCCGAATCCCACTGTGCGGCGCTGCATAACAGCTGTAACAGCAACAGCGCTTCGTATGCACTTCTTTACCGTTCATAAATTCACATTTGCTACGTTTACTTTTCATTTTCCTCTACCTCTTCATTTTATTTGAATGTAATTTTGCACTTTGCAAAATGTTAAAAATTGCAATTTCGTAGAAAATTTGCAACGAAGCAATTGCAACAAAGTTGAGATCGCAAGGATAAGAAGGATTTCTTTTTTTCTTTATATATTTTGGATTTGACTTAAATTTAAGTATCTTCATTGAGTAGAAGAACAAAAGTGAATTATATGGAACTCTAAAGCTGCTACTCGAGACGGCTTAAATGCAGACTTTGAAGCTTTGAATGTGCGGCGGCGTGTGCATACACTGACAAACAGACAGACAGACAGCGTATAGACGAGACAGCGAATTATGTTGCCACGGCATGAGTGGAAAAAACAATAAAGCCTTGTTTTTGACGGCAGGATAGACTCGTGCATTTATGAAATATTTGCGAAATTTCATATTTTATGAAGCAAATTGCATCAGCATTTTTGTTTTTTTTTTTTTTACTTTTATTTTGTATGTATGTGTTTCTGTGTTTGTATGTGTGTGTGTTTCTGTGTTTGTATGTGTGTGTGTATGATGACTCTTATGAGAAAATTACAATATTTTACAACTTCCGTTTCCTGTTTTAAATTAAATTCCCAAAATATTTGTTTGTTTACATAAAAGTTTCTATTTTAAGAGACTCTCTAAAATACAATATGCAAATATCCTTATTTGCAGAGCATAAAAAGAAAAACAAATCAATAGGAAAAGTACGAAAGTCATGAGAATCTGAAAACCAAAATATTGCGTGGGAATTGAGTTATGTTGATATATTTATTTACATACTACTTATTTTCAAAATCAAATGGAAAAAAATTATGAATTTGTAGAAAATTCTAATGTTAGCTAGAAAAATCAAAGGAATTTAAAATTTTTTTGTAGTTGTGCTTGCATTTAGTATTTTAATGTAAGAAATACAAATTAAATGTTTTTTTTAAGTTCAAAATTTTTATTTGGTTTTCCAGATGTTTCTGCAAACACCATGCGAGAGAAAGAGATGATTGATTTACTTTCTTATTTCTCTGTTTTTTGCTACAAGCATTTCTCGGTGTGCGTTGCTACACCTCTTTTTGCAGCTAGGATGGGGCATCTCCAATTAAATTAAACCATGGCTTGCAAATTTTCCCGATGCAATATGGGTAATTGCTCAGATATGTCCACAGTGAGCCAAGAAATAAAATCATCATATCTCTGAAACTATTTACCGTAAATAACTGAGATTTCGTATATATGCGAAAAATTGGGGTTCCACGCCCCCATAAAAATCATTTTATCATATCTTTGAAAATATTTATTGCACATGAATGAGGTTTGATACATGTGTGCAGAGTGCCAGGACAAATCGACGCATGATACGAAAAGTAGGATGATTCAATTCTCCTACGAAAAGTAGGTTGTTTTATATTCTTGGACGAAAAGTAGGACGTTTCAAACTTATTTGGACGAAAACTAGGTTGTTTCATTAAATATGACGAAAACTAGGTTTCTTCGAAGTTTCGTGTATAAAAGTAGGACGTTAAAGTTTTTATGTCAAAAAATAGGTTGTCTGAACATTTTGGACGAAAACTAGGATGTTTCGATGCTTTGCACGAAAACTAGGTTGACGTTGATTCTTGCAGCGCATTTTTGGCAAAAACTAGGGTATTTCTTATTTTGTTACATCAATTTCCTAATGTAAATGAAATATTAATATCAGGTATCTTCTCTTCTTATACGAGATAAAATTGTATGTACTTATGTACCTATGTACTTATGTATGTATTTTTGGAACGGCCAAAACTTTTTCTCGAAAACGGCTAGAGCGATTTTAATGAAACTTCGGATAATGTTAGACATTAGCAAACAATGAGGAATGAGCTAGGTTTGAACTTTGCAAATGCTCACCAGGGGGCGTGCATTAAGTTTTAAATTTGATATGGCCATAATTCGCAAACCATACAAGGTATTTGAATGAATTTTGGTGAGCGGGTACTAATACCTTGTAACAAACAAAAAGTGGGCGGGATCGAAAAAGCGCCACGCCCACTTTTCAGCCCTTGGAAATTTTGATTCAATATTACTCGAAAACGACTCCAACAATTTTAATGAAAATTTAGGGGATGTTACTTATGCAGACAGGTATTAATATGTGATATGCCGTTATATTGGAAAAACTCGTTGAAGGGCGTGGCACCGCCCACAAAAATATAATGCGCTTTAAAAGGAAAACTACTAAAGCAATCTTTCTGAATTTAACTGTAAGGAGTCTATTTGCTATTAGGCACCTACGACCTGAAATTAGGCAAAATATCAAAAGTGCGCGTGGAACCTCCCATACAAGTAAAACACATTAAATGCTATTTCTCGCAAATGATACAACATATTATGATGAAATTTTGTATGCGGATCTAGATCAAGAGTATCCAAAACTGTTTAATTCTTGTATGCAGTCTTATGTACTTTTTGACATAAACTAAAAGAAGCTCACAGGGAAGATAAAGGTTCATTTAAATACATAAAATAAGTTGACAAATTTTTATACGCGCTTATGATATGATCCACCTTTTGTTTTTGTCGTTCAATATGAAACATCCTATATTTTGTCTAAAAGTTCAACACAACCTAGTTTTCGTAACAAATTATGAAACGTCCTACTTTTCGTCCAAGAATGTAAAACATCCTATTTTTCATAAAAAAGTATGAAACATCATACTTTTGATTAAAAATTCTGAAACGTCCTACTTTTCGTCCAAGAATATAAAACAACCTACTTTTCGTAGGAGAATTGAATCATCCTACTTTTCGTATCATGCGTCGAAATAATGTTCACTGAGAAAATGGGCGATGCAATACCCATAAAAAAAAATCATAATTTATGAGATTTGGTACACATGTAAAATGGATAGGGATAAATGACATCATTTGGATATATTGGTGATGCTACCTCAACTAAAATGTCATGAAAAAAAATTTTGTTCGACAATATGTCATAAAATCTAATGAAACTCATAGAAAACTCGAAAAAATTAAACAATTTTTTTTTTTTTTTTAAATTTTCGGTTCCGACATCCAAGGGGGTGAAAAAAATGTTTTCCACTAAAGTGTAAAAACTCATGAAACGCGTAGAAAACACGAAAAAAAGGGGAGAAAAATATTGTTAAAATTTCTGGTTGCAACATTCAAGGGGAAGTCTTGGGTGAAAAAAATTTTGTTCGACAATGTGTCGTAAAAAGTCATGAAACTCGTAAAAAACACGAAAAAAATTTTTGTTTCCATCATCCAAGGGAGGACCCTTGGGTAATAAGTCGTAGTCATAAAATCCGTAGAAAATATGAAAAAAATGAAAAAAAATTTATATAATTTTTGGATCCGACATCCAAGGGGAAAAACCCTTGGGTGAAAAAAAAAATGTTTCCTCTAAACTGTCGTGCAAAATACGAAAAAAACGAAAAAAAATTTTTTTTTTAATTTTTGGTTCCGACATCCGAGAGGGGACCCTTGTAAAAAAAAAACGAAAAATAGATTTTTGTTCTGATGCATGGATAAGCAAACCGTTTATATATTGAGGGGATTCCTGAATACGGGTAAAAGCCTCGAAAACCTCGTAAACTCGTAAATGTAGTCAAAATCAATACGAAATTTGACAGTTTTACAAGATTACGAGGTTTTTGAGGCTTTTACACGTTTTCAGGAATCCCGTCATTATATTTATTTAGTGTAACTACACCCAAAAAAATCTGTTGTAAAAGTGTAGCAAAATGCTGTATGTTTTACAGCATTTACTTTCATTTTTCATCCCATATCTTTTGCAGTTAATATTACAATTTTGTTGTACATTTGAAAAACAAACAAAAAAAAGTTTATATCGATAATTTTAACAAATTTCTGGTAGAAATTATTGCATTTGCTGTAAAATTAACAATTAATTGTAAATTCGATGTTATTAACTTTTAAATTAGCAAATCACAGAGAATTGTAAAATCCACAACAAAACGTTGTTAGAACTACCGCAGCAATTTTTTTGGGTGTATGTGGTTGCACGCGCTTTTCTTTTTTATATCAAGTTTTCCATATTCTTAAAGTGCTGCCAAATAAAACCTCAGTTACACTTCGATATATTTTTCCAATTTCTTAGCCACAAAATCAAAAAAAAAAAAAAACACTTTTCTGCGAAAATTCAATTGTATAAAACTTTCATTGAGTTTAGTATGAATTGCAACAAATTCTTTTACGCACGTCATGCGATAAAAGAAAGGAACTCAGCAGCCACTACTTTGTATCCTTTTTTGCATATTTGATTGCAAAGGAAAAGCAAGAAACTTAAAAAACTTTTACGCAAAACTTCTGAGAAAATTGTAACAACACAACTGAGCGAAACAATGAAACTTTTAAAGCAACAAAGTGTTAAAAGTTTGCCCCACAGCGTTGCCAATTGTTGCGCGTAGTGCTTAAGATATTTCCACTGCTGTTGCTGTTGCTGACGGAAGCAACATGCTTGAGTGGCATTGCCAACGTTTCAACATTTTTGCAATTAAAAAAAAAAAAGAAAACATCAAATTATTTTTGAAGAAATAAAATACTTGAAAATGCTAAAGAAAACTTTATATTTATTCGAAAAGTAAAAGAAAAAAAGGATAAATTATTTTACTGCAAAAGGATATCATATAACAGACAGCAAACAACAGCAACAACAATGATGACAAGGGTTGATTTTGATTTTCAATATTTGATTAGCAGCGGCAATTCATCAAAACTGGTCATCGATCAAAAAATGTTGCTTGCAATCAAATGAATGCTCTGTAAAACTTGTTTGTTTAACAAGGACAACAGCGAAATATAACAACAATGGCAATACTTTTGCAAAAAGAAAAAACAAAAATATAAATAGCTTAATCCTTATGCTAAACACAACCCTGTTAATTATGAATATTCGCAAAAAAGCGACATTTTAATACTGTCAAGGTTGCTAAGGATAACGCGAAGGCTACAAATGAATAAATCAGTGAATGCTTTTCAACGAAGGCATAAATCATGTAACCCTTTTTAGGTTTTACTTAAATATTGCATAACCTTTAAATTATGGCATACTTCGGAAAGGACCTTTCATCAGAGTCATTTGCAATTTTTTTTTATTTCATTTTGAATGTAGAAAAATTACAATCTCACATTGTTCACGTAAAATTTTATATAGTGTGGGTGGAAATTGGTAGAACATCGAAAACGTAAGATTGTTCAAAATAGACAACTTTCTTTATCTCTATTTTTCGAAATTCGAAAGACCAACGGAGTTATTTGAGCCGTTACTTTTGAAAGTGACGTAACGTGACAAAAGTAACTTCACAATATGAATCGGATGTCATTTTGTTAGAAATTTACAAAATTGGGCTTTGTTTCAGGAAGCGTTTACCTAATGGTATGAAATTGGTTGGAAAAATTATATTGGTCAAATAACCGATTATTATGGCACAAAATGTGTATTACACTACTGTTGCCCCGTTACGCTCTTTTAAATCAAGTTTATTTTTTATTTTGTTTCCGAAGAAACAATGTTTCTTAAACATCTCAGAAATTGAAATTGCAATGTCATGTATTAAAATGTCTTTGGATGTCTCAGGAAATATTCAATTAAGGCTTGTTCTTACTCCGCCATAGATATGTTATACCCAGTATACCCAGATATTTTTTATTTTGGCCATGAGGCCTTCGGGTGTCCCAGGAAACTATGTTAATAGACCGCCATAAATGTTTTCTCTCTGGTATACCTAGATAATCTTCGTCATAACTGTGAAGCCTTCGAGAATCTTCGGGTTTACCAGATAGTCTGCTTTAGATGTTTCCCTCTAACTTACCTTGATTTCTTCCTTTTGACTATGAAGTCCTCGGGTGACTTTCGCAAACTTGCGTGTATAGCATAAAAACCTTCCCATACATGGATACACTCACTGTCAAATTTTAAGCTCAATTGGTGTAATAGTTTCTGAGTGAAGGTGGTTTTATCTATTCTACCTATTCTATCTATTCTATCTATTCTATCTATTCTATCTATTCTATCTATTCTATCTATTCTATCTATTCTATCTATTCTATCTATTCTATCTATTCTATCTATTCTATCTATTCTATCTATTCTATCTATTCTATCTATTCTATCTATTCTATCTATTCTATCTATTCTATCTATTCTATCTATTCTATCTATTCTATCTATTCTATCTATTCTATCTATTCTATCTATTCTATCTATTCTATCTATTCTATCTATTCTATCTATTCTATCTATTCTATCTATTCTATCTATTCTATCTATTCTATCTATTCTATCTATTCTATCTATTCTATCTATTCTATCTGTTCTATCTATTCTATCTATTCTATCTATTCTATCTATTCTATCTATTCTATCTATTCTATCTATTCTATCTATTCTATCTATTCTATCTATTCTATCTATTCTATCTATTCTATCTATTCTATCTATTCTATCTATTCTATCTATTCTATCTATTCTATCTATTCTATCTATTCTATCTATTCTATCTATTCTATCTATTCTATCTATTCTATCTATTCTATCTATTCTATCTATTCTATCTATTCTATCTATTCTATCTATTCTATCTATTCTATCTGTTCTATCTATTCTATCTATTCTATCTATTCTATCTATTCTATCTATTCTATCCATTTTATCTATTCTATGAGTTTCATAAAATACTAAGTGTCTGTATAAATTAAAATAAACAAAGAAGCTACAATGTTTTGAAAAGAAATAATGAGAAAAGTCGAGAATGAAATGATATATGCAAATAGAGAAACGAACAAAACTACAAGTAGAATATGGAGAAATTTTTCTTCAGGAAGCTGGTCCTAGGAATATCCAGAAAACTCGAGAAAGCTGGCTACGAACAAAAGCGGTGTGACGACAGGATGAAAGCTTAGCGTTTATTTGACGACTATCTGTGAACATTAAGTGTTTTCAAGGAGTAAAATTTGTGGATATTTGGGTTTCACCATATGTAGCCCTCGCAAATAATTTTCTTTTCCAAAAATGAAAAAAAAAAAAAATTGAATCTTTCCAATAAGTTTAGGGAAAAGCACATTTGCGCATGTGCGTGATTTTTGGGGAAAACTATTTTCATTTCGTTTTATTTTCTTTCTAGAAAGTTTCTCTATTCCCAGATGAATTCAAGCTCAATTCGATTGCATGTACACATATGATCTACGTGAGTGATAAACATATTCGGATACGCATTTTTCAGTTTGCCTATAGTACCTATAGTAAAGTTGAATAGTAGTATCCATATACCATGCGAATATTTTACTCATTATACAGTTAAAATTTAATTAATCATTGCTTGGACAAACATTAAAAAGAAAAAAAAATTAATTAATTTTGTTTCATGTCACTAGGCATTTTGCTTTATTTTGTTGATTTGTGCCTTTGTCCTTACTACGAGGATTAACTACATGCGCCTACAAAAACTACATAACGCCAGACTGACCATTGTCCTTTTTCGTCTGCGTGCATGTTGACAAAACTATTTAAGCTGTTGAACAAACAGAACTTCACAAAATTAATCATTAAAAAAGTAGTTAAGCATGACTAATGAAGTTTCTGTCGATTGCAAACATATATTTGGTAAAAGGGAAGGTGCGTAGTGTAAAAATTTTAGTGTTGTCTGAAGAGATTAAAGAAATTTAATGCAAAAATAACAAAAAATCATGTATACAAAAGTTTTATAGAAAAAAATTGCTAAATTTGGAAATTTAAAAAATTTTAAGTGAGAAAAACATTTTAAAAATATTATCTTTGATTATTTAAAACTTCTACAATATTTAGACGACCTTTTGCGTTAATATCTTCAAATTCCTTCTAATTATATCGATTATTAAACCGCATGACTGTCCACTTTCAGCACCTACATCAAAAATTTTTTCTACTGTTTAAAACTTGACTAAAAACCCATAATATATCCTTGACACATAATTCGAAATCTTTGAGTAAATGACAGCCACATTTTGGTTAAAGAAATATTTTCAGAAATCTATATCCCAGTTTATGGTTTCAAAAGAAAAAAAATGTCAATCAACTTGCGGACTTTTGTCACGTGCCAAATGCAAATGTCAAAACCATCGAAAAAAGGACACTCGATCGCTCACTCATAGCGTTCACATTTATACGGTCAGTCAGTTAACCAGGATTTTAATGCGTTTCTTCGCTTCGGGGATTACATTGTTTCACACACATACACACACGCACGCTTACAAACGCATACAGCGAACAAAAGAAAATTGAAAAATAAAACCCACAAAATCATCATTGAAAAATTAGAGGGAGCTACGACAACGCATCTGTCCTTAAGGAGTCGAGTGAAATGTGTAGCACATACCATGCCAAGCATTGTTATGCAGAATGACATTTCAAGTTTATGGGGGGATACAAAAAAACTGACTATTCAGTAAAAAAAGAAAGAAAGAAGTATTGACTTTGACTTAATCATTCAATGAAGGATTTAAGAAAAACGTGTAAGTTATATTTGCGCAAGCAGGATTGCGTTGACCTATGGCATACTAAAGTGTATAAACTGAGTGCCAAGTACTATTTAAGATGGAAAGTTTAAGGTTTTTCTTTTTGTTCGATAAACAGTGATTACAGTTAGTACATACGCAGGAAATTTAAGTTCATCTCAATGTTTTTTTCTTATATTTTATATGACGTAATAGTAGGGGAATATCGCCTTCGGGCATGGGTCGGATGTTGGCACCCACTTTTGACAGAAAACAAATGCGGCTGTTCTGACAAATATTAAGCGCGTGTTATGACAGCACGAAGTTTTTGTGCATATACCGGAGCAAGCAGGCGCATTTGCTTTGTGCTGAGAAGAAAACAATTTTTTAAAGTCAACACAAAAGTTTTTTTCAATAATTTTCCAAGTGGAATAAATCGAAGTAAATCAACCGAAAAGCTGAGTGCAATCTATATATATGCAGTAAGTTTATTATTATATGTTGTGATTCAAAACAGAATGCAACCGAAATGCTCACACAACACAGTTTGGCTTATTGCTTTTCAAAGTGGCTGTCAAAGTCGGTTGTGGGCACCCAATAGGGTCGGTTGTGTCACCCCCCTTTTTTATTTAATGAGTGTGATTTACTGAAATATCGTCGTGGATGCCAACATTACTAATTTAAATGGTGTTCTAATGCATTTCAACGCTTTTCTAGTGGAAAGCGAAGAACCCATAGGCCCTTTAAAGATGTCGCCTAAAATAAGTTGTTTTCATTAAGTGTGTGTGGTAAGGTGGTATACCACTTTGTAAAAAATCTCGGTATTGAGTTTCCAGACAAGTGGACCGATGAGCAGTTGGCGGGCATGGATTAGTATAAAAAATTGATGCTTGGCAAAAGAGCAATGTCAACAAGGGCTAAAAATTATGTCATTTAGCAGGCTTAGTCCGCAAAACAATTGATCTGGCTTTGACGCTGAAGACAATCAAGTCTGGTTTCAGGGCAACAGGCATGATGGCATTTGTTGCGGGAATTTGCCCACAGCACTCAGTTCGCACGGGGTTTTGAACTTCCAAAATAAAATGCAGAAATTTTTATCTTCAATTTATTTGATTTCAGTTTGGAATAGTTAAAACTCCTAAAAATATTAATTTAGAAATAATAAAAATATTAATAGAAATTATTTTACAATATATGTATAAAATATTCTTACTTTTTGGTATGCGAACCAAGCACGCTTTTACAAATGAGAGTAACAAAGAAAATGAAATAATTCAGAGGTGAGTTTAATTTTACAATAAGTTTTATCGATAATAACATGAATCGAAGGCAGTGGCGGTAACACCCCCCCGCAGTATGGCAAGAAGGGGCCTTCGTCGCCCTACTCCAAATCCTGAGCCACGTCGAGAACAGCTAATTTCGATACTGGTCTGTCTAACACACCGCAACTGGTCAGTATTTTAGCCCTTCGCACTTGACCATCATCAGCAACCGATGTTTCCAACACTTTTCCTCTTGGCCACACATTTCGAGGACTTAAAGGGTCAACCACAACCACTAGGTCACCATTACTTAACGGCTTAGTTTTTTCGAACCATTTTGTCCTACATGTGAGTGAGGGCAAATATTCAGCTAGCCATTTTTTCCAAAATTGCTGTGCATATTGTTGTGAGCGTCGCCAGCTATCCTTTAAAATGATGCTCGTATCATTGAAATCCGCCAAGGGTTTCATACCATTGGAACAGCCAAGTAGTAAATGATTCGGTGTTAGCGCTTCGTGATTCTCGTCGTCGATTGGTACATAAGTTAATGGTCGAGAGTTGATAATATTCTCCACCTCAGCCATCATACTACGAAGAGTTTCATCACTGGGAAGTCTTGTGGGCATTATTTTGTATAAAACGGTTTTTATAGAGCGTACAAGACGTTCCCAGGCGCCTCCCATATGAGGGGCCGAAGGCGTATTGAAATTCCACTTAGTTGTTGTAGTAGTAAAGTTTAGAATAAATGCGTTATTGTCTATCTCTTTAATGGCTTCTCGTAATTCGCGTTCGGCTCCTACGAAATTCGTTCCATTATCGCTGAAGAACTCTCTGGGCGTGCCGCGTCTCGCCATAAAATTGCGGATTGCCATTATGCATGAGCTTGTTGTTAATGAATGCACTATTTCGACATGTACAGCTCTAATAGTGAGGCATGTAAATAAAGCACCGTACCTTTTCTCCTTATGACGGTTAACAGCAACCAAAATTGGTCCAAAAAAATCGAGGCCGGTATATGTGAAAGGCGACAAAAAAGCAGATAAACGAGCTCTAGGCAACTTAGCCATTTGTGGATTTATAGGTAAACTTTTTCTGATTTTACACATTTGGCACTTGCGTACTACCATTTTGAAAGTTGTTCTGAGCCGAGGTATGTGATACCTTTGACGAATTTCATTTATTGCAGTCTCATTATTTCCGTGACCATATTGGAAATGAAAATGTAAAATTAAAAGTTGTGTTATTTTGTTATATTTTGGCATAATAACCGGGTGCTTTAATTCATCAGGTATGCAGGCCTTATCGATCCTACCATCAATGCGTAATATACCATTTACATCTAGATAGGGATTTAATTTATAAATTGAGCTGCTTTTACAAATTTTTCCATTTTGTTGGAGCATAGCAATATCCTCAGAATATGCTTCTTTTTGAGCTTGCTTTAAAAGAATATTTTCAGCTTGCTTAAGCTCATCTTGCGTTACATGATTATCAGATGATCTACTATGTGTTTTTAATAAATTGACGAATTTAAATACGTATGCTACTGCACGTAAGGCTCTGCACCATTTTGAAAAGCGACAAATATCAACCAGATTCTGCACTATTTGGATATGAAGCAAGTGTTGTTTAAGTTCGCAATCTGCATTTGAATCAACATCAACTCCTATAGGCCATAAATTGCTTGGTTGCTTCAAGAAATCGGGACCATTTAACCAGAGGCTTTCATTTGATAAATCAGGTTCTTTTTTTGACCACTTAGTCGCTTCGTCTGCTACATTTATCTTTCCAGGAATCCATCGCCATTCATTTAACTCGGTCAAATCGAGTATTTCGCTCACCCGCAAACCTACAAATTGGTGATATCTTCTATGGTCAGACTTTAGCCAGCTAATGACAGTTTTGGAATCTGACCAAAACATTCTTTGATGAATTCTTATAGTTGTACTTTGAGCGATATTGTTCGCAAAACGAGCTGCTACTAAGGCTGCCATTAGTTCCAGGCGAGGTATTGATGTAACTCTCAGGGGTGCGACCCTGGTTTTTGAACCGACAAGAGATACTTCCACTTTATTACCATCAGAAATTCTCAAATATGAAACGGCAGCGAACCCATTTTCGCTAGCATCGGCGAAAGTATGCATTTGAACGTCTAGATTGTTATAGTTACTAAAATGTTTTAAGTAACAACGAGGTATTTTCAAGATTTGTATTTTTGGTAAAATATTTAACCATTTTCTCCATTTAATGTTTTGAGAAGCGGGGATTGGATCATCCCATCCGATACCGCTTCTCCACACCTCTTGCAAGGTAATTTTTAAATACATTAAGTAGTGGCCGATAAGTCCTAAGGGGTCATAAATGGACATCAAAATTTTCAAAAGTTCTCTCTTAGTGGGGATTTTATCCCCTTGAAATAATTCACTCTTTAAAATAGATTGTGAAATTTTAAATGTAATTGTGTCATCTACGGATCTCCAATAAACACCTAGTACCTTTTCTGCATCTAGCTCACTACCCAAGTTAAGACTTTTTTGTGGAACGTTTTCATGTCCGTTTAACGATTTTAAAAACTGTTTATTATTAGACAGCCAATTCCGAATATTGAATCCACCTGCGCTATGAATATATTTAACGTTTACAGCTAAGCATGTGGCTTCTTCAACTGTATCTACTGAGTCTAGAAAATCATCAACGTAATGATTGTGGATGATTGCAGAAGCTGCAGCGGGGTATTTGTTTTCGAATTTATTTGCATTTAAATTTTTTACATATTGAGAAATGCATGGTGCGCATGAAGCGCCGAAAATCATAACGTTCATTACAAAAATATTTGGTTCCTTGGTGGTAGCATTACGCCATAAAAACCTTTGAGCATTGCGATCTTCATCACGAATAAAAATTTGGTGGAACATTTGTTCAATATCTCCACATATTGCTACGGCCTTTTGCCGAAAACGCATAATTATCGCTGGTAAAGATGAAAATAAATCCGGCCCTTTTAGCAACATATCATTTAAAGATATGCCGTGACTTTTAGCTGCAGCGTCCCAAACGATTCTACATTTTCCAGGCTTATTTTTATTGAAGACGGGGAAAATTGGCAAGTACCAAACCTTTCCTGTAGTATTTGAAAGGCTACTGTGATTATCGACCTTTGTTATATAGCCCTTGGCTATATAATCATTAATAGTATTTTGGAAAATATTATTTAAATGATTGTCGCTTGTTAATCTTTTTTCTAAGCAGTAAAATCTCTTTAAGGCCATTTCATAGCTATTTGGCAGATGAACATCTTCTTGTCGCCACAGTAGCGAAGTCTCATAATGCCCGTCTGGCCGTTGTTTAGTATATTTTTCCAAAATAGCGACTACTTTTTCATCGTCTTTACTCATTAACGGAGCAGCGTTGTTTATGCCTGCAGTTTCTAGGCAGTAAAATTTTTTTATTAAATTGGATAGCTTTTTATCCCTATCTGCACTGCATTCACATATGTGAAAATGGTGCTGTTCGGTGATATTTTTACTTCCAGCCGTACCATAAATTAACCAGCCAAGGCGTGTTGATACTGCCACAGGCTCATGAGCTTCACCTTCTTTCACATTTCTAGAAACACATAGTCTAGAATTATTTAGACCAATCAACACTTGAGGAGTTGCGTTGTTGTAGCTTGAAACAGGCAATCCTTTTAAATATGGGTAATTATTTACCATCTCCTTAAAGTCCATGGTTTGTCTTGGCAATGCCAGATATTTTACTGTGTGCACGTCGATGGAAAATCGTTTTCCATTCGCTCCAGACACATCCACTGCAAGTCGGCGTGAATTATTTTCGTCGCGTTCTACGTTGCCAGTCCATTTAAGACACAAAGGTTCCGCAACACCTGCCAAGTTAAGATCTTTATAAATTTTTTCATCTATCAAACTTGTTGATGATCCTTCATCAATAAATGCATAAGTTTGCAAAGTTTTATTCTTACCGTAAATTGTTATGGGAATAATTTTAAATAAATTTTCATTTAACTTAGCGCAGTGTGCGTGGCAATTCTGTGTTTCTTTACTTTTATTTACATTTGTGTCAGATTCTGACGTTTCTCTTTCATTTATTTGCTTTTTATGCAAGAGAGAGTGATGTTTTGATTGACATGAATCGATGCCACAAACGACGTTGCCAGTGCAAAAACCAAAATGTTTGCGAAGACATTGTTTGCATAATTTGCAGTCTCGCACTATGTTCCATCTCTCACTACGATCTGCTGATATGAATTTTTTACAACTTTCAACTTTGTTACAATTCCCGTTGCACACAAGACATTTTTTTGTATTTCTATCTGTGTGTGTGTTTATGAACGCATTCCTTTGCTTACTGCGTGAGAGAGGTTGTGCTATGGCAGTAACAGTACTCTCAATATTGACGCTGCCAGCAGACAGGCCAATGTCATACACCCAGTTGGAAAATTCTAACAAATTCACTTTGTGTTTGTTTTTTATTAAATTCATTTTATACGAACCCCAATTTATTTGGAAATAGGATGGCAATTTGCAGACAAGTTCTTGTAATAAACATGAGTTGTTTAATTCATCGTGTAGTTCACAGGCTTCAATTGTTGCTAGAAGACTTTTAACCTGGATTGCAAATGTGGTAATTGTTTCAAGTTTGTTCGGATTCACCATTGGTAGTGATCGTATCCTTGCTTTTAGAGAATTTAATATTTTCTCCGGATGTCCATAAAGAAGGCTGAGCGTTGAAATCACTGTTGATACGCATGATGGATGAATTAAGATGTGTTGAACAGACTGCAGGGCTTCTCCACGCAGTGCCTTTTGTAATCGAATTAAATTTTCAGCATCTGTTAAGCCGCAAACTGAAGTGGACCAATTAAAGTTGGAACTAAATAGCGGCCATTCTTCAGGTTTCCCTGTAAATATGGGCAAGTCCTTAGGGACTGATTGCCTTGCGTTGGCCTGCTGGGGAGTGAGGTTAGGAGTGGCGCTCCAATTAGGAGCTGGAACAAAATTATTACGTTGGCGTGAAGTAAAAGACACTTGCGGTGCTGTGGTGTTCATTGGTGCTGCAATATTTGAATTTATGTTGTTCGAGTTATTATTAAACGTTCGGCTAAACAATAAATTTGATGTTTGGTTTTGTGTGGAATTTTGTCCTGGCTGTGCAAAAGTTAAATCGTTGCCCGGCGGAAAGTGATTATTAGAAATATTTTGTACATGGTTAGCCGGTATAGCAAAATTATTTGTTTCACACAAATTTCCTAGATTCGGAGCCGATCGCGAACCGTTTTGAATTCGAGACTCAGCCTGGCCGATTAGCCAATCGTGCACTGATGTTTGGTTTTGTGTAGGATCTTGTCGAGGCTGGTTAGCCGGTATAGCAAAATTATTTGTTTCGCACAAATTTCCTAGATTCTGAGCTGATCGCGAAGCATTTTCAATTCGAGATTCAGGTTGGCCGATTAGCCAATCGTGCACTGATCCTTCAGGAGTAGAATTATTATTCTCGATTTCAACCAGATTTTGTTCTAGAATCTGATATTTTTTATTTAAAAATTCTTGAGCGAGCTTCTTTTCTTCCTCGAGTTTTTGTAACTCCAATTCTTGTTTGCGTGCCCCTACAATGGTCGAAACATGAGACGTTGAGCTGCGGTGGCTACGTACAGATCTTGGACGAGCAGAATTTGATGCTAATGAACAATTTTCACACATCCAAGTTGGTTGAGGACTGGAGACCTTTGCGCAATTAATATGGTATTTAGTATGGCAATTGCTACATAGTATAAATGAAGTTGTGGATGGCTCATTACATATTGCACAATTCTCAGTAATTTGTGCCGAAGTGGCTGCATGTTCTGGTGGTTCGTGTGGTGGTTGACCCTGTAAGGAAGAATTTTCCATTTTTAGGACTTACTTGTGATGCCGGTTGGAGAGTGCTAATCCTGTTGGGTTGTACTGATACCAATTAAACCTGTTGAGCAGTTGCTGATGAACTTCGTACTACGTTGAGGTTAGATTGAGTTGCTGATCCGCGTGTTCAGCAAATTTATGATGCAATTTTATTAAGCCGTTGCCAGTAAGACTCCTAAAAGGTTTTATTTTTCTGAGTAGCGGGGAAACCTTTTATTTTTGCGAATAGCAAAACGATTTTAATTTTTGCTACGGCAAAAAGAGTTTTAAATTTTTGTTGCGGGAATTTGCCCACAGCACTCAGTTCGCACGGGGTTTTGAACTTCCAAAATAAAATGCAGAAATTTTTATCTTCAATTTATTTGATTTCAGTTTGGAATAGTTAAAACTCCTAAAAATATTAATTTAGAAATAATAAAAATATTAATAGAAATTATTTTACAATATATGTATAAAATATTCTTACTTTTTGGTATGCGAACCAAGCACGCTTTTACAAATGAGAGTAACAAAGAAAATGAAATAATTCAGAGGTGAGTTTAATTTTACAATAAGTTTTATCGATAATAACATGAATCGAAGGCAGTGGCGGTAACAGCATTCAATCCAGATATTTTCAGTGACGCTTATTTTGTTGAAGTCTTTGAGCAGAGTCAATGTTTTCAAAATCAATTAATTTTGCTTTATCTCCATTTGATTGCATTTTATTTACTTTATATTTGCTCATTTTTAGCCGATTTTCTAATGGTTCCCACAACCGAACCAAAAATTTTTTTTTTGTCGAAAATTATCACTTCACTATTTTTTTGATATAATTTTTCCAACTGCCGAAATCAATTTACTTTCTTCGCCAGTAGTTAGCTAAGGTCTCTAGCTTTCCACTGATTCTTAAGTGTCAGCATAATATACATTTGGTCAAAAGTTATAAGTCGAAAACAAAAAGGTGCCCACAACCGGCACTTTTCCCCTAATTATTGGAAATTGAATTATATTTTTTTATTATAGAATTTATTGTGCGTGAGTAGATACAATAATAATAATACAATATGAATTTTATATAAAATGGTTTAAAATACTTTCATATGAACTATATAAATTTTATACAAAAAAAGTATGAAAAATTTTTATATAGTGATACTATAAAATTTGAACATAAATGGTTTAAATTGTGTTCATACTTTATGTGAATACAACAAACAAGCATAAACGGTTTGTATACCAATTTGTAGCATAGATTTTATACCAAGTTTGGTGTGGATCTGTATTCATTCGAATTTGGTTTGAATTTACACCCAAACTATTTGCTGTGTAGCAATATGTTAAAGTAATTTAAGCTGGAAATTGATTGAATAGTATAAATATTTATGATTATGTTTTACATATACAATGTATTTATATATATAAAGCTATTATATTTTATTCATAAATAATAAATCAGCGCATATTTGTTATGAAAATAAAAATTTATTTGCGAATCAAAAACGACTTGTTGTTGCGAATGAATGCAATTTTATGGCTGGTAATTAAATGCAATTTTTTCCGTTCATTTGCAATAGCAATTTTTCGCTGCTGCATTTATTGCTGCAATTTATTTTATATTGCCAATTGCCGAAATGCAACAATTTTTACTGGCGCGTAAAATTCGAATTGAATTTAATACCTATGATAATTTCTTTTAAACAAAAGTGTTTTTTTTTTTTTATTTACGTTTTTATTTCGTTTCTATGTTGGACTAAACGCATTCAATTGTTTCGACAATAAAAGTTTTAGATTGGAAATTTCAAGATGCCGTTGATATTGTACCAATATGTATACAATGTATGTACGAGTATGTTGCTGCTGCAATTAGTAGTTGCAATTAACGTTGAACTTTAAAAAATGCATGTGAATGGCATTTGTACGATTTTGGCGCGAATTGTTTGAACATAACTTTGTAGTTGGAGGAGGGCGGGTGGTTTCTCCAAGTAGACTACATGCTCAGACGTAGGAAAAGTATGCACTTGCATTGCATTTGCAGTACCTAATTAGCTGACGCACCTTTTGTGCAATTTTTTTGGTTTTTTTTTTCGATTCATATGCCGCCATCACCGCCGCATATTTAGTGAAAGTCTGTTTTTCGAAATTGCTTCATATATTTTGTAATTTTGATTTATTTTTTCTTTCGATGAAAAAGTGCAACATTTTAACGTAATTACCTTCAATTATTGCTGCTAATTAAGTGCACAATGAATGAGTACTTTTGAATTACAAATTGTTCAATTTGTTTTTCATATGAATTTTTCCCGTTTACCTGTTTCATATACAAAATTTAATTGCATACAGCTGTGATTTATTGAAATATTTCAGAAAACTTTCGGGAGAAATAATAGAAAACGGCAAAAGCTTAGTCATTCTAGTGTCAGTGGCTCCATCGCATAATCGGGCAAAACTTTGTTGCTTATAAATGTGCTCTTAACTTAAGAATAATTAAGCTAAAGGTATGGTTTTTTCGCTTTTATTTATACTTCGTACCTATTCTCATCCCTATGAACAATAAAAAAAAAACAAAAACTTTTCTATTTATAACTGGAGTATTTACTAAAAGCATACTATTTTTGAAATACAGGAATATAATGCACTGCAAAAAGTTTGGGTGTAAAATTCAAACCAAATTAATGAATACAGATCCACACCAAACTTGGTATAAAATCTATGCAATTTGGTATACAAACCGTTTATGCTTGTTCGTTTAAAATGTGTACACATAAAGCATTAATACAATTTAAACTATTTTGGCTTAAATTTTATAGTATCACTATATAGAAATCTTTCATACTTTTTTTTGTATAAAATTTATATATATAAGTTCATTTGAATGTGAAAGTATTTTAAACCATTTTATATAAAATTCATATGTTCCAAAGAATTGTTTCTTGCTTGATTCCACGTTAATTTATGCCAACATCTTAACCCATTATATCGCGTTTTTATGGATCTTTTGGACTCTTTTTTGCAAAAACTTGGTTGAAATGGTTTAAAATATTCTGCGAAAAATTTCACTAGAGGCCACCGTAGAAAAAAAAAATCCAAACGGTGGCAACCCTATATGGTAGCGAACGTGCACCTACAGCACGCTTAAAGGGCCGAGAAAATGGACACGAGGGTTTGCAAAATGAGTAATTGAAATAGGCATTGTTCTATAAGACCAAAGAACTCTCGTGGCGAGCAATTCTATCCTCTGATTTAACTTCAGCGTCGAAGAATACGTATGAAAGTATATTAACGTCTTGTACAAATTATGTATAACGTATAACCTTATTTTGCATATCTGTAATATTAGAAATGAGAAATATCATCCTAAACTAAGTAAGGCAAATTTTCAAAAACTAAATATAAATTATACAAACCCAAAAACCCAAACCCAAAAGTCAATAAATTATATAAATCTATGTAGATAATAAATTTTCTTCATAAGCACCATACGTAAATATAATTAAATTAAATAAAATCTCTTAAAATTTAATTAAATCATTTCCAAAGTATTTATACAAATAAACGCAAATCGGCGGCTATCATGATAAGAAGCGCAAATATTTTCACAAGAATTTGCAACCGATGCTATTTACACCAGCAGACAGACAAACAGACAACTTTAAAGCTGAGCTGCTGATCCGATCTTATCTTATCCTCAAATGCAAAGTTATCGAGAAATTTAACGAAGCTAAACCAAACCAATTCATTCATCCTAGTCAGAGAGGCAGGCAGGCAGGCAGTTCAGCCAACGAAAAACCAACTTCCAACTTTTTGTTAAAAACGAAAACGAATTGAAACTGGAAAAGTTTTATTGCTGTTGGCAGTGTTATTGGTATGCAAACAACAACAACAACAACGATAATGAAATAAACAAGTCGAAAATTTACAGTCGGTCAAGCAGAAATTTCGGAGAAACAAAACCAAACAAAATTTGGTAATGAAACAGTTTTCGGCGAAATTTTGTCGCTTTGAAATTATCGGACGTCTCCTTAGAACTTCTATGTGTTCATTACATCCTAGTGGTTCGCTGTGCACCTTTTTTTAGTTTTATTAATGCAAATTTTTCAACACATCTTTATTCAGTCATATAAAATTTTTTTACAAAATGTTTCAAAAATGCTAGAAAACTCTGAAATCAACAAAGTAGAATGGAAATAAAATATTTCGCAACGTACAGTATCGAATACTTCAATAGAATTTTGACATTTACAAAATTTGTAATGAGCTATAGTATAAGACAGCCACAAATAATAAAACTTCTAATGAAAAGCAGGTTTAGGATTAGGAATATTAGTTGGCCACGAATAGTACGACCACTAATGGAGAGTAGATTTAGGACTAGGATAATAGCTGGCCACAGGTATAGGATTAGAAAATTAATTGGTCACGAATAGAACGACCACTTATAGAAATAGCGAGAGAGTAAAGGTAATGTACATACCTCCCGGAATCAAAAAGAAGTCCTGATAAAGTTTAATCGCATGAAATCTACCGAAAATGTCCCCTCCGTCATGGTCCTTTTGCCAATCAAATTTTTTTCACGCTCTATTTAGCCAAATATAATATTCCACTGATGTTCTGCGTGTGCCCATAGTACAGTTCCATAAGAACAGATGCTTTTTTCGTGAAGCAAGCCCAATTCTGTCCCTCCGATGCTCGCTGGTGGCATTATCACTATTGTCCCACGCATTTTTCATATTCCGTAGGTAATTCTAAATTAACGCGGTTATTCCGCCGCGTTAGACTTGGAGGGCTTCCGCGCCGGGTTTTTTTCAAATCCATCAACGCAGAAACCAAGCCCAACAGAGAAATTCTCTCCAAATGTTCCCATGTACTTGTTGCGGTCGAAACAAAATGATAAAAGTCATGGTCAAAATATTGGTGAGGAGCGGAATTTTTTTGGTGCATCATCATTGTGGAATGAAGAGTTTGTCAAACTTAGTCGATTGTGCCCAATTATTCATGAAATGTTCCTTCGTCATGATTTCGCGTTATTTTTATTTCTAGTGTTGGAAATTACGTATGCAACTATTTACTATAGCAGATATATTTACTTTATCAATAATATCATGTTTTTAACAAAACCGAACATGGCCAAATGAACCAAATTTCGTGCATGGGGATTTTTTGGGTCCACGAATCCAAAGTCGGATTTAACAAATTCAAAATGCCGGATCCAAGATGGCGTACAAAATTTTCAGAAATCAGCTGATTTTTTTTTAAATTTGGAACATGGACGCTTTTGAGGTCGCTGATCACAAATCCGATGTCGGATTTACAAAATTCAAGATGGAGAATACAAAATGGAAGACAAAATTTTCAAAAATCTATCGTCAGTCATCTTGGGTCCGACATCTTGAATTTTCTTAGTCCGACCCTGGATTCGTGATCAGCTGTCCCAAAAACCCCCAAATTTCGGGAAAATCGGTTGATTTTGAAAATTTTGTACGCCATCTTGGGTCCGCCATTTTGAGTTTTGTAAATCCGACTTCGGATTCATGGACCCAAAAAATCCCCATGCACGAAATTTGATTCACATTAGTTTGTTTTTAACTTAAGTTCAACATATTGAATTTTTGACCGCCATATTGGTGTATTGAATGTGGGAGGCGTCATGTAGGTTCCAGGGGTTTTTCAGACTACTTTTGATCTAGACGATGGAATCCACCGGTTACTGGACCATTTCAACAACTTTTAAAATTGAAGTTTCCAAATCCCGCAATTACGGTATTTCGTGACATTCACCCGTATGCAATTTTAGCTCGTTTAATTTAAGAAGGTACATGGTAGAAAACATTTTGAGAAATCTGTATTTTCGCAAAAGAATGGCTATAAATCCAGGTGCAAGAACTTTTATTATACCTGTACCAACCAGAATTCTTCGCAAACTTAACATAGCACCTCCCAAAATAATGTAGCATGCTTACATCGGACGGAAAAATGAAAAACTTAATGTATTTAAGCTGATTTCAGACGCAGACGTTGAGATTAAACGCAACAAGCAAAAAGATTATAGCCGATAAACGGCAAACTAACGATGGCGACGACGACGTAAAGTACAGGGATGAGGCGTAGCAACATTGCTTACAAGAACGACTGAATACGTAGATATACATACAACAAGCGGATTGTCGTTCTTATTAATAAACACTTTGTTCCTAGCGTCTCTTAAGAAGGAAGGTACAACGGCGGTGTGTCCTTGCCACGCTTCGCCAATTTTCAATTACAACTTTTCTGTGATTAGAATGGACGCAAACCGCTTTATAACATCATCAGCAACAACAACAACAACAGCAAAGTACGAAAAACTTTTTTCTTTCGACATTTTAGCCATTTGACCAGCCGCATAAATGCTGTTGAAGCTTTTAATTAAGAAATTTTGTTTGAATCCACAAATTTCGTTGGTGGTGTGAAATTTTTGGCTAAAAACTTTTTAAATCAAAATCAAATTTGTAATGAGCACGGTTCCTGGAGAATGAAGGTCACGAACGGAACTGACTTCAATGTTTATAATTAAAAATAAAAATTTAATTTTATCCAACCTTTCTATGTGGCATTTATGAGGATTTAACGCATTTATTAGCAGCTTAATTGGACTTATTTAAATAATTCGATTAAATTTCTTGTTTTTTCTCTTCTGTAACAGATAAATGTTTGTGGAGGCTTTATGTGGAAATGTGCGTAACGTTTCATACATACACATTTTCCTTTTCCCATGCTGTATTTGTATTTGAACTCAAGTATCATTTTTGATAAGATACAAGAAATTTTTGTGTTTTTTGCTTGAAAAAGAATTATGTGCGGCCAACACTATCAGCAACATTTTCATGGTACTGTGCAAATATTTATGTTCAACTTAACCCCCTTAACCTACATATGAGGAAGTAAACGCATTTTGAGATAATTCTTCGATTTTATTATTTGAAAGTGGTTTTCATTTATTGAGTCAGTCCGTAAACTGATTAATCATTGACTGCATAAAAACTCTCAAGATAAAATTGGAATTTAAATTTCAACATAATTAATGTGCATCAACTGAAAAGTTTGCTTCTATATCGACTTAGGTCGCAACCGGAGAGCGCACTTTGAGCAAAGTTGCGGCTTTAAAACAGTGTAGAGCGAATTGTAAGAAAAATGGCAACGCGATCATATTGAAAGCGCTGCGCTTTCTTTTGCATTATTTCAGCAGCGCATTCACTATAACCGCGTTGCCATGTTTTCTTACAATTTGTTCTACACTGTTTTAAAGCCGAAGCGTTCCTTTGACCGCAACTTTGCTCATAGCGCGCTGTCTGATCGCGACCTATGCTAGTATTTATTTATAATCCTGACGTTTAGCAACTTTTTCGTCTGGCAAAGCTTGCAAACTATCTTGTTTACGGTTACGTGCTTATCTATTTAACAAAGCTTGGTTATTTGTAAAGTTTCGTTAATTTTTTTTTACTTACAGGTTTCATTATTAAAACAGCTCTTGAAACGTAGTTTAGAAAAGCCTGACACTACTCTTATAGAGTTAATTCTACTAACCAAAGAGCAAGCGATCTATTCAGAAATAGCCACTTCAAAAGTTGCTTGAGATCAGCTCACGCTCCTCTGAAGATGGCTTTGGAAAGACATAGACTGTTCTGCGCATAGAAATTGCAGCTATGTAGTTTACCGTTCGCAACGCTGGTTCTGAGGCAGGCCAGCTTACCATGCTTTAGCTAGTTCGTTATTCCAATTGACAATTGCAAATCCCGGAATAAAGATTTACCTCAAAATATTTCGATTTTTTTTGTGGCTTGTGGAGGGGAGCAAAGAGTGGAAAATTTGGTAAATTGTGACAAACTATATCCTTTTATAATTGTCAGTTACTTGGACATTTCTTTACCGATTTTTATGCTCAGACCATATTTGGAAAGATATTGAATTTGGTTATAAGTTTTTTCTTGTTTAAAAAAAGTACCGACTATTAGTAATAAACTATTAGAAACGCTCAGTTACCTAATTTTTTGACCTTCAAAAATATGTAATTTGGAAAGAAAAAAAAAACACGTTTCAAATGAACAAAAGGAAAAAATGGCAATGGTAATGGTAATGGTAATGGTAATGGTAATGGTAATGGTAATGGTAATGGTAATGGTAATGGTAATGGTAATGGTAATGGTAATGGTAATGGTAATGGTAATGGTAATGGTAATGGTAATGGTAATGGTAATGGTAATGGTAATGGTAATGGTAATGGTAATGGTAATGGTAATGGTAATGGTAATGGTAATGGTAATGGTAATGGTAATGGTAATGGTAATGGTAATGGTAATGGTAATGGTAATGGTAATGGTAATGGTAATGGTAATGGTAATGGTAATGGTAATGGTAATGGTAATGGTAATGGTAATGGTAATGGTAATGGTAATGGTAATGGTAATGGTAATGGTAATGGTAATGGTAATGGTAATGGTAATGGTAATGGTAATGGTAATGGTAATGGTAATGGTAATGGTAATGGTAATGGTAATGGTAATGGTAATGGTAATGGTAATGGTAATGGTAATGGTAATGGTAATGGTAATGGTAATGGTAATGGTAATGGTAATGGTAATGGTAATGGTAATGGTAATGGTAATGGTAATGGTAATGGTAATGGTAATGGTAATGGTAATGGTAATGGTAATGGTAA
Organism: Calliopum simillimum; assembly: GCA_951812925.1. Taxonomy (NCBI): domain Eukaryota; kingdom Metazoa; phylum Arthropoda; class Insecta; order Diptera; family Lauxaniidae; genus Calliopum; species Calliopum simillimum. Next base: position 7,700,124 of record OX638369.1, read on the forward strand.
TGGTAATGGTAATGGTAATGGTAATGGTAATGGTAATGGTAATGGTAATGGTAATGGTAATGGTAATGGTAATGGTAATGGTAATGGTAATGGTAATGGTAATGGTAATGGTAATGGTAATGGTAATGGTAATGGTAATGGTAATGGTAATGGTAATGGTAATGGTAATGGTAATGGTAATGGTAATGGTAATGGTAATGGTATGGTAATGGTAATGGTAATGGTAATGGTATGGTAAACCTGAAATAAGCTGAAACTTCTTCACAAAAGTTGTCTATGACTTAACCAATTTTCATGTCCTGACCTATTTTAGAAAGGTAGTGAATTGGCCTATTAGCACAATGTAAATTTCTTGCTATCTGGCGAAAAGTACTATTTTCACTACATTTCTAGTACTAAGGTTAAAAAAACCGTCCTCGGCCAACTTTTTAAATCTTCTAAAATATTTTTTCTGGAATACTATCTTTCATATGAATCCAATAAAAAAAGTATCTTAACCGGATATAAAGTTGTAGTTTTTAGCATTAGTTAAAGAAATTATAACTCGTAAGCAGATAAAGATACCATCCTGTTCATATTAAAGATAGTTTTGTCTTCTTTCCGGAAAATCAATTTTAGAAGATTTGAAAACGACATTCATTTATTTGTACTTCTTATCAAATTATTTCTTCATAATTTTTGTGCCATCATTGACTTTATACGAGTTCGTTGTCAAAGTCTCTTTTAAATTTTATTCAAAACAACTGTTACAGGAAAACAATTACGAATTTCTTATTTCGGCAGCAATTAACTGCTCTATTAATTCTTTCTTGTTGGCCATATTGTCTTCATATACAAAGTCATATTGCCAAATGAAACGAAGAACAAATGAAACCTTTGACAGCTGTTTGACTTCTTAATCTCCATATTCATGTAACCCTAATTGAGGGTGGAATTTGTTAATAACCAATTTATCAATAAAAACCATTTTCACAGCATGTTAATCACAGGGCAAAGCAAAAGACAAGGCAGCAATAACCTTATGGTTGACATGTTACACAGCAGTTATCCTTTAAGCCCAACTTCCCATACCTTAACTAACATTCTAGATATTGGGCTGCGACACAGAGACACAGACAGACATTGGTAGCCGAATGTCAGTGGCTTAACCTTCATTGTGCAGCCTGGTGTAAAAATGTCAGAAATGCCGACAACATATTTGCGTTACGATTGACAGTAGGAGGATAACATAAAGGATAAAGTAGACATCAACATAAGAAAGGATATGCGCATTGTCAAAAGTCAAATCATGTTATTCCAATTCGTATTTGACAATGGGTCAAGCGAAGTGTTCTATGAATTTGGTTTTCTATGTTGACAGTCCGTGGGCTGAAACAACAACCGCACCAGCAGTTGTCACTTGGCAATAATTTCAACATGGCTGCTCCACGCGCGCACTCACTCTTTGTTTTTTTTTTTTTTTTGTAATGCACGCGCTCGCGTTCACATTTCAATTTTGCAGTCTTTTTTTTTACTTTTTTATTAAAAATTGTTTCGAACTTTTGCGTGCTTTTTCTTGGAAAATTGTCATTCAGCATCGTCGTTACCACTTATCTTAGAGTTATCGTACATACATACATACATAGATATGTATATAAACGTAATGATATTTTTCTCTGTTCGAATGAAAATCAATTTTCTTATGCCTCCTCCAGCTACAGCTGTGATTTAATGGATTTTCTTTCAAGTGTCGCTTGAAATTTGACACTTGCTGCGTGTGACGTTTGTTTATTTGCAGCAATACAATTTTTGACATTTATTTCGCATGCGATGGATGTTGTGCGCCGTTGTTGTCTCTTGTGAAGCTTCCCGTTGCGTTGCGTTAAGCCATAATGAGGGATTTTTTGTTTGTTTTTTTTTTTAATGCTAAAGTTCCCCTTTTGGCCGAAATACGAGCATTTCAATTTGGTTTCGAGAGACTACGCAGCTGTAAAGTTAAACAACCAAACTCTTATTAGTAACCATGTCCGCATATTTTCTTTTTATAAAACAAAAAGTTTTAATATTTTTCCTTTGGGATGCAAGAAAACACAAAATGCTTTTGATATTCTTCCTTAGCCTTAAGCCTCATACTAAATTCATAAAAATCGACGCAGCAGTTCAGCCATTACAGCATATTTTTCATTTAGGGGCTTGGCACCGCCAACTTAAAAACATAGAGGTCATATTATCATTTCTTAGTGTTAACCCTATCTCTATACCAAATTTCATAAAAATCGATTTGGTGGTGCGATAGCTATGTGAGGGTGAAACAAGATTTCCCAACAATTTCCAACGACGAATTCTGAAAATTTGTTGCCACAGGACTGTCACCAATGTCAAATTATGTACTAACCAGATACCGATAAGATCGCGACTTTGAAATCGACGAGTTGTGGAAATCATATGCTTCAAAAAAGATAAAGGTCACAAGAAAATGCATTGATTTTTACTTGACTCTGAAGCGAAAAAGTCGAACAATATATGGAAATTTTGTAGCAGGTGCTATACTCAAACAAATAAGTTTTTGTGCTATGATAATGTTAATTTATGGTTTTTCTTGGAGATATTGCACCCACCAACAATTTAAGTTTGAACGAAAGCTTGTGAACTTTATTAACACAGGCCTGCAAGTTCGACACTTTTTTTTTCTCTCTTGATTTTTAAAGCCAATTATGATGGTTTGGAACCTCCTAATCACGAATCTGAACTTGGTTTATTTCTATCACGTCAGGATTTTGAGATATTCCAATTTTGATAACCTAAAGAATAATGAAAAATCATGTGTTTTTCACTGTTATTTTAAAATTTCTCAAAATTCTGAAGTGATTGTGCAATTCTGTAAACGGATTTGGGCTCAGAATCTAAAAATACATTGGAAATTAATCTCGTAATTTTAAGATGGGTACCCTTGTTCGTCTGTGCAGCATTTGAAAACTTATTAATTCAATCGTTTGTGCTTATGTACTCTTCAATATCACGCCTAAAATACTCAACATATTTAAACCATTCTTGCACCATATATTTTTTTGGTGCTTCCCGTACGATCTAGATGGTTGATATCCATAATATTCATCCAGAAATCAAGTTTCATAATGCAGTTAAAGTAAGTAGAAATGAGTTTTTTTTTTTTTTTTTGGTTTTGGTATATTTTCTTTATGTACGGAGCGCACCGTACTTTCATTCAATTACCCCCATTATCAAGGCAAATCTGTCGAAATATCAGGCAGATATATGGCGTTAATATGGTTTCAATATACCTTCTGGCGCGGGCGAAGGAGCGACTCAAATAAAATTTTCAATTATTTAGAGATTTTTTTTTTTTGTATGAGGGGTACAGCAGCCCCTTATCCAATCGATCCCATATTTCTTATAGATATGTTGGAGCACCAAAAAAACATCGTGGTAGTCTTGTATGTACAAAAAAGGCATTTAAGTAAAACTTAAATTACTGACAATTGCGACGTGCTGGCATTTTTTCACTATTTTTCTCGTAATCAGCGCACTTAATTCTATAGAAATCGCTTTTTAAAATTCACGACTGTGTATTTTATGACATATTTATACTTCAGAGTTGTTGTTTTTTGACAAAAATTTTAGTATGGGCGCTGATTCCTATTCATTTAGTTAGAAAGGAAACATTTTCTAAAATTTCTGAGGGTTAGTTAGAATTTCGAAACTATAAAAAAAATTGATAATGTCCTTGCAATAATGACCTCATGCTCTTAATTTACTAATCACCCTTACCATCTTATTCGCTTTCGATTGCTATCATATATTTTGATTTCCAGAATCGAAATTCAAAATTATTCAAATCAAAATCGAATAAGATTATAAGGATTGCAAGGAAATATATTCAGATTTTAGATTTCATATTTCGGGGATAAATAGCTTGAATTACTTAGGTGCATATCCTTCATCGGTCAAACCAAAAAAATAGGTTTTATCAGGATATTCTTCTATCAACCGAACGCTTCCCACAATTATTCTTCGGAAATTAAGAACCAGAAAGTGAGGAGAAGAATTATGTCAAAGTCAAAAAATGTGTCATTACAGCTTAAACGATTGATCTCTTACATCACAGCTTGCGTTTCATCATTAGGAAGAGAGTGGCGGCAATGAAGGCAAAATACGAAGTTGGTTACTGTTGTCATTGGGGGGTGTGGCACTTAATAGCAAACAGTTTAAATTGTTGTGTCGCATTTCGCCGTTGTATGTAGCTCTCTGTCAAACGGTAGTAAAAGCTTGACATTCGCTTTGCATTTCATTACGTTTTATGTTGTTTATCAAGTCATGCGATGCGATTGCTCCCAGTTGTTGTTGTTGTTGCTGTTGTTTTTATCATGTAATTCGATAACGCAATGCGATAATTGAAAATACGATATGTATTCGATATGATTTATTTTTTATAGGAAACTGCGTGTGTTTACTTTTTGCGAAAATGAATTTTCCTTGTACACATGAACCCTCCTTAGGCTGTTTAAGTAGAGCGACATAAAATAATATCACTTGTGAAATGTGTTGGCATGGATTTATGTTGAAAGCTGGAAAAACAAAATAAAGAAAGAAATTTTTTGGAATGAGATAATTTAAGCTATACTTCCAGCTAAAAGTGTGCAGCTGATAGCTCAAGTGGGAAAGAGTGCCTAAAACTATGCAATACAAACTGCTTTAAATATGCCGAATGCTTGCTATGAAATAGCGCATATTTTTCATTGCATAATTTTAGGAGTTCAAGTGAAATCGCTCCTATTCGATGCAAAATAAACAACAGCAAAAAGTTTCGAAAACTCCATTAGCATACCTTATTTTGTAAACGTTAGTCCAACATTTCAGAAAACTAACACCCAAAACACTGAACATGAACTTAAAAAATTCTAAGAATTCTACTCTCTGCTGGCACTCAAGTGCATCAACTGACAATTAAGGAATTCAGGGTCACCTACGAAAACGCAAATTAAGGTGCCGCCGCCATATTTCAAAGAACGTACCTATGAAATATAAAACGTTTACAAACACAAGCATTAACCTTAAATGTCTTCACTTAGTAAAGCACCCAAAGGCACATCAACACCACCTACTCCTCGTATAGTCACTGTCTTCTCTCCCTCCCCCTCTTTACACTGTACAACCTGCAATTAATTAATGAAGTGTCGAGTTGCATAGCGAGTGAGCACGGTGTGTGCGATGTGCGACATTAATTAATTCATGGCCTAAGGTCAGGCCTTACAAGTTTAAGGATATATGGGCACATTTGCAGCGATAACAAAAAAAAAGCAACAACTGATAAACAGCTGTTTGAATTATCAAATAAAAATTAAGTTGTGTTCTTTTTTACAACAACGACAACAAAAACAGGAACAATACAGCATTGCTCAAGTAGTCAGGCGCGTGTCACAAAAACACACGATTCTCAGTAGATCCTTTTGAAGGCAACACAATTCATTCTTAGAAATTCTTTATGTTGCTTAAGGATATAAGTTCGTATGTATTTATGTAAAAGGAAGCGTTATTGCTTATCATTGAATTGCATCAATTTTAATGGGTTTTTTTCGTTTTTTTTTTTTTCTTCCTTTGAATTGTAGGTGCGTTCTGCTTACCTGCATGTGACAGATTTTTAATGAAGTCATTTAAAAGAATTTTTCCTTTAATTTATTTTCCTTCAGGGATCACTAATTTGCCTAATTGAGTTGTTGAGTTGTGCCTTTTAAAGTATTAAAGATATTACTTTCGACATATTTACAAATTGTTTATTCGGTTTTTAATTTGGGGGTGAGAGTTGTCGTTGATAAGTGTTAGATATAAAACATAGAAGAAAAAAAAAAGGAAAAAAACTTTTCAAGTGGATATGAGGTCACTTAGAGAAAATAAATTGTTACAAAGTTTCGCCCTCAAATTTTGTTTCCACTTTTTTTATACAAAATTATCTTTACATCACACATTTTGCACATCTTACTTTATCGCACTGCAATCAAACTATAACTGCATTGCAAGCCAATGTGCATGTGCTTTTTATGCCGTTTGTCGGTTGGTGACATAATTTGTTCTGAATTTATATATGTTTAGAAAGCCATAAAAGAGCAGTCCAAGCTTTTATTTCCGAAAAATTTTAAAAATTTCAGCAACTCAATATGTACTTATTAAAAAAATTTACAGCTGCTAACCCATCATGTCTTGACTGCTTATGGGTTAATAGCCCACTCAATGATAAGAAAAATCAGTGCTCTCTTGTAATCACACGCCAGTTTGTCTTTTCTTTATTAAATCAATCGTATAAGGTTATAGCTAAATATCAAAATTAATTAAAGATTTTTTTTTTCTTCTAAATATTCATAAGTTTTTATTGCTATATTTAGTTTACTAATAATAATTATAATTTACTAATCAGACGCCTTAAAGTCTGCCATAATAAAAAAAAAACTAAAATTGTCCATTATCACAAAAGCTCAATGTATTCTATATAAAAATAATATTTACGCGATTTTACTATATAAGGTCACACAATATATCAAAAAACCACAGCTGTTTAGGTTCATTAAGTAAAAAAGCATAAGAAACTTTACCACAAAGAATAATTTACAAGATTTGCAAGAGAAATATAATCATTATAATTGCATAGTAATTTATTAATTGTGCATAAGAATCAATTACGCGAGCGTATGTGTACTACACTGAGAATAGTAAATATAGTTGATTGAAAACCTTTAAAAATCGTTATAAACAATTTGCCACTTTTGGTATTTCTGTGGTTCTGGTTTTCTCTTGCTTGCAAAAAACCTGTTTCGTCGTACTCTGCCGACATTTTGCATCGATATTTTAGATGTTTTTCGATACTTTTGGACTCTAACCGATATTTTAGATGTTTTCGGTACTTTTAAACTTTCACTGATATTTTAGTTGTTTTTAAATAATTACATTTGTATTTTTTTTTTTTTTTTTTTTTTTGATATATTTAGACTTTTACCGATTTCTTCGATGTATTTCGATATTTTTGGACTATTAACGATATTTTAGATGTTTTCGATACTTTTGTGCCCTCACTGTTATTTTTGATTTTTTTCGATATTTTCGGACTTTTACCGTTATTTTTGAATTTTTCCGATATTTTTGGACAGTCACCAATATTTTAGATGTTTTCAATATATTTGGACTTTTACCGATTTCTTCGATATATTTCGATATTTTTGAACTGTCAGTGATGTTTTAAGATACTTTTGTACTTTCACTGATATTTCAGATGTTTTTTTAGACTTTCGTCGATATTTTAATTTGTTTTTCGATACTTCTGGACTTCTACCGATATTTTAGATGTTTTTCGATACTTTTGGACTTTTGCTGATATATTTCGAATTTTTTGATGTTTTTCGATATTATTGAACTTGCGCCGATATTTTTGATATTTTTCGATACTTTTTGACATTTACCGATATATATGATGTTTTGCGATATTTTTAATGTTTTTCGATATTATTGAACTTTTACCGATTTCTTCTATATACTTCAATGTTTTTCGATGTATTTGGACTTGTGTGGATTTCTGAAGTGAGAAAAGTTTACAGACTTTGATGTTTCTTATGCAACCAAAAAAGGTTGCTACAAGTGTTGAATTCTGTCATTACTTAATTTTTCTGACTTTTTAATATACAAAACGGAACTCTTCCTTTTGGTAAATGGCTAAAACTTGGCCACCGGCTTCTTTATAGAGGTGAAAGCATTGTGTATTTGGACAAACATGATATTTGTGTGAAGGGATTAATTATATTTGGTATCTAATCATATTTTTCTTTGATTTTGCTTTATATGATTCTCAACATATTTACTTGAGTTGCTCTAGCTAGCTATACAATTTAGTGATTGTTGCATGATTTAGTAATCAGTGAAGCTTTCCAGCTCAAATTTTTCGAAATATGGGCTCTCAGATTTTTATAAAAATCTTAAAAGTTGATTTTCTCAAAATAATATTTTTTTTTTTTATAAAATGGTGGATAAAAACAAACGTTTTGTAGAAAACTTGTTTTGCGTTAAATGGTTGTGAGAGCCGCGGGAATTTTTTTTCTAAAAAGTCACGTGACAATTTACTTAACTTTATTTTGTGCTTTAATTTACAACCACTAGATGGCCAAAAATTTCAAAAACGAAGAATATAACTTATAACTTCCATTGCTTAGAAAGTACAAGGTATACCAAAAATCCAATATTTCCTATATAAATCATAAGAATATTGACGAAATTACGGAAATGTTTTGAAAAAAATTAAAAAATTAATTTTACCAAAAAAATTTTTATTTTAAATATTTTTTACGGAAATCTGTTGAAAAACGAATGTTTTTCATCCTCCTTCCAAAAAAAAAAAATTTTGTGGAAATTAATTTTTAAAACAAAACATAACCGACATTTTGTAAATTTTCAAAAATATCCAAATTTGAAAATGGAAAACAAAATAACATTTAAAATGCTACAAGAATCCGAAAACAAAAATTAAGAAAACTTATTTTTGACAAAATAGCGGAGCATAGAAAAAAAAATGCATCGATTTTCCGCAAAAACACTACTTTGACACTTTGAAGTTTCATGCCCATAACTTGGAAAAAAAATTTTCCGCAAAACTAATACTGAAAGGTCTACATACTGAGCACTAAGAACAGCTCTGTAAATTTTTATAAAAATCTGAGAACCCAACTGCAAATTTCGAAAAATTTGAGCCTCCAGTTAGAAGTGAATTTTTGAGATAATGAAATAATTGCTTCAACAAAGAAGATTTAGTAACTATTAACAAATATATCTTTGATGCAGTAAAATTATTCAAATATGTCATATGTTAAATACTAAATAACATATATATTAAAAGCATATAATATAATATAAAATTTGTTTTTTCTGTGTACATTTGTATGTATATTAAATTGAAAAAAATACTACACTTTGCATATACGATTATATATTTACTTTCAAGTGATTGCGGAATATTTAAAAAAATGCATTTATTATTCTTAAGAAAAACAATAACAACACAATGTAAGAGCACCAGCCACGTTTATCTTAAAAGACTGCGTCTAGAAAAAAAGGCAAAGAAATAATCGTACATATGTAAAATAATAATAATAATTGTAATCTTTTACATACAAGTAAATACAACAAATATTAAGCAAAAAGTTGTCAGCAACAGTTGATGTTTTTTCAGTAATCTTTTTAATGTTGAGCAAATCAGTTTAATTGTGCAATAAACTTATGTGACGGTTTGGAAATTTTCTTTTAATTCTAATTAAAATTTGTAAAAGAATAATTCTAAGCAAATGTATTATTTTGTATTCGCCCTTAAGCACGGTTTTCGAAAAATCAAACAAATTTACAAACGTACAAAAACACATTATTGCGGGAAAACATCTTCGAAAACACTCCTCGGTTGAATTCAGAAATTCTTAGATGCTGCACAAATTTTACAAAGATTTGAAAAGAGAAACTCTTCTCAAATGTTTAAAGCTCAAAAGCTTTCGAGACAATTGAATACGATGGATTAACAAAACGAAAAGAAAAAATACTTCTGCAATATCAACGAGTATCTCTACAAAACAACGAAAATCGAACGAAAATTTTAACGAAACTCAATGTTCGCAATTGTGGGAACAACCTATTTTAGATCTTCAACCTTTCTCTACCAATTTACCAAAACAACGAATCAACAACAGTCATGTCATCTTATAAAACCTTATATGATACTGATTTTTATGCAGACACCGAACCCTGCCAGTATGGTGCATTTCATAAAGTACTAAAATATTGGCGCAATACATCGCGTACAACAGCGGCGGCATCAGCAGTAGCTGCGGGCCTTAAGAAAAGTGCAAGTTTTACGGAATACAATACAAAAATGCGCACCAATAGCACGAATAGTCGCGTCAATTACAAACGTTTGGATAGTTTCGATGAACAGGATTATGAGAGAATGAGGTAAGTGATAATATATATAGTATACTCAGTACTTAGTTAGTACATCTGTCCAACATTTGAAAACAATTTTCACGTGCTGCTTGCTGAGTAATGCGTCAGGGTATTGACGCCTGCCGCTGTGATATTTGTAATTGCTAACGTACGAGTAAATTATACCAGAAATCCCATAGTAATTGAATGGCATGAGTCATTTGTATCAAAATGTTTTGAAAGTGCACATTCATCGTCGTTATTAATGAGTAAATTGTATTTAAAATTCATTACATGCACGACCGAACATTTAAAAAATACTTATGATTTATACAGGAAATGCACTGCACATAAGTACATTAGTATGAGGTATATTGTTATAATTTCTAGTTTAATTACGAAGATATTAGCCGTGTTTTTGTGACGCGTATATACAATTGTGGATACCTTCAAATTGCGATAACTTATGAACGGTGAGTCGTACGATAAAAAGTCCAAGGGTCTTTTTCAAGGAGAACCACATGCTCTACAAATAATTTTAATCTTTTGTAAAAAAAAAATAATTATTTAGAAGTTATTTAAAAAAAAGTGATTTTTTGCCATTTATCGGCTTTTATAAAATACCTCCTTAAAAATAAATTTTTTTAAATATAAAATGAAAGAGATCGTGATTCTCCATAAAAAAGTTCCTTAGAGTTCTATTGTGTGACTTACTGTTCATGAGTTATCGGAATTTGAAGGTATCCACAATTGTATATACGCGTCAAAAAAAACACGGCTATTGTCATTGAATTTAGAAAATACTAATTTCACTGGATGCTTCTATCGTTCAAGGCGGGTTTTTCAAAGAAAATACCAAAATGAAAAGTTTTTTTATAATGAAAGTATTCTGTTAGGACTATATCTCAAGAAAACGGATACTGTGCCCTTAAAAAAATCAAAAAAAATAAATAGTTCAATTTCTTCTTTAAAACATGAATGTTTTTTTAAAGAAAAAATTACTAAAATTGGTTCAGTATATTTTGTGACAAAGCGTCACATACAATTTCCATATAAAAAATTTAATATAAAAACACATAGCTAACTGTGAGTTTTAACTGTCTATTCTCGCAAAACAATTACCTTTCGATAAAATTACTTTGTAATTTCGTAATGCCCCAAAGGAAGCATTTACAAAAAATCTTTTAAAATTTAACAAAATAATTTTCGCATAAATCGTTTTTGTTTGCATGATCTGATCGATCAGATCGAGCACATTAATACAACGTGAAATTTTGCGCTCATTTTATATTGAATTAAAATTATAACAGGTAGTCAAGCACAAAAAATGCATTACCACACCCGTCATTATCATTCGGATACACCATTTAAATGTTGCAGCGTCAGCGTAATGCAGTAGATCAATAATTGGACAGCAATCGCGTGCGGCAAGTGAGGAAAAGCAAAAAAAAAAAGGCTCAACACTAGTGATTTCAGTTGTCTACAGTTTGATGCATTGCGGAGCAGCATTTGATTTCAAAATTAAGATTACACATATTACTTAAGCAACAGCTTAAAGATCTCACTTAAAGATTATTCGTGAAATTGTACTGCGCCGCATACCAAAGTTACACCTGATTTCTTTGCTTTTGATTTAGTGATGCACCGCTCGATCTTTAAATGTTGCATGCTGCTGTTGTTGTTTTTATTTAAATTGTTTTTTTGTGCTAATCGGAAGCAGACAATCGTTTTTATGCTTTGGGGGCAAATGCATACAACATTAGCTCGATGTATTTCAGCTAGGGTGCGGGTAAGCTTGTGTCACTTGAAATGTGTCCCTGTAGGAAAACACTGCAGATCAGTCTAACATATGAGAGTACATAATTCAAACATGTGTGTTATAATTTTACGTAAATCTATATGTATGCAATGCCATTTTAAACATTCTTAGCCTTTTTTCCTAGACATGAGTTGTACGTGATCTACGGCAAAATGTCGAATGTCATCCAACCACTGCAAAGAGTTGTACCATGATAGACGTATTCATAATAGAAGAAATGTGCAGCTTCTTGAAATGTCAAGAGGCCTGCATTTTTTTTAATCTACGTGACGACTATAAATGAAACCCCGAAAGCCGATTTTATCTACATTTTCAACACACCCATCGACTCTTCAATAAACCATGCTCACTCATTTGCCCAGTGTTCTAATATTCTAATACATTATTCGCCCTTGTCAATATGCCTGGATTTTACAACATTTTCTATATTTTTGGCATTGTCCATATTTGCGATATTTATTTATTTTACGGCTTTTTAAAAATTTTTTTCGAAATTTTCTAAGTTTTTTTTTTTTTTTTTTTTTTTTTTAGACTTTTTAAATTTTTTCTGAAACTTTGACATATTTTCTGACTTTTTCTTCATTTTTAACTATTTTTCGAATAGATATTCAATAATATTCGAAGTTTTCAGAAATTTCCAAAATTTTTCTACTAGGTAAGTTTTTTTCGACATTTTTAAGATTTTCCGACATTTTAAAAAAATGTTCCACTTTTTAAAAAGTTTTCGACTTTTTCAATATTGTTCGATGACTTTAAAGGGGGAATTAGGGTTTGCATTTTCCAAAAAATCGATTTTTTTTTTCTTTTCTTATTGTTAAACATTTCAAGAATATACTCTTCAAATTTTAAGTCGATCTGAGCAAAACTCTTAAAGTTATTATCTAGTTAGGCTCCTGTCCTTTACTTTTTTTGCTTTAATTTTTTAGCTTTAAAAATTTTAAAAGCGTTTTCTCAAAACTACTTTTTCAAAGTCACTCACACCTGTCCCCACGTGTTTTAAATAAAAAGTGCTTGCACCCAAAATATTTTTTTGGGGAAATATGCGGAATGCCCCTAGAATCAAACATATATAGCTCTTTTTTCCAAGTGAACGGCACTTTTTCAAACCAGGGCCGAAAAACCCATTTTTTAGCACTGTGCCCAATGTTGCCAATGGCGTCTTTCGTGCATTTTTTGAACTTTTTTTAGGTTACGATATTTCGGAGAAAAAAAAAAGATATCGATATAAATCAAAGTGAGTTTTGAAGAAAAAGAATAGTACTTTTAAAAAACCGTACATGCCAAAATTTCAGGCTAGGATATCTCAAAAATCAGAAGTGGTAGAGCAATTTGAAGACCAGATTCGGATTTAACATTAAAAAATACATAAGATTTGACTATTTTTGTTTCTATATATTGAGCATTATTTTTTTTTGTACGCAAAAATTAAATTTTTTAATAGAAACACAAAAAATTAAGTAAAAACGCAATATCTCGTAAACGATATCTTGTAGGGTTTTTCAGTTTACTGTTTTTTAATCTACGGACAAGCACGTTACTTTCTGCATACTTTTTTTTTTGTATCCGTTTTAGTCCACTTCTTTTTATGGTTTTAGTCAACTTCTTTTTATAAACCATAAAAAGAAGTTGATTAAAACGGATAGAGCACAGTGCTGAAAAATGGGTTTTTCGGCCCTGGTTTGAAAAAGTGCTGTTCACTTTGAAAAAAGAGCTATATATGCTTGATCCTAGAGGCATTCTGCATATTTCCCCAAAAAAACATTTTGGGTGCAAGCAGTTTTTATTTAAAACACGTGGGGACAGGTGTGCGCTGTCACTTAAAAAATATATTACCGATTCATTTCAAACTTGGAACACATTTTCCACACATAAAATACCTCCCCCAAAGTTAAGTTTAGATTTTTTTTACATTAAGGGGGTTTTGCACCCACAAAATGGTGGAATATTTCTTACATTTAGATCAGTATCCACAGGAATGCAACCAAAATACATACTAACACTAGAAATAGTAAGGGCAAGTTCTGAACAAAATCTTGCAGAAATTGGTCTAAAGGGCGTAGCACCTCCCATACAAGAAAATTTTTCAAAATGCCGCAGTTAATGCGTTATTTTAGGTAATGCAACCAAATTTTGTTCGAACACTTGAAAGAATCGAATAAAGATCAAAGCACAAATTAGGTGAACTCGGACACGTATTCAAATTTTCTTGAGATTTCTTGACTAGTTTCTGTAACAATATCACTAATGACTTTGTGATGACATCGTTTCTCATGGGGTCAACAAATGTATATTCAAATCTGATCACATTCAGCGTTTGGGGGGAAGTAAAAGTAAAATCTGTCATGGTTGTTGTTTTTAGCTACATAAAGTGAGCTATTAACAACAGGATTACCTTGCGGCGGCATTACATCAAACAGAAGCTACAACGAATGCAGTAAAGAATGCGTTAAGTTGCGGCTATTGCACATGCGTGCAGCTGATATTTGCGCTCATTGATGTTGTTGTAGTTTCGACAGCATGTACATTTTCTGGTTATTATCTCGCACCATTCTATTTATCTTTATTTCACAAAAAAAAAAAAAAAAAATCAGTGCAACAAGCAATTTTCACTAAACGAGGGGCAAACAAAAAGTGCGCCACCTCCGCCAACCACGACAAGCACATGTTACTTGTTGTTGGCGTAACTGCTGTTTGAAATGATTGCCAGTACACTGCTGTTGTTGTTACTGCCCCACACACCATTTTGGGATCATAACGAGTCGGCTTATTAATGGCCCATTTATTTGCGGTGGTCGTTGGAGCCCCACTTGTGTATTGCGTGCAAATTGCTCGTAATCAGCCGCGTGACTTTTTTTCCTTGTACTATGTTGTATTTAGGCTCTTGACTGCAATATGGCGCGCTGCACAACATTTGCCGCTCGAGTGCAACGCACATGCAACAACGATTGCAACATCAACATGGGTTGATTGTGTTTTTCGCCAATTGTCTCAATATCTGTGTTTTAAATGAAAGTATCAATTGGTCCAAAGGTGGTCTACTTTTGGTTTTGTAAAATGTAACAAGGCTGCAATTGATGCTGTGTGTGTATGTAATGTGGGACAGTGAATGTAGCGCGTGAAATATGCGTAAACATTTGGATTATTGTTTCCTTAAACAGTTGGCCAACTACACGATTTATGAAGGATGTTGTGGAAATACATATAAATCGTATGGCTTGGTAGATGGTTGTAGTACAGACATTCTTCAATCTCTTTACTTCTCCAGCACTAATTGCAATCTACAACGAGCAACGAAATCCCACAATATTTTCAGCCAATTTAAATAACAAAATGGGTTACTCCTGACAACAACAACAACAACAACAACAACAACAACAAAAACGAAATATAGGGAAACAACAGAACAAAACCATTCTGTACAATTTCCCATGACACCAACAACAACAAAAAGCAGAACAGAAAACAACAAAAAAGATTTGAAATCCCCAAACAGAACAAATGAAAATAGACCATTTAGTTCAACAAATAGACATATCAACCGACAGACAAACAGACAGACAGACGGCTAGTTAGATAGATAGAAATACAAATGAACAAACAGACAGAGATGTATTGTACTCGTAAAAACGTATGGTTCCAACAGGGAATCGGTGGTATTTGAGAAATCGGCAGCAGGCAAATTCTGAGACAAACCAGCGCGCAGCAAAACTATAAAACTCTGAAAAGGATGAACAAAGCAGCAGTGGCAGCAACAAAAGCAAAAAAAAATGCTATTGAACATAAGCGAGCGAGCGCTTATCAGAGGAGCCAACACACGGGAATACAGATGCTCCAATTTATCAAAGCAACAACAACAACAACACAATTAGAACAACAACTATGGTGGAGCAATGTGGAGTACAAAATCTAACACTTTGAAAAATAATCAAAAAGAACGAAGAAACGAGCACTAAAGTTGAGTGAAACTTTTTATGGAGCATTTGTAGAGCAGCAGCTATTGAGCGAAAAATCATAAACTTTCCAGTATCCACATTCCACATGGGGGCTTGTGACGCCAACCGGCACATTGGTGTGGAGCTTATTTGTGCGCTCTCTCGCTCGCGTTGCCTAGAAACAGCAAAAGCAGCAGAGCGGCAAGTGCAGTGTTGCCATATCGTGATTTCGGATTTTTACCCATATTTGTTTTTTGAAGGTATTAAAGTTAGAAAGGTTTTTTCTTCTTAAAAAAATACAGTGTTTCTGATTTCACACACTTAAAAAAACAGCAAATGAATTGTAAAACATTTGAGAAATTCTACATAGGACAAACAGGAAGAAGCTTTCGGAAACGATACAAAGAAAACAGTCCCGCTAATGACAGAAACATGAGCATGAAACATAAGAAAATGGATTTAAAGTAGGTACTACATTTATGTTAAGAAGGTAGAAAAATGGACACGCTAGAGGAATTTGAATTTTATAAAGTCTTAAAAACAAAGAACGGTGGGGCATTGAATGACAAGTTAATAATTAAAGACAATGTTTTATTTAATACTGTATTAAGTAATATTAATAGAAACAACAAATAATTTAAAGAAAAAACTAAACATTTCAGTGTAATATAAATTTATTTTTTAAATAAATTAATAAAAGTTTCTTACGAAAAGTTTTGTTGCACAGTGCCGATAAAGAATTAGAAGAAAAAATAATGTTCAATGTTAGTTAAGGTTATTTAAGTTAGTATATTATAACTGAAGATGACAGCAAGACATGTACTTATTAAGTAAAAACTAAATAAAAACGATCACAGACGGAAAACAAAATAAATTTTTTAATTTTTTAAATTAAATGGATAATTAATCTGAACCTTATATTTCCTATTCTTAGTATCTGGGTGAAATTTGGTCAGATTATCTCAACAAACGCTTTCAAAATATCATTTTAAATGTTTCTTTGTATGGGAGTTATCAAGCTCTCTTGCCGAATTCACCTAGTTTTTACTAAGTAACTTTTGTGTTTGTAAGTATTTTGCTTGCGTTATCGCGAACAATGCTCTTACTATTGCGTTCTGACTATTTTTCTTCTATGGGCAGTAGGAGGTGATTAAATATACAGTTTCTTTTGTTCATTTTTTTTTATTATCTTCTAGGTTGCATCACATTTTCAGAGATTTTACTGTTTTGTATGAAACCGTATGATCACACTTAATCTCCCTTACTCAGACAGGTTCGGATTTTTGATTTTGACCTCCGTTTTCTTTTTTGGAAGCTTTTAATCGGAAATAACATATAATGGTCCAAATTCTTAATCTACCTCCGTTTAATTGTTCATAATAAAAAGTAAGTAAGGAAGTAAGAACAAAAATGTACTTCGAGGAATCTCGTATGTTTGCTCTTGTATCAACGATATCGTTTATTTTTCTATGCCTCTGAATTGCTAAAGTGCATGGAAAAAAAGAAAAACAATGAAAATTCCCCTTATATGTATTTATTGCCTCCGATTCCTGTTCCAACTTCAGTTCCAATTCCGGTACAGACTCCGAAAAATCGAATTTAAAATATTCAGTTCTGATTTCGGTTCCGGTAAAAACACCTTTGTAGCATCCCTAGCAATGTATTCACCAAGAGGAATTTGTTTTGTCTTTTTTTTGCACTTTATTTATGGGACATTATATTTACATTTCAAAAAGCCAGTCACCTTCTATTTTTGTTGTTTTTTAGGCAATTATTCGAGAATGTCTCGCATTGCTATTTCGAAAATATGGTCACTTTTCCCTTGCTCCTTAGATGATTTGAAAGTTTTGCCTTTATCAACAACTGAGCTTTGGCTGCTCGAATATTCCCGGAGACTAGATTTCTTTTTACTTTTGAGGTTTTAATCTTTTGGAGTAAAAGTTAAAAATGTGGCAACACTGTGTTGGTAGAGAGCCAAAGAAAAAAGAGAGTAAACAGTTTGTTTTTTTTTTTTGGCTCTCTCATAAAAGCGGTCTTTTTGGGCTTTTCTAATATTTCGTTTGTTTGGGTTTTTTGCTTTTTTTGATTATTTTGGTTGTGTTTTTATTTTGACAGTTGGAAATGTAACAAAGAAAAGACCCACGATATTCGAATTGTAATAAGAATGCCGTTAGTGTATTTGCATATTACAGTGATGCTCTTTTTTGTTGCTGTAGTTGTATGTTTATTATTTTTATTGTAAATGCATTTAATTGTTGCCAGAGGCGGCGGGCGCAAACACAGCTGTATTGAGACGCACGATAACTTCAAAAAAGAAGACAAAAATACCGGGTGGCATTTGTTGTTGTAGAAAAAAAGAAACATAATTAAAGAAAAATAAATAACAAATTTTTTTTTTTAATAACACTGTCAGTCACTTGAACTGCCTTTATCTCATGCGAGTTGAAGTCGTCGCTGCCGCCAATTTTATTTTTGTTTACCTTTTTCACGCGGTCTCTCTTTTTTCGCATACAGCCCCTTCCCACATTCCTCAGCAGTCGCGTACTTAACAACACAAACAACTTTGCATTTTAACTGAATACAAAAAGAAAATTCGCCGCTTTTTTATGTAAATTTTACTCTGATTTTTGGTTATATGTTTTTTTTTTTTTCATTTGCTTGCGCTCTTTTTGTTTTTTTCGCCTTCCCAACTTGATAACTCTCGCGCTCTCAGTTTTTGTGTTTTGTTTACTTTGATTTCCAGTGCCTTGGCGACTCCATTGAATATCCAACGATGGTTGGTAGCTGGCGTCGTACTCCAAAGATTTTTTGCTCACTCGTTTGTTTCGTCGTTAGAGGTTCGCTTCGGCGCTCCATATTTTTTAGTTGCATTGCAAGAATCTTCGTCTGGTCGGTCTCTCGACTTCACGCGAGTGTCGAGTGTTTGTTGCCAGCCAGACCAAGAGTTATCAGACCAGACATCGAACAGTTTCGCGTTAATAATTCAACCGAGTAGGTGGCAGCCTCGTCGCTTTGCGTTTCGTTGTGCGTCGTTCAGTCAACTTTTCGTTTGGACAACGCGTAGCATTTTAACGCGGCAACATTTCGTTTTGCAAAAAATCGCTTAAAATAAAAAAAAAACCAAAGAAGTTAAAAATTGTGACGAAAATTATTGAAATGCATTAAATGAGAAAAATTGCAACAAATTTGGAAAAGTGAAAAAAATTTAACTAAAAAAAAGTTTTAAGTTTTGCATGGAATTTCCTGAACCAATTCATCAGTGCAATAAATTTAATTGATTTGGTGTCAGTGCAACAATTTGAAAAAATCATAATAAAAAATAAAAAAAAGTCCATGCAAAGGTAATAATTTTGCAATATAGTGAATCTTAAAATTCAAGCTGTTTACATTGTACATAAGTCTGTATACCTACTTCTTAAAGGTTTCAGTGCCACCATGGTAATTGTTTCTTGTTGACCTCTTCGAAAATGCACAAAAATCAGATATTTTGCATGATTCTCGAGAAGCTTGGAAACTTGAAATCCCAAATGCTATCTGTTTTGAAAGTATAGATGTCTATAGTCTTCAAGCCAAAACAAAAACAAACATAAAAGAATGATGCTGATTTAGAGTTTTCTACTTACGTCATCTCGAGAACTAAACACGATATCAAAAATATATTACATGACTTTTGTCTATTTTGGGTTGTTCAACTTGTTTACATGCTGAATTCGTGGTTATACTGAAGCTTTAGACTTATGTCTCTTAGACCATGTGACTAAATGTTTTTTTTTTAAATATTACTTAAAAAAACTATCCGGTAGAGATCATTAAACTCCCTTATTTAATTTTTTTGAGTAAAACTCCGAGCCCATCAAAAGTTCCAATTTTTAAAATTTATGTTCAAAACAGGTTTCATCACGATATTCCTCAACTGATGGTGGATTTTCATGCACTTGTTATAAGATGCCATTTGGAGTGATACAATTACAAAGTTATTTTAATATGCTAGAAAAACAGATTTTGACTAGGTCCAACGTTTATTCAAATACCTTAAATAGGCATTTCCTGCATGGTCTCAGCTTCATATTTTTTTTTTTGCTCTTAAATGCATTAATTTTTTGGTTGGTCTTTAGCAATCCCATCTAAAGATTCTTTGTTTTTTTTTTTTGCGTATCTGAACGATAATCGACAAAAATCTAGTCGAGGCTCAATGATTGTTCCTTCAAGTTCCATCAGATTCCTGTTTCAGCTATATGATGACAATAAGTAACCAGTAGGAGGAATAGCGGTCAGATAGGCATGATAATAGGCCTTCTTTGAGTGCTAGTAGCACATAAACCTTCTAAGTGTCCTTTGATATCTATTCTACCTTAGATATCTAAAATTATATATCGCCGGTGATTACGAAGACTATCTCTTCTTAAAATGCGGACAAGAAAATCCTTTTTTTCAAACTGCGGCGAAAAAGATCTTTTTTGTGCGAATGCGGACACGAAAATCACTTTTTACAAAATGCGGCGAAGAAAATCTCGCTTCATTCGCTGCGATTTTAAGTGAAATGTTTATTTTCGTAACTCCTCGAAAAGTATTCACTAAATAAAGAGATTTTCTCCGCCGCATTTTGTAAAAAGTGATTTTCTTCGCCGCATTTTATAAAAAGTGATTTTCTTGTCCGCACATTACAAAAAAGGATTTTTTTCGCCGCAATTTGAAAAAAAAGATGTTCTTTGCCGCAACTTTCGGTTGGAAGATACTTTTCGTAAGCACCGGCGATATGTACTAAGCAAGAGATCTTAAGTAGTATTTTCTTTAAATATGTTGAGAATTATCATATCTGAAGTAAAATCTACAAAAAATTGAGCAGTGTAGGCTTTCTTTGATAGCTTTTTATATGAAAACATAGACGCAGGATGTTGCCTTTCCTTCTTTGCGCTTTTTACAAATTATGTCATTGGAGGCCAAGATCTTACAGGAATGCATCTTCAAAGAAGGAAGCAATGCAGGTCACCTACAATCGCTTCAAATATAAAAGGAAAACAACATGCTTAGAAGTTTCGTATTAGAGAAAGCGTCAAACTTTCTAATAGGTTAATTTTTGGAAGGCATCATCAGAGCATGTTTAAATGATCCAAAAGAATGCAAGAATGAAGGCATTGTTATCAGCTGGCATTGAACATTCTTCGAATGGGTAGCATTGTCCAATTACACTAGTTTACAGCCAAAATTCCCAGCGAATGCCGTTACTCATTTTATATGGAAAATGGGCTACTGATTCCGAAAATCGCATTTTTTTTTTTTATTTCGTGTCGTTTTCGAGATATCGGTCATTTTCGGTTTTTGGACCAAAAAAAAAAGATAGTTCCATTAAAATACAAATAACTCAAGAACCAATGTTTGTATTTAAACAAGTAATATGTCATATTAAAGGTAATTAAATTACCTACAAATGATATCCACATCACTTTTTGATTGGTTCGTTAGTTTCGGTGAAATAAATTGATTTCTAAAAAAAAATTTTTTTTTTCGAAAAAATTAAGAAAAAATCAAATTCAACTTCAAATTTATACAAGAAGACATAACTTTTTTGTAATATTTTTTTTTTTGTATCATAGACTATATATTTGTGAAGAAAATAAGATATCATTTAAGAAAATCGATGGAAAAATGCAAAAGTTGTATACAATTCATTGATAAGTTACCAAAATGCGTTTTTCCCTATTTTTCCGTTTTTTTGTAATAAACTGTTCGAAAATTTGAAACTTTTTGTAAAAGAAATTAGAAGATCCAAAAAATTATTAAAGAAGGCATTAAAAGGAAACACCCGTGCCTCGCCGTTTTTCTCTAGCACGTCAGATTTTTTTTTTAATCGATTTTTGAAGTTTCTTAATCCACTGTATATGAAAAAAACAGAAATAACGCATTCTTGTGTTAAATCGATGAATTTAACTATATGATCCTTACATCTGAGGTGTATTATGTGTTCAGTAAACTTATGCAGGATACTGCGAGGAATATTTTTGTAGAAAATTTTAACCCTCTAAAACCCTCACATGTGGGTCATTTTGACCCCCACATGAAGGTCATTTTGACCTACATGTGGGGGTTTGAGAGGGTTAAAATTGTTAACGGCATTTACTGTTGTTTCGCGCTTTTACTTTTTTGAACAAGAAATGACGTTTTCCAGATAATTCAAAATTCTAGTTTTGCATGGCTAAAGCGAAATTGATTTTATCACATTCAATCAAGATCACTGCTAGCAATTCCTTGCTTGGTTTTCGACGTATCTCCACTTATACAAATAAAGTTTAAGCAGCGCAATAAGTACAACCGATTTTAAGGTAGGAGCCCTCATTAAGACATCTTAGTGATATCACAACGGGAAACGGAAGCGCATTGAAACGACTTCAGTTGCGCTTCTAGTGACACAAGAAGTTGTTTCGAGTGCTGTTCTCACTGCTTATATTTTTTAACACAGCAAGTCCTAGCGGAGATGCTCTTTTTGGAAGCAGCTTCATTTCTTTCCCTTGGGATTAGTTTCTTAATTTAGTACAAAATTACCACAAGCTAAGTGTATTGGGAAATAAATTTAAAGGTAATGACTATTGCGAAATAATCTTTTAGATTTCCTTTGCACAATTAGGCATCAGATTCCAAGAAACTAAAAACAAAGCCAGAAATTTTCATTTAATTTTATTACATGAAAAATTTCGCAAGTTTTTCCCAAAACATCATTCCAAGATATATATTTCTCCTGCGTGTTTTGCATCAACACATTTGCTCAATTATTTGAAATTTTATGTTTCTTTTGATAGAATTCTGTGTTTTTCGAACGCACTATACCTACATGTGTAATTTGTTTTTACGAGAACATCAAAAGAACAAGGAAAACTTTTTATTGAATAAAAAGTTTATTTATAAATTTAGCTAAATTGTGTGAATATAACAAGCTAAAAAATATACAAAGTCAAAAAAAAATTTGTAAATTTTTAAACAAATAAATTGAATTCATGTTAATTGACCTCACCCAATAGTCGAAAAAATAATGAAAATACATTGGGTGCATTATGTTTGTACTTTTAAAATATTTTCAACAACTGCAAAAAAAAAAAAAAATACAAAATTCAAATAAACAAAAGTGCATTGAACGAACAGCCCATTTTAGAATAACTCTACTGAAAAAGAGAAAATAATGCTTTTTGTTTAAAATGCGTCACGTGCATTCGCCAAGCGTGTCTAAATAAATAATTTATAGAAAAAACAAAAAAAAATTAAAAGTTGAAAAAAGTTTTATTGTGAAAGTTTCACCATGAAAAGTATAACGAAACAACAAATAAAGAAATAAACGTACAAATGTGCACAGAATATTAAATAATTACAATAACAAAATAAAACAAAAATATTTATTTACAATTATTTTAAAGAAAATAAAAACAAAACTAGACATTTAAAAAGAAAGTGTTTTTTAAGTGCAACCAAAAAAATGTGACCAAAAATTATCAAAGAAAATTGTGTGTAAACTGACGCTTTCAACAGCAGCTGTCAATCCATCCTTTTGACAAATTGCCAGACGTGACGTTTAGCTCGCGTTCGTTGACAGGCATTGAGCGAAAATCTGCAACACTAAAAATTGAACAAAAAAAAATCTGCAGAACTTGCAAAAAAATTTTTTGGCTTCGTTTTTTCGCTCAAGTTTGAAACCCACGCGTTGCCTGAAACCAGTTTGTTTTTTTCTCTTATCATAAACCGTTACAAAACTTTGTTTACAATTTTTGATGTAGTTGTCATTTTTTGTTGTAGTTGTTTTTGTTGGTTGTTGTTTCTGGCGAACAAGTTGCTTTAAGGAAGCAGCGTTGTATGTTGTTGCTAAAAATATCAACAACAACATCGACAACAACCAATTTTTCGTGTAAAACAAAATTGCAACCAATTAGTAGTTTGTGTGTTGTTGTGTTTTTTTGCACATTTTTCTTATCAATTTTCGAGTAATTAAAATTTTATTTAATTTGGGTAAATAATTTTTGACAGTAATTTTTACTTAATAATTTAATTGCTATCATAACCTTGTCTAAATTCTTTGACCGCAAAATACAATTTGCATATTTGATTTATTAATTTTGCTAAGTTCTTGATAAATTTTATGTTTTAATTGAATTGTAATTTTTTTCTTCAAATTGAACTTTGACAAGGCGTGTATCTGCACAAGTGATAAAAAGAACCTGCTTAAGCAATTATCTGTTGTGGAAGTGAGAGTCCGATCATAACATTAGATAAACAGAACTGAAATAATGTTTGATGGTACCATAAGATGAGTGTGACCTCAGTATGCTACATATGCATGTCCGGGTATGCCGACCATCCTGTATTTCGAGAGTATATTATCAATTTCTTCGAGTCCTCTAGGAGTGGAATAATGTGCATGTCTTTTCTATTTCAGAGACAGACAATTTACCTTAATTTATGCTTAAAATCCTCGAGAAACTTTTAAATTATTTCTTGTGGAAAGAGACCAACATTTTTGCTCTGGAACAAATTCCTGCAAAAATCAACCAGACTTACCCTATATGAGTTAATTATATTCATTAAGACGGAATGCCTGGTAAACAAAAGCATACGGGCACAATTAGATCATTATTGTTTCATTGTGATACCCTAAAGGGCTTAAGGAAAAATTCCCTTTCGATTGGTAAATGTTTTATGTAGGTACTTTGGAATGATCGGAAATATCACATGTGTATATAGCTAGTCTTTATTTCAACTGTTCTAGCCGATTTACTACCATCCATCCTTGAAATTTGATGACAAACAGTTTAGCGGCCACCATAATATAACCAGCAACTTTGGCAAGACATGATGATGTCGCGTCATTTGTCCTGTGGTTTGATCTTAACGTTCAGCTTACAGATAGTAAGCAGTATGCTGACAGTTGACCATCGCTTGAAAAATGCTACAGTTGTATAATTGCCTAAAAGGAAGCTGTTAATTGAGCTCTGGAGAGAAAATGTTGCCCTTACTCTATGAGTAAGGCGCTGATTTCATTCTCGATAGTCCGAGTTCACCCAGTTTTTGCTCAGAGCGTGCATTTATAGTTCTTAGTATCGGAGTGAAATTCGGTTGTATTATCTCAAAAAACATTTTATGTATAGCGTTTTGAAACTTTCGCTTATATGGGAGGTGCCACGCCCTCTTGTCCGAATCCGCCCAATTTCTGCTTACAACTTGCGCTAACAATTCGTAGTATTTATGTGCATTTTGGTTGAATCGTCGTGAAAAATACTCCTAAAGATGCATTTTGAATATATTTTTGTATGGGCGGCAGGCGTGGCCGTTCATCGATTTCGCTCATTTTCAATCCCACGAGCTTACTTTGACTACGGAGGCAGTGCACCAAATTTCATTATATTATCTTCTCAAAAAATCTATTTCCACGCACATCCAGGCACCCAGACGGACATGGCTATATCGACTCAGGAGGTGACGCTTATCAAGAATATTTTTTTTTTATCTGCCACGCCTCCTTCTCTGCGTTAGAAACGGAAGGAAAAAGTGAATATATCCTGAGTGTAGGGTATAAATATGGTTCACGAGTATTTTGTGCATTATTTTCTTAAGCATAATTTCTCAGAACTTTAATTGCATGCAAATTAGTATCCAAATTGATGCCCTCTTTCATTACATTTATTTCAAAGTCAAAGCTTTTACTGCTGATGCAGAATGGAGCACAATCTTTTTATCAACTCAAGGACATTTGATTAATTTTCTCTGTCAACTCATAATTTCAATTTCCCGACTAAATTTCCGTTGTCACATTTTCTCGTGTTCTACTAATATCCTTTTTACTTATATATTTATTTTTCTTAACGCTCCCTACCGCTCTCTCTAACTGTCACTTTTTATAAAAATTCTTTCCATGCAAATTTTTAATTTAAATTTTAATTCGTTTACTTAATCCAATTTGTGCAATAGAGTGACGTCAGCTGTGTGGAGTAGAATAATCCGTATAATAAAAATGAAAATGAGAAAAATTCATTTTTTTCTTTTTTATTTTTTTGTGATTTTCATTTTGTATCTGCCATAACCCACCGTAGACGCAAAGTCGCCAATGCTGCCGCTCGCTGGCTGCTACTGTTGAAACCCGATGACGTGAGACAACGAAAACAATAAAAACAAAAAATAAACATAAATAAATAAAGTATCTACGAAAAACAAATAAAAAATACTGTGGACCAGAGATACTCCATATTTTAACCACACTAATTTGCATTTTAAGTGTTGACAGCCAAATAGAGATAGGTAAAGAGAGAATCAGCAACAAAAATCAAAAATGTGGCGACAGTCATAAATTTCACCCACCTCACGCGACACGACACGACACGGTGTGACGCACAGGAGGGGTAACGAAACTTTTTAATCCACAACATCTCTGTTTTGTATACGCGCCAGGCTGACTGATTTTAATGTTTTTTTATTTATTGAATTTACTGCTGTGCTCAGGGGTTGTATAACCCCCCCATTTCAGATGGGGGAGTGACATAATCTTTGACAACAACAACAAATTGTTTTTGTCAGTCGTTGTCTGCCGCTGTGTCTATAAGCCATCGTCGATTCGTTTGGCAAACAGAGAAAAAACGAATTAAATTGAATTTGTAGGTTAGATTTGCTGTGCTTTTGTAGTACTTAACCATTTTGTTGTTGTTGTCAGGTTGTCACTTTGACAGCTCTTGGGTGCATGTTGTGTTCTCTACCGATCACCCCATAGTTGACAGCAAAATTTTTACTGCTTTGGATTTTCAATTTGATGTGCGGCGGCGGCAGCATTGGAAGTTGCTTGTTTTCGCACAGATTTGCGACAAATGAATAAATATTTAGCAGATAAAAAACATATCCGTTGTGGCAGTTTTTCTCTTTGTTTTTTTTTTTTTTTTTGAGTATGTACTACCTAATTTGAAGAAAAAATTCCACAACATTCTAATGCTCTTGAGTATTGTTGGCATAGGTTACGCTGGGGTTGTGTTCAATTTGGTTTCTTATGAAGCAACAAGTGGTTTTTGCTTTGATGATTTTTTCGTTTCTTTTTTATGTAGATTAGTTATTTTGTAATTTGGCCTTAGAGAGGTTTAAAATGAAAAATCATCATATGAAGAAAAAAAGATTTATTTCAAATTTATGTAGGTGGAAAATTACTTGTGCTTCAATTAGTGCACACCACTTCATTTTTTGGTTGAATTTTGTTCAAAATTATATTATGAAATCTTCATTTGGCTTTGCTTGATAAACAAACAAGGTTTATTCGAAGAGTTAGCAGATTTTTTGAAAAAAGTTAATTTTTCCATCAATATTGACTAGAGTTCTCCCTGTGGCCGCAATTCGACAGTTTCGATTTCACTTAAAAGAGATCACTTCATGGTTTAGTCTACCTCCGAATTTCATAAAAATGGGTGCACCTCCCTTGACGTGATAGCATATTTTCTGTTTATGGATACATTTTTTGCAGAAACTGCATATTATAAAAGTGTTAATTTTTCTCCAAATTACCTAAAAAAATTATATTTGGATAAAAAAAATCGTTTTTCATAGAGAAAACAACAATTAATAAAAGTTGATCATTAGAATAAATTTGTGGTTTAGTTATGGTTAAAAAAAAAAAAACATTTTTGAGGTTCAAAAGATTTGTACAAAATTTTAGAGCTGGACCATATTCGACCGCGTATTTATGACAATACAAAGAAATAAATTTGTAGAGTAAAAAGTATGCGGGAAGAGCTTTCAAGTTGGCAAAATCATAACAGTTTACCCTTTCTAATTTAAGTTTGTAGCTATAATTATAATATTTTGACAAAAGTTTCATGACTACGCCTGGATATTTTTTGAAATTTTTTCCCAATTTTGATTCAGTCTGCTTCACAGTAGCAACATAGAAACGGTATGACCTTTAAATAGCTTGTTTATGAAGTGATTGACGGTGCATTTGCCGCTTAACCTAGTTTTCCATTTTTACAAAAAAATTCACAATTTTGAAGGCCGATCACATACAAAGGCAACAGATTCAGCACGGATTTGTAATGAACATGTCCTTAGCTATCGATTCCCATATAAATTTCGACTACACCAAGTTTTTCCATTTTTTCGTGCTCAGCTCTTAGTCTATTAGCATCCCTCAGTTATACTCGTAATAATCTTCCGCTTCTACCAATCTTTGAAGCACTTTTGAAACTCATTTATATGGTGTTCAGTTCCTTTGTCTATTTCAAGTCCTGGTCCTGGTCCTGGCTCTTCAAGCAGTTTCTATCACGACTATTTAGTTTCGATGTTAGGTATATCCAAATGTTTCAAGCAAAACTTACTTGGTAAGGTCTCTGATACTAATTTGGCTATTGGTTAAAATCTTTTTTTTATAATATCGTCGTTTGTGGAAAAGGCTGGGTAGGCGGAACACATTTTCTAAAAAATTATTTTTGAAAATTTAAAAATTAAATGATATAACAGATATTTTAAAAATAATAAGGCGATTCCTGAAAACGTGTAAAAGCTTCGAAAACCTCGTAAACTCGTAAAACTGTCAAATTTTGTATTGATTTTGACAAATTTTACGAGCTTACGAGGTTTTCGAGGCTTTTACACGTTTTCAGGAATCCCCTCAATTTTTATTTATTCATAAATTTCTTAACCGATTTTTGAAACTAATTTTGATTTCTTTTTATTATTTTATTGAAATCTATTTTCATTTAAAATATGCTACGTGGAACTGCTTAAATCCAATTAAAAGTTTTCTCAGTCAATGTTTGTTGTCGAATTGCTCTTAGGCGCCCCAGCCCAGATTAATTTGCCCTACCTATTTTGACATCTCATATCATTTTATGCCATACAACCCTATGGCTTTCTTCTCAGCCCAACAATTTGACACATTATAACTCAGAATGATTAATTTAAATGAACGTGCGACTCAGATGCAAAAGTTTATTCGCGTATTTCTTTCTAATGATTTAAGGTTGTGTGATACTTAATTTTATTCTGACCTTTTTAGGCATTTCAGAATGACCTAAATATTGAAAAGTAGATGAACCAAATGCCTTTTGCAAGGGTATGTACTAAATTTCGTTCGCCAGCTTCAAAGATTTTCAGAGACTTTGTTATGTGTGGTGTCACATGAAGGGCACTTCAAGTTCTTAGGCAAATGAAAAGCATCACTTTCCTCCGCTTGCCTCTACAAATTTGAAGTGCCCTAGGTGCCCATGCTCGTGCCCTTCGTGTGGCTTCACTATATAAGAGTGATCGATCCGGCACAGCTCATTATTCTCTCCAATGACTTTATATTTATATATGTAAGTACGATTGAACAAACAAAGATGAAACAAAGAAATATTATGAGACCTTTAATGATTTGCAAAGCACATAGATATCAAAGGATAAAGCGAGAGACAGCTAACGCCGCTTTTCATGTAACGAGCTGTCAAATGCAGTAAAACGCGCGTTAAACAATTGTCAAATTGACAGTTTGTATGTGTGTTTGTATATGTGAAATTGTGTGTGTCTCATTTCACATAATCACAGCCTACAACAAATTACATCAAGTTTTTTTGTTGTTACTTAAATTAAATTCCATTTAATTTGAATTAATTTGTAAAATCAGTACATAATACATACGTCTGTTTTAAACTTTTGACATACACTGAGAGAAAAGCATTTTATTTCATTGAAAATATTTCAATATATTAATTCAAAATGAACAAATTTTTCTAAATATTAAAGCATATGTTCAGGAATTATTGCGTTAACTATTGGGACAAACATAAAATTTTATGGATAAAATTTTGGAGTTTCAGGTTACGTTAAATACAATTTTGCTAAGTAATTCCCATTTAATTTTACTCCCTATAGTAGGTATATGGGTCTAAACATAATTTTTTCAGACAGTCTAATAAGTCATATTCATGCAATCGATAGTGGGAAAAAGATCGAATCACAAACTAATTATTTTTTTTATTAAAAACAATGTGACACACATGACATTTTGCTTTTTAGCGTGATTTTTGCGAGAAATTGATAGTGGTCAGAAATCAAGTCACAAAATAATAATGAAAACAAATTTTTATAAGCAAGGTCACACTGACTACATAGTACTTTTTGTGTATTTTTTATAAGTAGGGTGACACTCCTGACATATTACTTTTTTGTGTGTTTTTTGCAAGTAAAGGTAAATTTTGTAATAACAATAATTGCACTTGAAAACAATGAACATGAACATTACATATGGATTACATCAACGAAACACACAGATACCATTTTTGTGACGTGACACTCGTGACAATGATTCTTTTACTAGAGTAATTTTGATTTTCTGAAACCGATTTGAAATTTTATACTCAATGGTATAGTAATAAATAATAATGTTATGAAATTGCAACCGTGACACTTACGACATTCTGGCAGACAGTTTTTTTAAATCGCCTCTGTACAGTTTTAACTGAATATTATTGGTAAATTCTTGGTGGGCTATGTATTCTTTTTGGTCCAAAAAGCATTTTATCAGACAATATAAAGTGTCATTTGCACAAAATTGATAGTGGTCAATAATCGAGTCACAAATTATTGACAATATTTTTATAAATAATGTGACATTCATGACATTTTGCTTGGTTTATACTAAAATAGGCTGATTCCATTTGAAGTCAATGAAATTTTCATATATATGGATTACATAAATTATATACACAGAAACCGTTTTTGTGGCGTGACTTTCATGAAAATGATTCTCTTACCAGAACACTTTTGATTTTCTGCCACCGATCTGAAAGTTTATGCTCAATGGTAGTACAGTACAAAAAAAAAAAAAATGTTTTCTATCAAATTGCAACCGTGACATTTTTGGCATATTTTCCTAAATCGCCTCTACAGTTTTTATTGAATATTATTAAGTAACGAATTATTCTCTGTTGTTTGTTACTAAATTTTTGTGCATTTAAAACAGATTATTTTCTCTATGCACATACATAGATTGGCAACGCCAGCAACAAATTCATTAAATGGCTGCTATGTTTTAGGCGGTTTTAATAGGCTTACAATTGAATTAAATACTGTCACTCTTAATTTGATTTTTCTAAGTAAAGTAGATTAAATAATTAACCTTGAGCGGTTTTTTTTGTATTACGAATTTTACTTAACATTTTTATTTTTTTTTTTACATGAGTCATTGACATTTTAAAGACCGTCAAATTGTTAACAAAAAATAAAAATAAAATTTTCTTGATTTCACTTTTTTTTCTGCCATTGAATTTTATAAATAAGCGCAATTATTGCTTTTATTGTTACGCGCGATATTTATTTGTGTTTCTATTTTGATCAAGCTCTTACTTTTTTTATTCTTCTTTGTTGATAATGCAATGAAAGTATAACTAATTTTTTATTATTTATTTAAAAATTATAAAATTATTTTCTTACTTTCTACAAAACACGTGCTTGCCCACTGTGCATATGCCCCAAGCAAATACTACTTATGGTTACGGTTTATATCTAAACCATCTTATTTTAAGGTCACGCTGCTATCGCCGATTAGATAAGCAGTTCCCCTATTAAACTGGGTTATAACACCGAACGAACGAACTAAACTAATAACAATGCGCTTGTGTTGGCCCAAATTCAGCATTTCTTATGTTTACTGTTTTTATGAATTTGACCCATAAATTTAACTGTCAGTAGAACTGTCAAACTTTTGCTTGTTGAGTTATAATTTATGTCTCATTTAAGAAACTCTTTTGTGCGTGTGCGGTGTTAGCTTGTGGCAAAATGTATAAAGAAGATGAAGCGTCTGTCTATAAAGAGTTTTGTGTCTTTCGAAGCTATTTATATTGTTATGCGTGTTTCTGTTCTCCATTTTTGGTCTTTGCCGCTGGAGTTTTGAAAATAGAACAATATATTGACTAACTTACTTAAGCTTTTCTTTTGATTTAGAAATGGAAACAAGCAAAAAATTACTGTAATTTTGAATAATTTGCTTAAATTTAATATTAAATGTTAATTTTTTGTAAACACACTCAATGTCTCAATTAATTCCAAACAAAATGCACAAATTTGTCTGTACACAACGCCAAACAAAAGAAGACATAAACAAAATTATCGCCTTTTGTTTTATGACTTCATCAATGAAATTTTTGGCGCATTTCTTTGAAATTTTTTAATTAAGTTATTTAATAAAGGTGTATATTATATATAAATATTTATATATGCTCTGTTGTGAATTTTGTCATTGCATTGATAAGTCATCTTATCAGTTAGATGACTTGGTGGTGTTTCATACAAACTTTATTTTTAATCATTTTATTTAGTACCTATACATACCCATGTTGATATTTATTTTTCCACTTTCTGTATCAACAAAGATAAAGTTGAAAATTATACTTTAATTATTTCCAGTACTTTTTTTTTTGAGTACTAATAGATATATTATAACTTCCTGCTAAAAATAAAAATAAGAGAGTAATCATCAAATTTTATAATTAAAAGTTATGATATCACTTATAACTTTGGATGTGTGTATAAATGATGACGCAAGTTATAGTAGCAAATATCAAGCTTTAAATTGTCATGACCAACTTCACCTTGATCCAAATGTTTTAGCATTTTATGACTCTTTGCCTTGAAATCAGGAGGTATTATTTTCGCAAAGCTTTCACTGTTATTATAGTTAGTTGAGAACTTCCGGATATGTTTATATTTACCATCTACTTAGATTTTATGATATTTTCACGTTTATTAAGTAAGTTTAAGAGCTGTTTATTTCGAAGATCCCATAACAAGGTCTCTTGTTTATGTTCTGTTTGACTACAGAATATTTAGCAAATCTAAGTAGGTAGAAAGTCTAGAATTATATGGCACTATTTTTGGTTGAAGAGCATAGGGCCAAAATGAAAAGTCTCCGATCGATGAAACGATGCTTTGATATGAGTTTCCTCGCTTTACACGACATTTTCGAATTTTGGTTTTCTTCAATACATACAGTAATGCAATTTATTTCGGGAAAAAGAACCCAAGCCGGCTAAGATTATAATATGTACTTAGATTAAGGCGGGTCGGTTGTCATACAAAAATTGTGTTTCCTCCTGGTTCCAACTGAAATATGTTGCTGTAAAATATTTGGACACTGCTGAAAACTTTATGTGGTGTAGAATTTCACCTAAATAATCAAGTTCGGTCAACTTTTGCGAAACAATCGTAACACTAAAGCGTCACAGTGATCACGTCCGGAGGGCAGGGACGTAATCAGTGCGAATTAATGACTCACACTTACTGACCATAAAAAATTTTGTTTGTAAAACAAGTCAGAAAATTAGTTTTTTACCTACATATAAATCAGTGATGTCCAGAGCCTATGCCCACGGGTACTTGAGCTTTTGTGCTTAAAAGCTTTACATATACATATGTATTCTTTCACTTGCTTGCAGCTTATTCAAAATATTAAGGTTTTTTATAAACTTTTATTAATTTTTGAAATGCGCTAGTATTGAGTTCGGTTATCACTGCTATAAATCCTCAGGGGTATATTTTAGACCCCCCTTCATGAACAAGTTTTTGTTAGTCTGGCCTCCACTATGACCTCCAAAAAGTGTTAGGCCTTCCATATGTATCAGTCTTTACATGAAAGGATCTAAATGACTTAAATTTTGAAAATTAAGTTATTAACTAACTAAGTATGCCATAAAATACAGCATTAAATGAAATGGATACGTAGTATATCCAATTTGAATTTACGATAACAGTTTTAGCACACAATTCAAGTTCATTAGAAAAGTTTTTATGCAAACGTGTGGATGTCTGTCTCAAGTACATAAAATTGTAGTAAAAGAGCAGAGTTGCCAAATGTTGCGATACACAAAAACTGAAATTTTTTTCTTTATTAAAATGCAAAAATTTTTCCATTTTAAACATAAGTATCTATAGAAAATTTCAAACAAATTACAACGCGGCTCCATAATTTGTGTGCACTTGTTACACCGAATTGTTACAAAACTACCGTCAATGTCAACGTCACGTTTTGCGTCATGCCACCTCGTGCAATACAATTTTAGACCGACCAGACCTTTCAGACCACCAACCACAAAGTGTAAATGAACTCGAAACAAAAATTTCACTTGATTTCATATCTCGCCCAACTGCACAACACAGCAACTGACAGTTCGACGGACCGATTTCAACGTGCCCGTGACTGTGACTGACTACTCTTGAGAGCCAAACGTATATAAAGTCAGGTTAAGCCAAAGCCACAAAGTCAAGCCATCTAAAGTCTATGTATGCAGGAACAGCGCGAAAAGACCACGTTAAATGCAAAAACCGTTGGCTTCCGATGCGATGCCGCCGCTATACAAAATTCAAGCCCATTGCTCTGATGTCGTGCGTGGAGGAAGATGTTGCGCCGCTGCTGATGATGATGATGCTCCAATTTACCGGTTATTTTTTTGTTTTCGTGCTTCGCTCTGCATATTAAAAGTTTTTCTTTTTTTTTTCACTTTTTTGCTTTAGTGTTTTTTCTTGAAAATTTCGATTTTTGTTGTTTATTTGGCGTGTGCGAAATACGAGATGCGAGCGCAGACAGTAAACACGCGAATTTAATTTATCGCCTCCCAGGTTTTGATGCTTGCCCGCTTCGTTTGTTGCCCTGCCCGGCTGCTTTCAGGAAGATTCGTTTGGTGTTGTTTGGTTTTGGAATTTGCAATTGGCAGCATATCAGAAATTTTCAGTTAATTTTATTTTTATAATTCGAAATGTTTTGGTCAAAATGTTGTTGTTGTTGTAGTGTTGGTTGTTGCTCTTGCACCTGTTTCAATCGTTGTGTTTACACAGTATCGATAACTCATAAATCAAACGTGTGATGGGTTTTTTTTATGGATGAATGTTGTGATGTTTATGGCGATTTCTATCGTTTTTACAGTTTGAAATTGTTGGGGTATGACCTTATGGTTTGGCATATGGTATGCTATTGGAAATAAATAAAAAATTTAATTTATTTTTCTAATCTTATTTACGCATGCCAGGTACTATAATCAGCAATTTTTTTTTTTGCCCTTCATTGGAAAAAGAATTTATTGCTCTTCACTTAAAATAAAAAAAAAAAAAAAATATTTTTGTTTAGTTGCACCTTTACCACTACGTAAAAAATTGTTTTAACAGGCCTGTTCCATTATCCGTTAGGTTTCAATTACTTTTCATTCCGTTAGCTTTTTGACGAAAATGGTGAGTCACACGATAAAAAGTATTACAATCTCTTTTGAGTAAAATTGCAGATTCTGCAAATATTGTAATACTGATTTGTATTTAAGAAAAAGTAACCGTTTAGGAAATATTCGACAAAATCAAACTTTTCGCCTTTTTGGGGTTTTTTAAGAATATTTCCTAAACGGTTACTTTTTCGTAGAATCTCTAATTCTCCACTTAAGAAATTCTGATACTTTTTATTGTTTGACTTAATGTTTTCATCAAAAAGTCTCCTTAATGAAAAGTAATTGAAATCATACCTACGGATTTCGAAACAGTGTCACCTTTTCCACTACGTGAAAAATTGTTTCAAAATTGAATTTCGGAAATCTAAAAATAAACGACACACTCTGTTTTTCAGTTACAAAAACCTCTGACAGAGCAATGACGTTTTTATCAATAACTAGCATTTTCCATTTTGCGTTCTTATACCATGTCTTGTGCAGAGAGCGGGACATCTCCAACTAAATACATATAACCAAATAATGTTAACTGTTCCAATGCGATTTATATACTTACATACTAATGAACGTGCCAAATCTCAATAATTTGCGTTAAATAGTTTTAGGGATTTGATAAATTAATTTTTTTGGAAACTCGAAAAAACAAAAAAAAAATTTTTTTTAATTTTTGGGGGGACCTTTGGGTGAAAAAAAATTTTTCCACTAAAATGTCGTAAAATGTCATGAAACGCGTAGAAAAATCTAAAAAAAACGAAAAAAAAAACTTTTTTTTGGTTCCGACATCCAGGGAGACCCTTGGGTGAAAAAAATTGTTCCCACCAAAATGTCGTAAAAAGTCATAAAACGCGCAGAAAACATCAAAAAAAGAACAAAAATAATTTTAAAGTTTTGGTTCCGACATCTGAAGGAGGACCCTGCGTGAAAAAAAAAACCGTTAAAACTAATTACGCAGTTCAACATCCGACCGTCAGTGTTTTCTTCTGCATTAGTTTCAGGGAATCGTCAAAAACTATTGTCAAAAAATCTTAGAAGTAGCTTTTTTCGAGAAATCCCAAGATCACTAAATCATAAAACCTGATATTTGATGTTTCTTTATTTTGCCATTTTGAGACATTTTGTAGTACAAGAAACAGTAATCTACCGCTTTTTTGTGTTGAGGAAAATTGTGATTTGAACATAATTTTACTCAAAAGAAAACGACCTGTAGTAAAACAAATTCTGAATAATATTGGGCCTCATCATGACTAAATACTCTCAAGAGTATGAATAATAAGTTTGACCAATTTATGTATTAATCATTTGAAGTTGAGCTGTTTGGTCATGTTAAAAATAAAAATTCAAAAAGTTATTTTAAATTCGTGGATAATTCTCCACTTCCTTAGGAACAATTTACTTAAAAAACTCTCTAAAACGGAACAAATTAGAAAATAATACAATAATACAAGAATTATCCACGAAACGTCGAACATAAAAATTTAAAATAACTTTTTGAATTTTTATTTTTAACATGACCAAACAGCTCAACTTCAAATAATTTACTCTCGAGAGTTTTTCCTTAGACTGCCTTTAAATCTCCATTCATGATAAGGCCCATTATAACTTCATTTCCAACAAAAAATTATACTAAAATTTATAAGCTGAAACTGACTATAAAACTTAAAAATGTTTACAAAATAAAAGTTAATAATAAAATTTTGTTTCTTAGAATTAAATTTAAAAAAAAACTTTAACCAAATAAAAACTTTAAAAATTTTACCTGAAAATAAAAACAGGAAATTCTGAAAAGTGTAAAAAATAAATAAATACATAGAAACATATGTATGTGAAAATACAACTCCAAAAGCATTTAATATACTTCAAAACGACAATGCTTTGAGTTAAAAAATAAATCAGTGAAAATCGCACAACTAACGTTGTTAACGATAAAAAAAGAATCATCTAAGTAAAAATAAAGATTTCAAAAGCAATGAAATAAAATAAAAAAGCACTCATCAACACAAAAATTTTTTAACAACAAAATATTACAAAATTATAAGAAAAAAAAAATTTGAACTGTCAATAAAAAAAAGTTCAAATTACAATATCAAAAAAGAAATAAGCCAAAGTATTTTAAACCAAAAAAGGCCAACAAAAATCATCATCCAAATTCAATACCAAAAATGCTTAAAATTCATATGCTGGAGCAACTCGTCACGAGCGAATCGTTACATGAAGAAACTGAAGAGCAGTGCCACAGCATGGGTCACAATAATAGCAGCAACAGCAAGGATACATCACCAAAGCATAGTGTTGGCAGTGGCAGTAACAAATCAATGGCAACACCAACATCAACATCACCGTTGCATCAACAACAACATCAACAAGTTAATGTTGCATCACATCGTCCGCTTACGGGCAAATCTGTTAGTCAAGGATCTTCACCAGCAGGGTAGGTTACAACAAATTTACTTTTGCATTTAAGATTTCGTTTATATTTCGTATGATATCCTTGTCTCTTTTTGTGAGGCGAGGGTGTTAAATATCTAACAGTGCAAAGAACTGTGACATGTGAGGTACGTTATTCGAATATGGCTATAACGTGACAACATTCTTTTTTTTTTTTTTTTGCAACATTTCACTCAGATATTAAAATAAAGCAAGTTCAAATGGGTAGAGATTGTTCTTTGGGTAAAAATTAATATGTATGTCTAGCATTTCCCAGTGCGCGTTGCTACACCTTCTCTAGTGCAGAGGGCGGGGAGTTTTCAATTAAATTAAACCAAAGAATGTAAATTGTCCTGAACAATTTATGTAACGTAATAAGTGTCATCGACGTGGGTTAAATAGTTTCAGAGATATGATATTTTTTTAAGGGCGTGGCACAGCCCATTTTTTCTCTTGGACATTATTTATATCGATATTTTAAATATGTACATAAACCAAATCTCATCCATGTCAGTTGATTCTTTTCAGAGACATGATAAATTCAGTTTTTTTGTAACACGAAAAAAACGAAAAAAATTTTTTTTTAATTTTTAGTTCCGACATCGAACTGGGGACCCCGTAGAAAAATTTTTTTTCCACTAAAATATCGTAAAAACTCATGAAACGCGTAGAAAACACAAAAAACAAAATATTTAAAAAATTTTTGGTTCTGACATCCAAGGGGAGACCCTCGGATGGAAAAAAAATTTTTCGATTAAAATATCGTAAAAACTAATGAAACGCGTAGAAAATACGAAAAAACGAAAAAAATTTTTTCTTAAATTTTGATTCCGATATCCAAGGGATTACCGTTGGGTGAAAAAAATGTTTTCCCGTTAAAATGTCATAAAAAATCATGAAACTCGCAGAAAATACGAAAAAAAAATTTTATTTTTGTTTCCGACATCCACCCTAGGGTGAAAAA
The DNA here is from genome assembly GCA_951812925.1 of Calliopum simillimum. Lineage (NCBI taxonomy): Eukaryota > Metazoa > Arthropoda > Insecta > Diptera > Lauxaniidae > Calliopum > Calliopum simillimum. The sequence goes on from OX638369.1 coordinate 7,738,386, forward strand.
AAAAAACCGAAAAAACAAATAATACTGAGTTACGCGCCGTACACAAAATCCTATACATATGTATAAATTTTCATGGTGATCGGTCCAGCCATTTCAAAGTCTATAATAAGAACATACAGACAGCCACAAAACCTTTTAAATATTTAAAGTAACACAAAAATAAAATTGATTTTTTTACAGCAATCTTTAAGTTTTGACATGGTTTTCATGAACTAAATTACAATTAATCTTTACCATTCAGACCTTAAACATACATATGTTTGAAAACTTTCTTTTAAAATGGGGGCATTTACATGCCGAATTCATTCATTCATTCATTACGTTGCCAATGATGTCTGACATATCTAATTTGCTTTAATTTAAATTTTAAAACACAAAAAAAAAAAAAAAATAACGAACAAATGTCGACTTCTGACTATGTACGTTCCAATTTTAAACATTTCTGGGGTTATTTCATTCATTCATTCATAGCATTTTCAACTTAATAATTAATTTAATTAACAGCACCATCTATAATTAACACTTTCAACAAGAATAGAATTTCGTTCCCAGGGCACTCCTCCGCGCTGTAAAATTTACAGACACTCAGTCACACGCACACTTCTTGGTAGTGTACCATTGTAAATTGTTTGGAAGCAAACAAAAACAAAACCAACAACAACCACAGCAATAGAGAGGCAAACATTTCTCCCCATCTTCATGAAGCTGTGGGGGAAAAAATCTGTCAGACAATCATGCTCCTCCGCTGCTGTCTGAGCACACGTTAGATGAAGTCAAGTATTGTGCATGGCATAAACTATGTATGTTATTTCTCATTTCAAAAGCACGCTTCTTCTAAAAAATCTTAATTATTAATTAATCTAATTGAGTTGTTGTTGTTGCTGTTGTTGTCACACGCCCACCTTTCCACCTCTTGGCACACGCCTGCTTTACATTTTCAAAAGCAAACAAATTTTCAGTAATATTGTCATACTTAAGATGAAAAAAAAAATCAAAGTCAACAAATATAAAAATATCTTCATTCTCAGGTATGAATTTCTTCTTTTCCCGCTGGTTCTGGTTTTTTCTCTCTTCACACTCGAAAACAATACAAATAATACAATACAACAAAAATATTGAAAATGGTTGCATCAAAACAACCTTGTTTTCTTTCCACTTGAAGAATTCCATTGTTGCGTTTTTTTTTTAAAGCGCTTACTGAATGGACTGTACAACAACCGTCCAACAGTTTGTTTGAAATGAAGGCGTCACGGTTCCACACTCATTGAGAAAATTATATCAAGTTGTGAAAATCGACAATCTCTTTGTTGAAGTAAAAAATATCTCAGAATTTCCATCTAAAAATATTTTTTCTCGGAAATGTTGGGTTGTACTATTAACTCTCAGTCGACAATAATTTATTTGCATTTAAGTCATCTTATTTTGGCCAGCATATCGAGTAGCCAATCCTCCGTTATGTAGATATCAGACGTTAAGCTCTTAGTTGTTCAGCAGTATTCTGATCGATTTTGGACTTATTGTGGTCTATGGTCTATGGTCTATGGTCTATGGTCTATGGTCTATGGTCTATGGTCTATGGTCTATGGTCTATGGTCTATGGTCTATGGTCTATGGTCTATGGTCTATGGTCTATGGTCTATGGTCTATGGTCTATGGTCTATGGTCTATGGTCTATGGTCTATGGTCTATGGTCTATGGTCTATGGTCTATGGTCTATGGTCTATGGTCTATGGTCTATGGTCTATGGTCTATGGTCTATGGTCTATGGTCTATGGTCTATGGTCTATGGTCTATGGTCTATGGTCTATGGTCTATGGTCTATGGTCTATGGTCTATGGTCTATGGTCTATGGTCTATGGTCTATGGTCTATGGTCTATGGTCTATGGTCTATGGTCTATGGTCTATGGTCTATGGTCTATGGTCTATGGTCTATGGTCTATGGTCTATGGTCTATGGTCTATGGTCTATGGTCTATGGTCTATGGTCTATGGTCTATGGTCTATGGTCTATGGTCTATGGTCTATGGTCTATGGTCTATGGTCTATGGTCTATGGTCTATGGTCTATGGTCTATGGTCTATGGTCTATGGTTTATGGTCTATGGTCTATGGTCTATGGTCTATGGTCTATGGTCTATGGTCTATGGTCTATGGTCTATGGTCTATGGTCTATGGTCTATGGTCTATGGTCTATGGTCTATGGTCTATGATCTATGATCTATGGTCTATGGTCTATGGTCTATGGTCTATGATCTTAGGGGCCGTTCACATATTACGTAACGCAATTTTCGACCAATTTATGTGCTAAAGATTAAATATATATATATGTGCTTGTAAATTCTTCTGGATGTTGACGAATTCGGCTGATTATATGATTGTGCTGATCATTGAAACGTAACGGAAACAAGCCTCCCATTTATTTTTTTTTTATCTCTATGTATTTTGCCTTGTTTATATAATTTTGTTGGTGTTCTTACTTTAATACTTTTCGCATAATTTTAGTGGTTCCACCTCAGCTTGATGAATATTGAAAGTATCGATATACAAATTTATTTTACCTTCCTATTCCGTAAGTGAGCATGCATAGTAAAAGCGAAAAATATGTGCATGCAGAGCACAAAAATGCAAACAAAACAATTAAACTGTGCATAGTTTTGACTGGTCTTCATACAGCGCATGCGCAACGGTAAACACGTTTAACGTAGACCATATTGTGACTACTGCTGCAACAGTGCTGCATATCTACTGTTGACTAATTTGCATCCGCTTGCTAAACATTTGTCAATTAGCATTTTTTCATGCTTTTACTGCAACGGCGTTGCATATTTGCAATAATTTAAGCATTTTTTTATGTGTTGCTTTTTCTGTTGTTGGTAGCTATTTATGAACTTTCTCAATTAGCCAACAATAAAATTAACTAAATTATGTGATTGTTTGTTTTCATCGATTGTATGTAAACTGATTTTGCTTTTTATTTCAAGTTTAACCAACTTGAATGACATGACTCATCAGAAAGTAATCATCATCACTATGTGCATATACCTTAGCATAAGCCATCAATTATGGGGGGCACACACTGCTCTTCGACAGACATGGGGACTGGCAGACAGATAGACAGCACATTACTTGTAATGTAAGGTAATGAAAAGCAAAAGTGATGTTGGATGAAAAATTGTTATGAAAATACTGGTAGCAACAGAACATAAAAACAAAAGAAAAACGCTCCTAATGATAAGACAAGAAAGTGAAATTTATGCTGGCTGTGTTGGCACAAAGGCATAATCTTTGTAATTGCGTTGTTTTGTAATGATAAGTGCAAAGTTTGATGTTGGTTATTTGCTTGAATTATAAACAAAATTTAGAAAAAACTCTGCATAATAAGCTCTGCACTTTCCAATTAAAAAGGAGCATTTCAGCCAAATTTGGCACCTCCAATATCAACTCAAATATCTTTAATCGTGAACTTTTTAATAAATTCTTCAATGCATCCATTATTATTTTTATTGCGCGTTAGAAATTGATATAAATTTTTAATTTTTTTTCGTTTTTCGTATGCATAACAAGCACTAATTTCGATTTCTCAGCTCAAAAAACAAGAAAGAAAAAATCGTAATTGAAAATGAATTGCATTGAATAAACCATAAATGTTACGAGCGCCATATTCAAAATCCAAAACGATTTAATGTGCATTCAAAGCTGTGAATGAAAAAGTCCATTTGTTTTTATTGCCGTCCATTAAAATTGAAAATTAAAAAAAAAACGCTCACGTACTGCGTAAATTTTTTTTTTTTTTTTTTTTTTTTGTTTGAAATTCAACACCCCATCGAAATGAATGAAAAAAACAAAAAATTTCTTTGCGTAAAATTACGCTTAATCAGCAAAACTAAGCACGTTGTAAAAATTGGCCTACTGACTACTCTGTGATAAGCAAATGTCTGGAAAGCAAATACCTACTACTCTCATAGTGAGTCATAAATTATTCGGACTGTTTTTTTGTTTTTGAGTTTTGGAATCTTTGCGTAAAAACTGTTAATTTTAAAAAATAAAACTAATTGTTAATGTTTAATTAAATAGGAACAAAAAAAAAGATTACGCGTGCAAAACTTATATATGAAATTCTTTTGACTATGAAGAGTTCGGGTGTTGCAGGAAATAAATCAATTTAAGCGTGTTTATAGTCTGCCGTAGATGTTTTCCCTCTGGTATACCTTAATATTCTTCGTCTTGACTATCCAATCTTCAGGTAAACTTTAGGTGTCCCAGGAAACGAATTAATTTAAACTTGTTGATACTCCGCCACAGAAGTTTTCACTCTCGTATACCTAGATATTTTTCAGAAACCTTCTGGTGACCTTCGGGTGTTCCAGGAAATGAATCAATGAAAGGTTGTTTATACTCCGCCAGAGATGTTTTCACTCTTGTACACCTAGATACTCTTCATTTAGACTATGAAGCCTTTGGGTAACCTTCGGGAGCCATCGGGAAATAAATCAAGTAAAGCTTGTTTATAGTCCGCCATAGATGTTTTTACTCTATGACATTTGTTTTTACTATGAAGCCTCGTTTACGCGATTTAATGGGATGTAACAAAAAGTGGCGCAAAAAAGACACGCGACGTTGAAAATTTACACCTCACGCTGCCAAAGAAGTTTCACTTCAGAAAAAAAAAACCATATGTTATATGTGAAAAATTAAAAATGAGAAAAACCTTGCTCCCAGGAGCCAAAAAGTTTCCTATTGGTGTAAGTATCAAGCATAAAAATTTTGCTCTATATCGGAAAATATTTGACCGTGCCCCAGGCCGTTGAATTTTGGAAAAACGCCATTTATATATAAAAATGGGGCGTTAATCGAAAGAACCAGTGCTACTTTTGAAACTATTTGACATAAGTGAATGTTATTTGGTATTTATATGAACAATACTTGAGTATCCAATAAAAAAATGTGCAGCGCCACTCCCCCTCCACCCGAAATTTGTCGTATCTTTGAAATATTTGACTCAGTTAAATGAGATTTAGTACACATCAAATTGGCACTGGAAAAAAATTTTCAACAAATTGGAAGGAGCCACACCCCCTCATTCTAAAAAAAAAAATTTGTCATATTTCTGAAACTATTTGGCACACACGGAGAAAAAAAATAGTACCAGCTACTTTATTTCTCATAAATTTTACCAGATTTTCAAGTCAGAATAGTGACAACTTTACACCGAAGTAAGATTCACCTTACTGTTTTAGTCAATTCAGATTGTTCGAATGACCTCACAGTCTAGTAATTTTAATGAAAAAATTGGCGTGATATTTACCTTACTGTATAGTTCAAACAACAAAAAAAAAAAAAAACCAAAAAAAAAAAATGAACTGATCGGCGCCGGGATACGAACCTTGGCCCTTCCGAATGGTAGTCAGATACATATCCACTGGGCTGCTTCCGCATATGATGTAGAAGCAAAAAAATTTGTATATCAAGAAAATGTCTGTCCAAAAATATAAATTGTTACTAAAATTATAAAAGTCAAAATGACTCTATATTTTGGTGGTACTTACCTTACTCGCGTAAGGTGAAAATTGTGATACTCATTTTTGTGCGTGAAAAAAATTTAAGTTATTTTGACTAGAATTATAAATTCAAATTGACCACACATTTTTTTTCTGAAAGTGCAAATTACCTTACATATAGTCAAATGTAGGAAGTTTGTAGTAAATATTCCTTTATTATTTAACTACATTTTATTTGTAGATATGACTTTACGGACCCATCAAATAGTTCATATGTAAGGTAATTTATACTTGAAATTAAGTGTTGATTACTTTAATTTTTCGACTAGCCAATATAGTAAAAATTATTATACGTATTTTTCTCCGTGCAGGTGAAAAAGATTTGATTTGTGTCAAATAGTTTCAGAGATATGACAAATTTGTTTTTGGGCTTGAACCCGCCCATTTTTATTGAAAATAAAACGAATCATCTCGATCGACTAGAACTTTTTGTGAAATTTTGCATATCTCCCCTCGAATTTTTAGATTCTTTAAAAAACCTTTTCCATGTAAGTTCGGCCATACTACGCCTTCTACTGCCTTGTAGATCCCAATCACATACTTGAGTTAATTCTTTCTTTCGCCTCACCTTTCATTGATATGATTCTTCATAGTTAAATGAAGTTGCCAACACTTCTCTTTTAGTTCACTGCAGTCAAAACAATACTGAACTGCTTTACAGTACACAACAGCATTTGTATCAGCTGATGGCAACCATTGGAGGAGTTAAGTCATTTATTTTCACTAGATTTCACTTTAAGGCTTACATCAATGTGCTTTTCTTCAATGGAAGTATTTCTTCTGTTTTCAATATATTTTAATACTCGTAATTTACACCACTATTCGATATTTTGAGTTTGTTGGACTGAAGGACTATACTACTTTGGTAGATCTTGATAATAGGTACGCATATTATTATATTTTTTTCGTCACCTTTTTGAATTTTGTCATAATCTTCAAGCTCTCTAGTTGTGTTTTCAGTTGAAAAAGTCTCCATTTGAAGTCGAATAAGATATCTTTTTAAACAAAAGGAGTTGTACTTATTTTGTTGTATTTCTATTGTTTTCTCCTGGAAATTTTAGGGAGATCACAGGGCCATAATGAAACGACGCTATTTAATGCGATCCTATGCGATGGTTTATATTTCTTTCCGCAAATTTCCCAATACTTGGAGCATACATATCTTATGGAATGTATATAAATATGCCTTATTTTTTTTTAAGAAATCTCAACTGGCTCAAAATGATTATGACAGATCAACTTTACACTTAAATTAGTCGTAATATTTGACAACGAAAAGAAAATACACAACGTACATTTCCAGCTCTATCCTTTTGAGGAAAGCTTAAAGCGCAAATCTGCATGCATATTAGCAACAGAATACGCTGAAAGCTTTTTAAGTCGGTTACTTTATTTACATCCCCAACAAGTGAAGGTATGAAAACTTTATTTCGAGAAAAAGAAAAAAATTTCATTCATTCACAAAAGTGATGACGTCTTTATCGCAACAACAACAACACCAACATCAACACCAACAACAAAAGCAGCAATTCTTATTCACCATCGAAAACAGGCAAAATGTTGATAAAACCAAAAGTGAAAAAATAAAAAAATTTTAAGATGCTGAAGAAAAAGCAGCATCAAATCAATACTCCAACATAGTCTACACCAAAAGCATAAAAAAAAATTCCTAAACATAAAATGCACATAAAAACAACAGCAACAACAACAACACCAACCACTTTGGTAGTAATAAAATAAAGCAGCTTATTATTTATTCATGAGCTCATTTTACACAATTTTTTCAGATTTTTGGCCTTTTTTTGTCGATTGTTATACAGAGCACAAGCAACGAAATTCCGAAAATTCACTTCCTTCAGGAAGACAATAACCATCACTATAGAAAATAATCATTAGGATTTTAGTAAACAACAACAGCAAAAATAGGCCAATTTTAAGCTAAGAACACACGCGTCAAAAATTGGTAGCATTGTATTTTATCAAGGTGTTTTTAGCCAGGATTTTTTATGGGAATGAAATAGGGGGTTGTATTAGCAGCAACAGTCGCGGAAATGGCAACAGCAGTTTGTTGTAGGCGTTTTCTTCTGAGTAGGCGTATTAATTTCCTTTGACAGCGGCATTTTTGTTTTCACTTTTTTTTTTTTATTGAAATTGACTTTATGTATCTACTGCATTTACTTTTAATGTAGACAGACGGTAATTAATTAAAAGCTTTTGATTGTTAAACTATAAATTATTTTGTTTTTTTTTTCTTTTGGAGGACTTCAGTTGCTTTTGGCTTTTAATCATGCTGCTTTTTTTTTTTTTGTTTTTTTACACAGTGATAATCTTTTTTCTTTAGACCATAGACTTCAGACACTCATTTCTTGAAGAATTTTTGATTCTTAAGAAAATGTATTCCACAATCCCAGCTGTGAGATTGGTGAATTCCGGAAAAATATTTATTTCACTACATTTGATTGATGCTTCTTATGACAAAAGATTATAAAATTTATTTTTCTCGTCCAAAAATGCTTTGGCCTTTAGAAAAAATATTTTATATTTCGTTTTAATTATATCCTGCATTCTATACTAGCTCCTTGAGCTACAGAATGTAGGAATAAGGAATCAATCACACTTTGTAATCGTTAGTATATAAGCAAACTTAATATTGTAAACTGTTCTTATATGTGGTGGTTCAAAATAAATATTCAATTCAATTCAAAATATTCAATTCAATTTCTCTTAACACGATTTTCCCGATTCTTGGAATTCCTTTTCAAACGACCTTTCCCAGGTGGTTTTTGATTTACCACGTTTGTACTACTACTGTTCTACTAATTGGTAACAAGCCATGTTTCGAAACCATATCAAAAAATTGATTTCACATTCGAATCAAAAATGCGCACTTTCGATTTGGAGGAGATAACGGAACGCGGTTAGTTTGAACTCTGTTTAACCAAAAGGTTCATGCACCAAGTTTGTTTATGCAAAGTTATTTACGAAATATAAAAAAAAGTTTTTTTTTTCATAAATCGGTCGATGCGCTATTCAATTTTCCGGGCCGAATTTCAGTAATCAAATGATCTTCAAAATTCTTTCGGTATCAAGTAAAGTTTTGACAAAAATTCATTATTATTTGGTTTTTTTTGGAAAATTCTAGCTGATCGCTTTACCGAGATATTGTATTTTTACGTATATTAAGAAGAAAAGCAAGAGACAATGACGTTAAAAGTCATCCTCAATGCAAATTTCGATGCTGAACTCGAATCGAGTAATAGAATGATTATATTGAAAAAATAAAAAAAAAAATTCCAAAAATTCTGAAAAAATTCGCATGTATTTTATCGACAATTCTAAGCATTTTTTGCCATACACACTTTTTTCGTAAATAAAAAATCGTTTTTCCGACCTCGTTATTAAGAAACGTGAAAAAATCAATAGTTATTTGGAACCGAATAATATCTATACCCAAAAAAAATTTAAGCGACAATTTTTTTAAGAACATAATCTTTATTCCTTAAGTACCCTTGGGTATCCATTTTCTAATGAAAAAAAGAGTTATGACCAAAAAACAAGTTTTTTTTAACCAAAATAGGTTATCAGTAAAATCAAAACTGCTCCATTGATTTTTCTCAGAATTAAAAAAACAGTATGCAGATATCGTTTTTAAGAGTCCTTCTAACTTTTTGATTGTGTTTCGGGATGAATCTAAATTTCGATCCGGTCTAATTATCATATTTTGTTTTATTGAGCAAACATGTCTTTGGCTTTTGATATTCTCTTTTGCTCCAACATCCTTGGAGATTATGTTCCCTTAAAACGTAAAGCTCTCAACGTTTTTGATGTCGTTATTGCCAGCTTAAAAAGTGATATCTTTTCTTGTTGAGTTTAAATTCTTGCTTTTAGTCTTGGATGCGTTCATTTTTAGGGCGCTCTTTTGTTATTTCCATGACAAGGTCTTCAATCTGGCTTTGCATATCTGAGTATTTAGACAATAGAAGGCAGATGTCGTCATCAGCATAGACGAAAACATCAAACCTGCTACTTAGAAACCGCACTGATATTGCAAGATTCGCTGCACTTTGCGCTGAGCACTGTGCTATAGGCAGGTCGGAGTTGCATGGATGCTAACGAGAAGGAATCTCTTGTGGCACTTACTCTGCAACTTTGCTGCTCTACCTAGAGCCAAGCTTGGAAATTTAGGAAAACTCTCTTTCAATGATCTGAGTGAATTCGTCGATGTTGATATTGACCGTCTGCTTAACAATGGAACAAATTTTACAGTTTTTTTTTTTTTGAAGATAACTAATCCTGTTCCTGACATCCCCTTCTACCAGCTTGCTCGATTCCTTATGTGGTATTAAAACTGCAACATTTTAACCATACCATGTTAATTTATTGAATTTTCTAAATTAGTAAAAAAATCATAATTATGCAGCACTTTAAAATTACAAATAACAAGCAATCATTCACATTAGATAATTTTTATAATCTATAAAATTTAATAAAACTTTGCTGCAACGTTTTATTGTTAAAATATCATGTTTTATAAATTTATTGCTGTTGTAGGCAATAAAAATTCATTACAAATGCTTCGAGTACATACTCGCAAGTAGAACATAAAACTTAAAGCATAATCTTTTCGAAATATTTTACAATAATGTAGTTCGTTTTTATATTGAGTAGGTCAAAAATGTAATATTATGTTAACAAAATCTAATGAAAAAAGTAGCATGCAATACATGGCCATTAAAGAGTTTAGTGAATTTCATTAAGGGGCTATTGCCGTAAGCACTATAACGTTTTGTGTTTTACAAAATTCAATGATTTCACAAAGAAATCTTATCAATTTGTTGATGCTCCAACCGTCTGCATATTGAAGTTGTGTTTCGCAAAGTAAACAATCAGCAAAAGTAGTTCGTATAAATCAAATGTGCATATTCTTTTTTATACCAGATACATATCTGGAGAAAAACGAGAAAAAACTACAGAATTCTTTGCTTATTATGTTTTGATATTTTTGTTACATTTCGTATGTACAGACGTACCATTTGGGGATTTTAATTACCCTTTTTTGTCTTGAATACACAGCACAAATGTAGCTAAAAAATGTTGTTTGTTATTTTTGATTTATATCGAACATAAATATTAACGTATGTTGGATATTTTTGGAAATATTGGAACAGAAATGTGTGTAGTAGCGAATGAAAAATTAAAACATTAAAACATGACAATTTGGCGCCAAACGGAAGTAACAATATGTTGCAACAGACACAAGTTCTTGAAAAAAAAAAAAATAAATAAATAAAAAAAAAAAACAAAAAATGCCTACCTAAAAATAGTAAAATAAAAATAATATAAAAATTGGGATAAAATTTAAGGGGATTTCTAGTTTTGAAGAGCTTTTTTGTCGTATTTTTTGTAGTTCAATTTGAGTTGACACCGTATCGACAATATAAAAATTATATATGAAAAAGAAAAAGATTTTATTGCATATAATATTCTTTCCCAAAAATTATGAAAGCTTTAAAACACCGGTATAAATTTTAAAAATGTTTTCTGTATATCAAGATAAAACGAAGTCGTTAGAGGAACTAGAGAAATGTATCTGAAGGCTAAAGAAAGTTTTGCACTATGTGTAATAATTGTTCATCAAACCAAACTTTCGCAAATTCGTGAAATTGCAAGTAGTGATGAGCAAACAAAGACCAAGAACAATACTATGGCATTATTGGTCTCACTCTTAGTCTAGGAAATTGAGTCTTGGTTTTGGTTTTGATATTGAGTCTTGGTCTTGGAGATTAAGTCAAGCGACTAAGAAGAAGTCAAGAACTTTCAAATATGGTCTTCAAATTAAAAATCGGCTTAAATTTTCGCGAGATCTGACAGGCTATACATAATTACTAAGTTTTTTTTTATGGCTATGATTTTGGCTATTTTTGTTTCACAGTATATTTCGCATTAAAAACATAAAATTTTTTTTATGTACCACATTAGATTAAAGCTTAGTAAATAGCAAAACTTTCAAAACCAAGGACGTCATAATCAGTTAGTGGTTTTCCTGCAATTTTTAACCTGAACATTGTGATATTTTTCAGTTTTAACAAAAAAACGCCTTTTTTTAATTTCGAAAGACTTTATAAGTACCCCAGTAACAGAAAAAAACTGTAGAAAATATATAGTGCTATATTTGTTCCCTACTGGGCATCTTTCCACAGTTTATACTTAGTTGGTCCGCTCGAGGCCGCCATTTAAAAAAAAAAAAAACGAATTTTTAAAAATTTCAACTTCGAATCAACCTTATTATGTTTAATTTTCATAACTCAGACAAACTTTTTACGAAAACCTAAAGAAGAGGTCAAAAGCTTTCGAACTTTGTTTTTACAATAGAAATTGGTTGAAATTTTCCCAAGGTAATAAAGTTTTTACATACTTTTCTCTGTTCGCTACTGAAGTTTCGATTTTTGCTTCTAAAAAAATGTCGGTTCTATGCGCAAAATTTTTTTAGCGCTTTTGGTTGTCAATAGACTAAGGTTGAAATTGATATATCCCAATTTGGCCCAATTCATAAACATAAACACTCCTAAAGAAAAGGTTTTAATAAAAATTCATACTCAAATAGCCCTTCATAAATAACTCTGGTGAAAACACTACGAGTGCATGAAAAAAAAAATGAATGTTTTAAATCATAGTTCGAGGGGCCTAACAAAAGTTAGCTTAGTTGAATTGAAAAAACTTTTAAATTTAATTTTTTAAATTTATAACTTTATTCCTCATTTATTTGTATTTTTTCAACGTAATCGCCATTTATTTTGATACATTTTTGAAGTCGATAAATCCATCTTGAAAAACAGTCTTCAAAATCGGCTTTTTGCAGTTTTGCAATTTCATCATTGACCGCATTTATTATCTCCTCATTGCTGTTGAAGACTCTCCCTCACAAATTTTTTTTTTATTTTTGGAAACAACCAGAAGTCACAAGGCACTAGACCTGGGGAATAAGGTGCTGGACGAATTTCTTCGATGCCTGAAAGCGCAACAAAATCGGTCGTTTTTTCAGCATTTTGCGCTGGTGCAATATCGTGACGCAAAAAGTAGCGGCGTAGCTCCTTTTTTTGTCGTTTTCCCAATAAATTTTGGAAAACTTCTGGTAAACAGGTTTCATTTTACCGTCAGTAACCGTCTGACCTTTTTCCAAAGGAATAGCAGCTACAACTTTCTCTCTGGTGAAGTAAACTGACATCATTACTTTTGTTGCTGACTTTTTTTGCTTTACTTTAACAGGTGGACTTACACCTTCTGGGCTCCATACCATGGATTGTTGTTTGGTTTCAGGGTCGTACTTCTAAAATCATGCCTCATCACCTGTAACTATTTGCTTGAAAGTGTTAGACTCTCCGTTTTTGAAGTTTTCAAGAAAATACTTAGCGAAACGCACACGTGCATCTTTTTGAGCATCACTTAAAATTCTAGGAACCCTTCGTGCAGTTTTCTTCGTGTATCCAAGATCATTGTTTAATATTCGCGATACAGCAATGGCATTCAAGCCCAGTTTCTCAGCATGGATTTCCTGGATCAATCTTGGATCTTCGTCAATTTTAGACTTAACCAGCGCTACAGATTCATAATCAGTCGAAGATTTTGGGCGGCCTTCTCGAGGTTCGTCCTCCACAGAAAAATGACCTGTCTGGAATCTTCGGGACCACTTTGAAATAGTCACGAAGGATGGCGCATTAACTTCAAATGCTATTTGGCATTCATTAAATATTTCCGTAGGCTTGAGCTAACGTCGAAATCCAAAAAGAATAGCAAACCGAATCTCTTGCTGCGTTGGCATTGGAATATCTGCTGACATTGCTTCACGAATTTTACGTTTTTCACTCCATTTTGACCGATCTTTCTGAAAATTAAAATGATATATTGTAAGACTATTACAAATTTTTTGATTTACTAAAAATTTATAACATGACACCAACTAAGCGAACTTTTGTTAGGCCCTACGTATATACCTTCCACTTCCATGCTAAAGAGTTTTATTTTCTAATTGTTACCAAACAAAGACACAATGCTTAAAACGAAGCTTATCATCAACGAAAACATCGAAAGCATACACTTGACTTGCTTTCGAACGCACACTGTAACAAGGTGCAAGGGGGTAGAACATTTTTTTATATGCCACAAGATGGACCTGATATTATGCTTGAAGAATTAAATATAATACTTAGAAGTTTTTAAGCAACTTTATATTCTTGACTTTTGAGCGCTTTTATCATACAAATACTCCTGTGGACGTCACTTCATATGATAATTCTTAAGATGATTTTGCCAAAAACTGGAAAGTTTTTGAATTTTTGACTATATTTAAAAATCAAGCAAAGCGTCATTTGTGGCTTTACAAAAGTATTGTATGTTAACAGCCCATGTTTAAGCACAAATAGATGCAAAAACTACATCATTAATAAATAACTTTGAAAAAAAAAAAAGTAAAAAACCAATCAAAAAGTATTGATTTATTTTCACATTAGAAAAAGAGTATATAATTTTCAGTTTTACATTTTTAGGTCATTAGTGCGCTTTTAAAGTGCTACTAGGTCAAAATCTCTTTAGTGAATTTGAATGCTTACACATCATTTAAACTGTAATTTGATAAATCGTTACTTTTACTCTTCATTTTTCATAAAAAGGTCAAATTTAATTGATTTGATTGGAATCAATCAAAACAACACGCACATCTTTTTATGAACATTTTAGAAAGAATTTTGCATTTATGGTTTTTAAATTGGCAAATAATACCGCACAAGAAGATTTGGAAGCTAAAAACTTTTAAAGCATTAAATGTCTACGAGGAACCGCAGGCAACAAAATTCGAAACGATTAATATACATCATATTATGATAATTTTATATTAAACTAATTAAACAGTCATTTTTGCAATTTTTCAACAACAGACGAAAGCAAGTGTTAACATGGAAATTGATTACATATGTTTCGGCTACTTCCACATACATATTTATATATTTTCATATATAAACATGTATATAGCCTCATCAGATCAGTTTTAGTTAAATCTTGCCAGAAACCGTACTCGAACCCGTGACTCCGGTTTTCTAATGAAAGAGAACGCGGTGCTTAAGCGATTGTGCTATAGGCCACGAGTAAACTCTCTGAGCAGGATCGCCATTATGCATAACTCATAAGGCTCACTAGCGCCGTCTGTTGTGAAAAATTGCCAAATTGTTAGTTGGTAACACACTCTGGTTTTGAGACATGCTACGCTAGCTACAATTAAAACCTACAAGGGCGGATTTGTTTAATTAGTTTAATATAAAATTATCATACTTCAATTTAGAAAAAGCGCGTTGGTACTTTCATTAGTACTATACAAGCAATAAAAAACAGTCAATAAACTAACTTCATAATTTATCTAGGGGAACCTGCCTATCTATCAATAAAATTCTCGTAATTTCGAGAGCCTGCATTGTATGTGGAAAACAAATCCGCCCTTGTAGGTTTTAATTGTAGCTAGCGTAGCATGTCTCAAAACCAGAGTGTGTTACCAACTAACAATTTGGCAATTTTTCACAACAGACGGCGCTAGTGAGCCTTATGAGTTATGCATAATGGCGATCCTGCTCAGAGAGTTTACTCGTGGCCTATAGCACAATCGCTTAAGCACCGCGTTCTCTTTCATTAGAAAACCGGAGTCACGGGTTCGAGTACGGTTTCTGGCAAGATTTAACTAAAACTGATCTGATGAGGCTATATACATGTTTATATATGAAAATATATAAATATGTATGTGGAAGTAGCCGAAACATATGTAATCAATTTCCATGTTAACACTTGCTTTCGTCTGTTGTTGAAAAATTGCAAAAATGACTGTTTAATTAGTTTAATATAAAATTATCATACTTCAATTTAGAAAAAGCGCGTTGGTACTTTCATTAGTACTATACAAGCAATAAAAAACAGTCAATAAACTAAATACATCATATTAATAAACTCAATATCACAGCAGCGAGCTCAAATCAAAAGTGATAAACTATATCATTAATCAGTAAAATAAAACTGATTGGTGATTTCGTGTAGAGTTTGAGTTGAGATTTTAAAACCTCGCTGATTTGTAAGGTGACGAAAGCACTGCGGCGCTTTTCATTTAACTTAGAAACTTAATTGGATTAAATTAATTTTTTGCTACTGCTCTAATCACTCAAAGACAAATTAAAAGAGATATGCAAAGAAGATTAATCGTTGCACTGAAATATGAACACTTTTTTTACTGAAGTTTGTTCACTTATTTATGCAACGTACTTGATTTTTAATTAAAATTTTGTTAATGTTAATTCAATTCAATTGGGGATTTCAGCCGCAGCCGTGATAATTATATTAATCGTTACTTTGTATTTTATTTGGCAATGCAACGCTTTCTTTTTATTGCCAAATTACTTTTTTATAAAAAATTAAACAGCTTAAAATTTATAAAAAAACAAAAAAAAATTTATCAAAAACATGCCATTTACAAGCGTCATATTGTTAAAATAAAAAATTTAAAAATTTCCAAAAAACCAACACAAAAAGCGCCATTGTTTCGCGCACTCTGTGGTTACTCTTTATGTAAGCGCTTACTTTTTTCATACCGAAACCAAAACAAAGTAGCACCTTTTTTGCTTCGTTTTCCATTCATTCAAGCCAAATATGAAAAATATTAAGTCAAAACTTTTTTTCCGAACGAATGAAAATGATGGCAACATTTTAAAGTTTCACTTGCATAAATAAATTTTGTAATCAGAGAGTCAAACGCAGTAAGCCATGTAATTTCAATGAAAAAGAAGCTGAATGTAGTAACTTCAGGCTGAAAAAAGTCGTCGAAAGAAGTGTGTTTTCGGGGGGGAGCGACAGCACCACCATAGAAAGTAAATCAAAGCTTAATGGTAGTTTATGCAAAATTTAACATTAAGCATTGTTAATTAAAATAATTAGCATAAATTTAGGCTGACAGCGTCATAAATTATGGTTTTATGCGCGCTCACAAAGTTTAATTGTTTTTTTTTCGTATATTCATATATGTTTTTTTTTTTTTTTGGTGTTCGGAACAAAGATAACATTTGTATTGTATTTACCAGTATTTTTAATGTTTTTTTTTTTCTACGCTTTGGTTAAAATACATTACATAACAATACAACAAGTTTAAAAGAGTTTGCTTAGATAATTTTTGAACCAAGTGATTTTTGTCTAATGCTGAGATTAAATTTGGCGTAACGTAGAAATTACTGAAATCTGTTTCTTAAATGAAATTTACAAGTGTACTGCTTAAAGTGGGAGCCAAAATATTTTTGATGTTAAAAAAGAAAATAATCTATAGGGGAGATGTGTGTACATTGGTCCGAGTGTACCTCGGTCCGAGTGTCGATTCCCACTCACCAGTTGCACGTGTACGATAATGTTCTTCTATAAAATTTTCCACTCATACCGGTGACTCATATTAGTAGACTTCAGACCGTCAAGCTGTATGAGTGTATAAAAAGCGACGGAAAAAGTGTTTTTTGTGTGTAAAAATTTATTTTTAGAGTAAACTACGAAACGTTTTGTGAGAAACTTACTTGAAATATTTCAGTTTTACAACATCAGGAAGTTTAGTTATTGTTTTAAGCTTTTAGTGTGTTTTAGATGTATTTTCATTAGTATATGTTATGAAAGTTGACAGTTTTTAAAACATGCTGTCTGTGTGTACCTTGGACCTATGCTTATTGACCAGCGTGCCTTTTTCGACAGACAACCAGGAAGCCATAATCGCCTCTCAATATTATATTATTATTATTATTTACGTGATAAATGTATTTATTCGCAACCATTTTTGTTTAATTAATTGTTTTTTACTATGTAAATGCACTTTTTTGTGTTATAATTTTTGCATATGATTATTTTTTTTCTATTGAAAAAAATGTTACTTTTGATTACATAATAAATGGTTCATTCATAATTTATAGCCTAAATACAATGTAGTCTTTTTTATTTTTAATAGTCAAAGGTACACTTGCATGGTGTACCTTGGACTGTTTGAGATTGCAACGAAAAAAGTAATATTTCTACTCAATGGTGAGACATAGAAATATCATTGTGACGTCATTTGATGCTGCAAGCATTGTAGAAATATAACTTAATCAAAAAACTAATGAAATTTTTTTGAAAAATCCGGCACATTGAAAAAACTGAAAAGCGGACCAAGGTACACACTTCTTCCCTACGCTGGAAATAATTAATATTTATACGTAGGGCACTACTTATGTTTCGGGAATAGCAAATAATAACAAACATTTTTAATTGAAAATGGCATATTGTTTTTCAAAATATTCCCTTTGATGATCAATGCACTTTTGCATTCGTTCAAACCATTTGTCATAGCAGTTTTCCCATTCCTCTTGAGACACCGCCAAAACATGGTTTTCGAACGCTTCAACTGCTTCCTCGGTGCTCGTAAATTGTTGATCAAGCAGTTTATCTTTGATGTTCGGGAACAAAAAGAAGTCATTGTGTGCAAAATCAGTACTGTACGGAGTATGAGTGATCAATTCGATGTTTTGACTGCTCAAAAATTCACCTGTTTCACGAGATGTGTGAGAGCTCGCATTGTCATTATGGAGAATGATTCGTCTTCGGGGGTTGGTTTTATGAATTTCTCCGAAGACTTCCGGCAACCACTCAGAATTGATCGTCTTACGTTGTTCAAGCGGAACAGTGGCCACATGACCCATTCGGCCGAAGAAACAGGCGACCATTTGCTTCGCTGTGCTTCTTCCATGAACAACTTTTGTTGGATTTAGCTCTTCTTGGAATATCCACACGGTCGATTGCTGTTTTGTTTCCGGCTCATACGCATATATCCATGATTCGTCCCCTGTTACGATCTTAGAGACGTCTTTTGAAGTACCACGGTCGAATTTTTTAATCATTTCCTTACATCAAACGATGAGAACCTTTTTTTGAGCGATTGATAAATTGTGGGGCTTCCAACGAGAACAAACGTTTTTTACAACTAGATGCTCTTGCAAAATCGAATGTATTGGAGTGGAACTAATGTGTAAGGATGCCTTTATCCCACAATATGCCACATGACGATCTTTCGTTATCAGTTCATGCACTGCGCCGATGTTTTGTGGCACAACAACCGATTTTGGACAACCTTCACGGAATTTGTCGGTGACCGAACTCCAACTACAATTGAATTCACTTTACCAACCATATACTGTGGTTTTTAATGGTGCTTTATCGCCATGCAAAGAACTGAGTTCATCAACACATTCTTGTTGACATAATCCACGTCGAAAGTTGTGAAAAATAATCGAACGAAAACCTTTTCTTGAAATTTCCATTTTTTGGCCAAATTGATTATCTTAACTCACTGGAAACAAAACAAACGGCACTTGTACATCAAAACGTTGTGAGTACGCTTATGCTAAAAAATGTCAAACTTTATTATGATGTTGCCAGATTTTAGATATTAACATTAGTGTTGCCAGTTCCCGAAATGTAAGTAGTGCCCTTCTTATATTTCTGAACTAAACTGCCACCAATGAATGGATTTCTTTTTATCTCCTGTGGCTGCGGGCGAATTAATGGCCCTCGAAAAAATATCTCTGACGATCACGATTAGTTAGGTAGCTGGTGGCCATTTCAGTATGTGATAACATCGTCGTTGATACTTATATGGTATATAGTTCCCATCCTTGTGATTAAGAAAAATTAAGTGGTTACCTGATATCGCCTTGATTTTTTTTAATCGAATTTTGAAATTGCAAAAAAAAAAAATGCTAACATATGCTAACACATCGTCACTATGACTGATTAGGTTTTGTTCCGTAGGGTCTCTTAAATGAGAGAAACAACACGACAGACGTTATCGTCGCTGAATTTCTTTAAAAGCATAAAAAATCCGTTCTTACTCGCGGTAGTAGTTCAGAATAGTCTCAGCAGTCTTACATTTTCCGGTGTTCTACCGATTCCCACCCACCCTGTATAATTATCCTACATCTCGAATACGATCAATTCACCTCAACAGTGTACATCTATCAACGAATGCGCTCAATAAAAAAATTGGCCTCCAATAGCGCGTGTGAGCGATTCAACACAGATCCCATGCATGTCAATAAAAAACACTCTAGAACTAAGACAAGCGGCATAAGCTGAAAAGATATCAATTCAAAAAATGTGGGGGATAATATTGAAGTCAATGAGAAAATCACATGGTATTTATTTATTATAGAAATTGTTGTATGTGGTGCGTTTGCAGCCATTTAGGCACCCATGGCATCAGTTCTTCCTCTTTTACTGTTTTATTCACACCACACTTCCTGCCTGGAAGTCAACTAGCAGTGTGTTCTTTTTAATTGGTGCTTGGAACTTTGAACTTTCATTTGTCATTTATGTTACCCCAAAAATTTATTCTTTAGGCTTTTTGAAGTGTCATTGTGTAAGAAGAATGGAGAGAGAAAAGGAAACCAAAGCAAATGTCACAAAAAGCCTAATAAATTTTCAAGTGGATTTTTTTTATGCTTTTGACAAAGTATTGCTTGCTGTCAGCTAAAACTTCCTATTTGAACTTTTGCCGCTTGGTATGGTCGTAGATTTGTGATCTTAAGAACCGGTTGATTTATTTTTATTACCTATCGAATATCTAATGATTTCGCGCCATATACATAAGTGTTACGTATAACTCATTCATTTAAGCTGGCATGACACTTTTTCGGGAAAAAAATATGTTGCTTAAATCATAAATACATCCGCGTTATCTGCGAGTATATGCGATTTGAAAGAAGATTTGAATAGCGCGGAGAATTGGGAGCTATTTCATCCTCATTAATTGGGTGCCATTTATCCTTTTGTTGTATAGCGGATACAAGTGCTACGAAACGAATACTTACTTTCATTCACGCTTGTATTCATCCAAAAACAAAATCATATCAATTCTGTTTATTTTCATATAAGTACATATTCACCATTTAGCTGTATCACCGCTCTGCTATCTCTCGATATATATGCAAAAGAAAAAACAACCGTTTAAAAAAAAAAAAATCCTCAATACTAGTAATCATAGCAATTGTAGCTAAACGAACTATGTATTTACAACGAAGTTGAATTTTGTCCATATATGAACCCTACGAAAGCTGCAAGTATTGAAGTCGAAAGGGGTGCCATATCACCTGGGGGTGCCATATCTCTTGGGTTTGCTTTAGTCTAAGCAAACTAATTACCTTTTGAGCTTAAAAATTGCAAAAAAAGAAATGTCCCTTGAGCTTAAACCATATTGCATATTATTGTTATTTTTGCACAAATCTGACAGATTGCGCTTCAAAATAAATGACAGTTCTGCGCAGAGTTTGACAACTTTGAAGTCGAATGAATAAATGAAAAAGAAATGAAACGACAAGCCTCTACGTAAAACTATAGGAGTTTGTTAAAAACAAAAGCCATAAAAACAATATACCCCCTAGGGCAAAAAATTTATAATTCACACCATAGTTGACATGCCGCCGGCTCCAACTATTTAGTTGTGGAGCAGCTTTACGCGTGGTTATTTTGCGGCTTTTAAAAAGCCGCTTAAGTATGTTTGTATTGTTTTTCTGAAAATATAAAATAAAATGGCCATAAAAAAATTTGATCATAAAAAATGCCATAATTATTATAAATATTAAATTGAAAGAAATCCAATGAGCGTGTCTATCAGCGATATATTATGGCATACGCACATTGGCATGTGTGAACTCTCCATGACAGAGTTCAACGTAACAATTATTGTTGTGTGCAGAAATCAAAATCAACATTTTATTCAATGGGTTGGAACTGAACACTCTGATTTTTTTGCTTAATTATTTGTATTATTCATTAAATTGTTTAAGCCACATTGTTGTTTAATTGAAGGTGCAGTAACAGTGATTTTTTGGCCTTAGGTATGTTATAAATAAAAATTTTTCGTATATAAAAATAGTTTTTGGACATCATCAATGAATCATCAGTATCACAAATAGTCCAAATGTAATGCATAATCCGTCATTAGTACCGGAGCGGAAAATGAAACATATGCCCAACATAGCCAAGGTATAAAATATTTAAAAAAGTTAATAAAAAAATTTTCATCCGCAGTGAGACTCGAACCCGGAACACAATGCTCAGAAATACAATGTAACAAACTCTTTAGCACATTCGCACAATCCTTTGTGACGTCTATGACGTTTTTTTGTGAAATTTGTTTATTAAATTAAAAAAACATTGGGCTTTTTCTGATCCGAATTTAATACATAAGGAGACAATTGACTTTTTTCTGATCCGATTGTAATGCATAAGGAGACAATTGCTGACGCCCAATGACAAACCATACAAAACGAACAAAAAAACTTTATTTGTGATGGCACTAAAATTTGGACTAGTAGCTCGGCCCCAAGATGTAGTTTTCTTATTAGTTAAGGAATGGTCCGTAGTCCTACAGAGATAATATTTAGTATGCTAAATATAAATATGGTCATATAAACACTAACAATGTAAAACGATCTGTTTGCCCAAAATCGGCAGTTGTTCCGGAATAAAGAGCCTACAAAATTGTTTTAAAAGACCTTAAAGTGAAACTGTACGAGATAGCTCACACTCAAAAGATATCAGAAGGTGATGTGCTTACATTTTTAGATGAAAATTTGAGCATGCGAAAGTTAATTTCAAAGTGGATGCCTCGTCTTAAATTGTTTTTTTTTTTTTTTTTCAGCGACTTTTTCGATTCTTGGATTTCCTTCTTCAACAGCATCGTTCTACAAGAAAAGTATTGAATTAGGTGATGAATAAAATCACATTTGACCAAAGAAGTTGTGTTTTCTTAAGTAGACCCGAATTTTATCAGCCGCTGTGTTACAAATTTGACGACTATGGTTTGTTTTTTTTATTTTTTTATGTGAGCACTTCGACCTTACTCACTTTTGAATTATATTAAAGCTCCTTGCTTAATTATTCCATACTGTGATTGTGCTTCAACCTGACCATTCCTATAATTTTCAAGACATGATAAGTAAAATTTTTGGTTTATTGCACTGCCTTATATGGATTATTATTTTTTTGTATTGTTTCTTACTCAAAGCTGTTCATATATGTATCGCTGATTGCGTGCCACATGCAATCCATTAAATGCTCGTATAGTACGAGTATATTTAGTTATTGATATCATGTATTTGAAAGTTTATTGGTTCATTGGCGCGCGCTACAATTGTTGCTGTTATTGCTGTTGTTATTCTCTGAAAACACTCATATCATAGCGGTTACAAGTGAGTTTATCCATGGCAAAGTTATACAATTGTTCATTACAATGATGATGTTTTATGCATATATAGTGCTACGATTAGCATTAAGGTTGTATTATTGTTATTATTAGAAGTTTATGTGTTAGAATTATGCAAGTTAATTGAAACTATAAATTTAATTAGTTTTTGCCAAGTTGTGATTTTTACCAAGATTGTCTGAGTTGTTTATACTACAAAGTATAAAATTACATATTATTTTTAAATCATTATAAATGATTTTCAGGGACGTTTGAAATAGTATGTTAAATGCTCTAATTATTTCAAATGTTATTTTAACATTACTTTCTAAAAGTAACCGGTTTTACGTTAATCGTTACAACTAAAAACTGCCACAATATATAGATTTATAGTGATTTATTGTTCATTAGAGTACTTTTTAGCACGATTTTGTAAAAGTAACTGGCTTTTTGATTATTCGTTACAATGAGTGACCGTTTTCTCAAAATTTGGGTGAAACATTACTTCAAATATTATTTTAACACAATTTAATAAAAGTACCTGGTTTTACATTAAACGTTACAATTAAAAACCGAAACGATATATAGAAATATAGTGATTTATTGATAATTGGAGTACTTTTAGCACGATTTTGGAAAAGTAACTGGTTTTTTGATTATTCGTTACAATGAGCAACAGTTCTCAAATTCTTGCAAAGCGCTACAAATTAATACTTTTCTCATAATTTGCGTGAAAAAATTTATTTAAACCGTAAATTTGTTATTAAAATCAAAGAGAATTCGACACTGAAACATCAACATCATTCCAAGACTTTCCCAAAATAAAAGTGGAACATAATTTTTAAATTACATACGTTTTGTTAATGATTTTCAGGGACATTTCAAATATGTATGTTAAATGCTCTAATTATTTCAAATGTTATTTTAACACAACTATGTAAAAGTAGCAAGTTTTGCAATAATCGTTACAATTACAAAAATATATAGTGGTTTATTGATAATTTGTGTACTTTTTAGCATGGTTTTTTGAAAAGTAACCAGTTTTTTGACTATTCGTTACAATGAGTAACCGTGCTCAAAATCTTGCAAATTGCTACAAATGATTGATTTTCTCAGAAAGAACTGTGAATTAGTTATTTAAATCTAAGAGCAGACAACACAACTTTATGGATGTAACCGGTTTTGCATTAATCGTTACAAACATAAAATATATAGTGGTTTTTATTGATAACTTGTGTACTTCCTAGCATGATTTTAGAAAAGTAACCAGTTTTTTATTACTCGTTACAATGAGTAACCGTGCTCAAAATCTTGCAAAGTGCTACAATTGATTGATTTTTTCGTAATTTGCTTGAAATAATTTATTTAAACTGTAAATTAGTTATTACACGCTAAATTATCAACGTCAAGACAAGACCTTGCTGTACTTTCCAAAAATAGCTTTCAAACCATTCAAAACTTTTGCTTGATTGCTTTTGCCCAGCAGGAAGTCATGACATTTAAACGATAAAACACAAAAATCACAAGTTCAATTTGTAATTGCGCAATATTTGGTGCAATTAGCATTAATATTACTCTGCACTCAGTGTAGTTGCAAAGCAATTATGTTGCTATATCATGCGAAAACTTTTCAATTTTCCATGACATGAATTTCAAAATTTGTGGGAGGTGTCAAAGTGATGAAACTGGCGACAACAAAAATGTCAAAGTAAGTAGCAAGGCAACATTAATTTGAGTTGTATATTTATTGTATTTTTCTTAATTTTCCACAATTTTCTACTATTTGCTGCTGATGGCGCAAGTTAAGTTGACATTTAAGCCCAATTTAATTGTCACTTAATTTTGTTTCCTGTTATCCAACTTTTTAGCTGCGTTGTCTGTATAATGTGTGTGTGTGTGTAATTGGTCAGAAAAGTTGAGGCCAATAATAAAACGAAACACTGGAAGTAACAACATCAAGTTAATTACAACATAAATATTTATTTTTAATTAATATTTCCGTTGGCAAATGTAAATTGGCTTGGATGGGCCAATTTTGGGTGGCTTGGTTATGTGGGCTGTGGTGTAAAGTCTTCATTATTTCTTTAACAAAATATAATGTTCTTGAACCGACTTTGTACGTGTGAAATGTTTAAGGCAGCAAGTTGCTTCAAGACTTGACTTGGTCAATGTTTTGCGCATGAGTAACTGTTTTCAGACAAGCAATAATTTCACTTATAGTTTTTAGTAAAATTTTCATAACTCTGCCCCCAATCGTCAGATCGTAATCAATTTTTAAAGAAATCAACATCAATACTTTTTTATGCTGGTAACAAAAATTGCGTCACATTTCCTTCAATGTTTTTCACTTTAGAGTAAGACAAACAAACAGATTTTACTTACCAAATTTGCATTAAAAGCTAAAATAGTCAAGTAAGAAAAAAATATATCACAAAATAACACAAATTAGCCAAAAAATGATTTAATAATACCACACGCAACGTGTTAATTATTTTGAGCAACACAAATATTGAAAAATTTACGCCAAAATGTTATCATTAGTCGCCGCACAGTTGTGTTTTTTTTCCTGCATTCAACATTTTTGCAAATACAACTCTTATGCCGGAATCAATAAACCAAACATTGAATTGACAAATGAAGTGAGTGCATTCGACAAAAAATCTCAATTAACAGCAACAAAATACATATGTATGTAACTTGGTGTTAAGTTGGGCCAAGTGTGAGTTTGTGTTTTTTTTGGATTTTCTTATCCGTTCGAATTTATGTCTTAGTTATCTACCTTCATAGATAGAGCGTTAACTATGTAACTGCTGATGGCAGCAGCGTGGTTTAAAAAGTAACACCCATATTGTGTAACTGCTGCATACAATACCACCGTTACATGTGTCTATCGCATAGATAAATAATAATGTAATAAAAATAAAATTAAAAAAAAATCAAAATGTAAGAATACTTATCCACCAAATAATTTTTACGCAATATCTCAAACGTTAATCTTAGGTCTACTACAATGGTGTAATGTCAAGCTACCTGCCAAATTATAAATTTTACAACATAAATCATGTAAGTGCCATGCAGTTTGTAGACAAAATGTGCATTGCTATGTAATGACTGTGAAGAAATTTGAGAAAAATGTTGTTATGGAAGTGAAATTCCAAAACAAATCAGTAAATCTTTAAGTTTTTCATATATGTGTTTCATACTAAAAAATGTTAATTCAACTTCATTAAGATTCTATATAAAAAGTTTGTGGGTCGACATAAGGTTTCATGTTTAAGGGTATTCATATATGAGCTGAGGCAGAAGTATTTTGACAAAAAAAATTCAGCATATTTAAGATTCTTATATGATATATATTACATATCAAGAAAAGCAGAATAAAATGCAAATTCCATAGATGATTTAATTTTTAAATAACTTATATATTTAAGTATTAAACCTTTAAACAAAAATGAACCAAATGTATTACTGTTCGGTGGCATAAGTATTTGGACATCACCTGAGCAGAGCACACTCCAAATAACCGAAATATATTTAATAGTTCGAATTACATATTTGCTTTGAAACAATGATAATGTGTAAAGTGATGTCAAAATACTTATGGCACGACAAAAATCGTTGTTTGCTTGCATTTTTATCAGCAGAAAAAAAATGTTAATGGCAAACTACAAAATATTAGGTATGCTTATACCTGTAAATATGGCCTTCTTTATGAGTATCATTTTCGCACCGTTATTTGACAGTTCTAAGCAATGAAACGTTCGATAGTCACAAATAGATTTTGTCAAAATAATTACGCCCACGGGTGTACATTATTCAAACTTGTGGAAACAACAGTTGTTCTCATTCTTCTATGACATATGTATGTGATCCTCCACAGAAAAAGGGACCTTATCTGCACTGGCATAATTTTACATAAGTGCTAAAAATAAATTTTATCGGTTTTCAGTTTAAGGTAGAATTCAGTGCTTAGAAATATTCTAAACATTTTGTATTTTATTTGAAGTCGATTCTCAAATTACTAATACAAATAAAAGCAGTCTTACCTAACCTCTACCCTGGAAAAATTGATAATTGATAAACTGTGATCTTCGATGTCTACAAACTTGAGTCCTTAATTTTAAGATTTTAAAATGCCAGTCAATTATTGGAATTTTCTAGCGTTGGAGGAATTATTTTATTCAAAATAATGTGGTATTTTAGAAAATGATGATATAGTGTTGGTTTTTCCTGAAAAAAAGTAACGGCCTTGAGTAAATAGACATCACTATATAATGCCCAGAAGAACTTTTAAGCTTAAGTTCTTTCAAATGCTTATAATTGCATGTTTCATAACAGTTAGGAGTCAAGAACAAACTTTGTTTGATTGCTCACTTTAATGCCGATAGCACAAATGACTTTCGAAAAGAACGACTGTCAGCAATTTTTGACACTTGCATCAATCATAAAAGATGCCGCCGCCAACACCAAACGCTTCGAAGCATTTTCTTTAAGTGGCTTTGTTTACAATTACCAAAAAATTCTACAAATGTCAAGATATTTTTGTTGTAATAATACACACACATATCTACACTTTAAAAGCATTTTCCAACACTTCGATGTACAAACTCTGTAGAAAACATTTTCATTTACATTGGCATTGCGTCATTGCGACCGAATGAACGAACAAACGATTTTGTATTTAATGTGTAAATTTACACCCAATGTTTGGCAATACAATAAATAAACAAAAGTGGCAACACTTTGTGTTGTTGTAGTTTTGACATCTCAACAAAATTGACATTTGTAGTAAAGTCTTAGAAGTAGTCAAATACATACAGTTCTTTGTAGTAAAAATGAAGATGAATCAGTAGAATTCTTGCTTGCGGCGTAAATTGCGTTGCATGATTTTTGGGTTGGTATGGAAAATATGATTGCTATATAGCAATATTGTTGTTGGTGTTGTTGTTGTTGCTGTTGTTGTTGCTGTTGTTGTTGTTGCTATTGACACAATATTTTATTGTTGACTGCGCACAATAAAATTGTATGGCACTTGGTGTAAATGCTTTTAAATTTAAGTTTTCATGCTGCTTTCTCAGTAAAAGTTATTTGTCCAATTCATTATAAATTTTTAATTGAACTTTGCCAAATATTGACTTTTTTTCAAGTGCTTTTTGACAAATGTCAAAATGCAATTTAATTGAGGTCATATTTTGGGTTTGAATTATTGTAATTGTGGGATAATTGAACTTAGTTTTATACAAGTACTTATCTCTATTGTCTCTACTTTAATGTTTTACTGTCATAGTTAATTTAAATTCTTTGACAATATGCCACACCATTACTTGCCATTTATTCATATTCACTCATTGTTGTTTGACATTTTTCAACGTCGTCGTTGCTTTTTTACGTTTGACATTCCATTGCGTGTGTGGTGACTCTGTGCGTGTGTCAATGTTGACGTTACGTTGCGTTCAATGTGGGCATAATTCACATAACTCGAATGTATCACTCTTATAATGGGACCGTTCCTGCACTTCCTTCCCCCAATGCTGTTATTATGTCAAAGAAATCCTCGTAAATACTTTAGGAGTAGCAGCTTTTACATGTGAAAGAATGTCAGAACGTGATTTTTATGTTACATTTACTTATGCTAAAAATAAGTATGTGTCTCTGTATATTGGAAAAAGTTCTTTGGAAGTTGGGGGAGACATGGAGCGGCATCTACTTTACTTATTTATATGTACTCTCATATATCCTGGCTACAAGGCTTAAACACGTACAACTTCTCAAGGTTGGAGTAAGTTGAAGCAATAGGTAGGTGGGTGTTTATTTACTGAAGCTGTTGTGTGACTTACTTAGATGTACGCAAATATCTTACAAATGATTTATGTAGCATGGAAACAATTTAAAGAATTTATATATTTGATTGATTCAGGATTTTTGCTGATAACACTGTTCGACCCAAAAAAAAGAAAGAAAATCCAAAAAATTCTTAAATTAGACGTTAAAAAAAATAGCTGTATCTCGTGGTTTTTCCCCAGCACGTCACATTTTTTTTTAATCGATTTTTGAAGTTTTTTTATCCACTGTACATGAAAAAACAAAAATACCACATTCTTGTGTTAAATCGATGAATTTAACTACATGATCCTTACATCTGAGATGTATCGTGTGTTCAGCATATAATTAATGTCAGGGATGTAATTAACATGCAATGTAAAAAATCCTTATTGATTTTAACGATTTTTCTTGGTTTCGGGCTCAAATTTCAACCCTTACGTGTTTAGAAACTAGTAGTCAAATTTTATAGCGAATATTTCTACAGTACATACTGACTCAATATATCCCTGTTTTGGGTGTCATTTTTGTACCTTTTTAAGGAAAGGGCAAAAATGACTAAATGGCTAAACAGGGTTAAAATTTTATACAAAAATATTCTCCGCAATATCCTGCATAAGTTTGCTGAACACATGATACACCTCAAATGTAAGGATCATATAGGTAAATTCATCGATTTAACACAAGAATGCGGTATTTTTGTTTTTTCATGTACAGTGGATAAAAAATCTTCAAAAATCGATCAGAAAAAAATGTGACGTGCTGGGGAAAAACCACGAGACACGGGTATTTTTTTTTAACGTCTACTTTAAGAATTTTTTGGATTTTCTTATGTGTTTTTAAAAAAGTTAGAAATTTTCGAACAGTGTAATCAAAACTAAACCCATACTTTTAAAAAAATCCGGATTCAGCACTACGCAACTCCAAAATGAGACTTTTTTTCGCAAAGTGTTTAGCTTTTGGGTTCTTTTGACCATGTGTCATGTTTGTGCTAAGGTTGTTGGCTCTCACCAATCCTGTTTTTGGACAAAGTCTAGAGACGAGCTCTTCGCTCTACTAATAGCGGCAATAAATGGATTTTCAGTGAGCTCCTGAAAAAAATCGCGCCTCCAAGCATATTGGGATAGTTGGTGATTTTTCATTCATTACAAGCTACAATTTTGGTGTTAAATGCATATAACTAGCAAATTTAAAAGTAACCGGTTATAAATTAATCGCTACATTCAAAACTCAACTTTTCAATGCTCAAAACATGCAAAAAATGGTACTTGAATTTTCGTAGACCAAAAATAAGCAAATTGAATTTGAAAATAACAAATTAGAAATAAATTAACCAGTTCTGAGGTATTCGTTACACTCAAATTTAAATTTTTTAAAACAATAAAACAACATCCTTGAATTCCCATTTTTCCTAAATAGTCTATTGATTAGGTCGTAAACAACGTGCTAAAAATAGTTTTTATTACAGAAATCGGTAAATGGATCATTTAATTTTTTTCAATAGCTATTTTAATGGCAAATTTAATTCTCTACAAAAAGTTTTCTTAAAAAATACCGAAGTTTTGCTTTGTTCGCTAGATATATTGGAAAAACTTTAAAGGATGCATTTTATCCCCCTACCCCCTCTCCGGTTTCCACCATCTTATTTAATAGTACTCCGCGGTTTTTCTTCTTAAATTACCTATTTACCGATTTCTGTAATAAAACCCGTAAATTTCTTGATTTCTTTTAAAATGTACGTATATGTCATCAACAGACTAAAACTGAACCAATCGAAACTAGAAATAGAAAATCAAAACTAAAGTAACCAGTTCTTTGTTATTCGTTACATTTAAAATTCCACTTTTCAATGCCCAAAACTTGAAAATGACGTAATTGAATTTCCCTACTGCCAGAACTAGACCAATTAAAACTTAAAACAACAAATTAAAAATAAAATAACCAAATCATTAAATCATTAGTTACACAAAAACTTAAACTTTTAAATGCTTGCGTCTTGTATATATCGTACTTGAATTCCTCTTTTGCCCACTTTAAATCAATTAAAATAAAAAAAAAAGAAATCAGAGATAAAGTAACCAGTTCTAAATTATAACCTACATACAAAATTCAACATTTCAATGCTCAAAAGAAGAAAATAAATTACTAAAATTTCCCCATTGCTCAGAATGAACCAGTTGAAATTAAAAATAACAAATTAAAAATAAAGTAACCAGTTCTCAAGTATTCGTTACATGCGAAATTCAACATTTTAATGCTCAAATAACATAAAAATAATATATTAGAATTTTCACATGGAAATTTAAAAATTAGTAACCTTAATTATTCGTTACATGCAAAATTCAACTTTTCTATGCTCAGAACATGAAAATACCTTCATAGAATTTCCCAATTGCCAAAATTGAACTAATTGAAATTAAAATTTTTCGCGTGGTACCCAAAAAATCTATTATAAAAAACTTAAAAAACATGACCAAACAAAAATTACAAATTCCAAAGAAATCAATTAGAAAAAAAAAAAAACAAAAAACAAATTTCACCAAAGACAACGTGCCGAAAAAACTACTATGTACCACCACTGAACAAGTTTGTAACAAATTTAAATGTCAGTCACACACAAACTGACAGTCGACAATCAGTCAGTCAGTGGGTCAATAAAACCAATTGAATGCAAAAAAAAAAAATCGAAAATTGTAAATTACAGTAAAAACAACTAAAATTTTCAATAAAAAAATTGGCAATAAACCAAAATCAACAGCCAATAGCAACATAAAATCAGCAATAAACTGGTAGCTGCTAAAACAAGACAAAAACAAACAACATTACCACCGTTGCCACCAAACAACCACCAAACCAACCAACCTGTTGAAAGAAAAGCGTGATCAGAAAAAATTACACGAATAATCTCAACTCAAGTCAAATAAAAAAATAGAAATAATCCGAAGAAAAACCATTAAAATGAGTAATAAAAAAACAACAGTAGTTGGAAAATGTTGATATTGAATTTTTCAAGCTGCCTGGAATGATTGACTGGGCCACATCACCGGCGCGCACAATGATCAGGTCATGAGTTTAATTGACCTCTATGTGGCTTTGTGTGCGCATGGTAGCGTAATCGGTTTTGGCGTAAAATAACTGTTATTTAATAGATACAACAACTGTTATTATGGCAGCTTTATAAATATGCATGAAATTACAAAAAAAAAACCATGTCTTTCTAAACAATTTTTACAAGGCATATAAATCAATTTTCGTATGAAAACAATAGAAACTTCATGGTGATTTTTTGTAAAGCATTAAATCGGATACAATTATTTGTTTCTTTGCGTTGCTCTTTTTCTATTAAGTCATGATTTATATATTTTAAAATGTCTAAAACGATTTAATTTAAAGTTTTCATTAGAAACGGAAATATCAAATTATAAGCGTCTTACGAAATTGTAGTTCAACTTGATTCAATAATTACTTCAATTAAGGTCTGACATGAAACAAACAAATTAAAGTTACGCTCTTGAATTTGCATACGAGTATAAAATAATAAAATAGAAATAGTTACATAAAAGTAATGTTTTGTTTTTTAAGGCTTTAATATTAATTTAAATAATTGCTTAAGTCACAGGCTACAATATACAGTTCATAAAAATTTTAGCAAAAAATGCGATTAATTTGATTTTTGGGGTGAATGCATTTGAAAAGTGCATATAACAAACTTAACTATGTTACTCTATTTGGTGTTATAAAATTAATTAAAACATTTTTTGAAAAAAGTAACCGGTTTTTTATTAATCGTTACACCAGTTACTCATATCCTCAAAAGAGCAAATAATAAATAGCAAACCAAAAGTATTAAAAAATTGCTTTTGAAATTACCGGAAAAATTAAATAAATTTAAATAATAATCTCTTAAGTGAAATTTTCTAATAAAAAATGATTTTTTAAAAAAACTGGTTCTTTATTAATAATTTTTAGCATCAATGCAACCTTTTTGTTATTAATCGTTGCAACGGGTACAGACTTGTTATTTTTTCCGCTCGCAGGCCTGATCGTTACCAGTGCCAGTTGTTTCTCCTAAACATTCTACAGACTAAAACAACTTCTCTTCATTGGAAAGTTTCCCCCATGGGAAACCGATTATCACTGATGCTTTTTTGGTTTAATGAAATAAATTAAAACATATTTTGAAAAAAGTAACCGGTTTTGTACTAACCGTTACAACGGTTACTCATTTCCTGAAAAGAGCAAATAATAAATATTAAATCAAAAATATTTAATAGTTGTTTTTGAAATTACCGGAAAAATTAAGTAAAGTTAAATAATAATCTCTTAAGGGCCGTCCACACGTACAGTCTTACCTGCGCAAGCCTAGTTCGTGCAAACTAGAGAGTTTGCGCATACTTTTCTTATCGCGTCCACACGACACAGGCAAGTCTGTGCAGTTTTCAGTATACTTAATTTTCATAGCAACATGACGTCTAGAAAAAATTTTATTTTCATTTGAATTGTTTTTTCTTTTGTATGTTTTCCAAAATAAAGCAATGAAAAAACGCAAAATTTTCATGACAGAGCTATCACAATCAATATAAATGCATTTTAAGACTGCAATTTAAGCGACAGATTGAAGGCACGGCCTGTACGCCGTCCACACGTTCCAACTTGTCTGCGCAAGCTTAGTTTGCACAAAAAAATCTTTAGAAACTCAAAGAAAGCACAGGCCGCACTTTTGAACTGCGCAAACTTGACTTTTGCCGTCCACACGTACAGACTTACCTGCACAAACCAGTTTGCGCAGGTAAGTCTTGAGGTAAAACTGTGCGTGTAGACGGCCCTTTAAGTGAAATTTTCTAGTAAAAAATCATTTTTTAAAGTAACCGGTTCTTTATTAATAATTTTTAACATCAACGTAACCTTTATGTTTTTAATCGTTACAATGGGACTCGCTTATGTTTTTTTTTTTGCGGATGAGGGTTGAAAAGCATTTACTCGTAAACCTGATCGTTACCGCTGCCAGTTGTGTCGGAATCTCCTTAACGTTCTACCGACTAAAAACAATTCCTCTTCATTGGGAAGTTTCCCCCATGGGAAACCGATTTTTGGCATTACATCCTTCCTTTAAGGCATTATATACCATTTCTTCATTAGCCGTCGTTGGGACTCCACTATATTTTCTGCTGTAAAATAGGACGTCTGAGCAGTGCTTTAGCCTTGGCGCTTGTAACTATATCTCTTTTATTTTTTAGAAAAGAGAGAAATCCGAGAAGCCCTGAGACTTGGGCCTCAGCTGGGGACGAACGAGATCCTAACGACTGTGGTCTCTGCCAGGATGAAAGTTGTCCTATTTTGTGATGCTCTTGGTTTTACAATGGCGAAGAGGGCCTTGTGTCGAGACCCCCGCCAAAAATGAAGTAAAGTACGCTAGCGGCTAACCAAGAAGATTCATAAAGGCAGCGGTTTTCAATGTCAAAACATTTCTTGACTTCGGGCATGATAAGCATCAAAGTCACTCTTCTTTAAGTTTAGTACTCTTTCTACGTATTGTTCAATTAGTAATCACTAAGTGAACCAATGCAATCCTCTAACTCCCGTCTTCTCTACGCCTAATTTCTGCGGTTGAAGAACGTATGGTCTGCGTCGTCGAGTTCTGCGTCAGCGTATATGCAGTCTGGTCTATCTGTTTTCCCCATCCTGCCTAAGAATTTCTGAAATTTTCCATGTCCTGATTGCACTTGCGTAGTTTGAGATTCAAGTCGGCACTCATATCATCATCTAGTTTACCTTCCGTTGAGCACGTTAGTATTTCTAACTGATATCAAAGCTGCAGTGTCATCTGCGTAACCAACCAAATAGCAGTCGTCTGGCATCACAATGTGTTATATGTCTTCATAGTAAACATTTCAAAGGTCTGGACAAAGAATGGAGCCTTGCGCCGCACCAGCCATTATTTCTGTGTAGCGCCGGCCGATTTTAGTCTTGTAAGCCAACTGAGGTAACTAAGTACCATTTTCATCAGATACCATGCCTGGTGTTGTTAAAACAAGTATGTCAGCCTTTCAAAATCGCTGAACCAATCGCAGTAAGCGTTGAATTTTGGTTCGCCTACAACAAGCACAGTTTTTCATATTTTTTCAAATTTCTCGGAATTGCAACACCCATGGAAAATTGGTTCAAAATAAATTTTAGGGGAGATTGTATTTAAAAATGGCACAAAAACTAATATAAAACTAGTAAGGGTGTAATCTTTGGCCTGGCCTGGCCAAACATTAAATACCCTACTTACATTTACAGTTCTTAGTGTCTGAGTAAAGTTTAATTCGATTATCTTAAAAAACGCTTCCGGTATAGCGTTTTGAAGCTTTTGTTTATATGGGAGTTGCAACGCCCTCTTTTCTTAGTTTGTCTAGTTTAAGCTTAGAGCGTGCATTTTTAATCCTTAGTGTCTGAGTAAAATTTGGTTGGATTATCTCAAAAAACGTTTTCAGTATGTATAGCGTTTTGAAACTTTTGCTTATTTGGGAGGTGCCACACCCTTTTGTCCAAATTCGCCCAGTTTTTGCTCAGAGTTTGCGTTTAAAATTCCTAGTATTTATGTATATTTTAGTTGCTTTGTCGTAAAAAATGTTCTTAAAGTTGTATTTTGAATATTTTTTTTGTATAGACGGTAGGCGTGTCCGTTGACCGATTTCGCTCATTTTCAATCCCATAAGCTAACTTTGATGACGAAGGTAGTATACTAAATTTCATTGAATTATTTTGATCAGTTTTCCCAAAAAATGTATTTCCACGCACAGCCAGACAGACGGTCATGGCCATATCGACTCAGGATATGACGCTGATTAAGAATATATATACTTTTTATATCTGTCACGCTTCCTTATTTGCGTTGCAAACGGAAGAACAAAGTGAATATACCCTGGTTGTAGGGTATAAAAACTTTAAATCTTTGGCTAATTACCGTGCAATAACTATACAATTTTTATGTAATATTTAGCCACAGACTAAACATGGATGGTCACGTAATAAACAAGTTACTTATCCCCATGGTACCACCTTTTTTGAAACTTTAAAAAAGTTATTAAAATTGTTAACGAAAATTAAACTAAAATAATTAAATCTAAGCAACAACATTTACATGCAGTTACAGCAACAACAACATCAGCAATGGCAACATGAAAATCACGTTCATTGCACTGCAGTAAAAATGGCTGTTAATGAAGTTGTCTAAGCAGCAACAATAACAATGGTATGCGAGAGCAACATTTGCAAGTGTTAACAAGTGCAATTATTATTTTTTAATTTTTTTACATTTTTAATTTATATACTATGAACATATTATTTGAAATGGAATTCTGTAATGCAATAACAAAAAAATAACAAAATTAATGCAGATGGTTTAACACTGCTGGCGGCGCTTACAAAATATCACTACAACATTGTTACGTATGCATATTGTTGGCGGTTTATTTTATGTTTATTATTCGCTTACAACGAACTTGAAAATTTTTACTTTATATTTCTTTAAAAGCGAATTTTTTATAACGTTTCATATTTAATATATTTTTCTTTAAGCCGAATGAGTGATATTTTTGCCATGTGAATGAACACACCCGTTGTGCACATTTGTTGCTGTTGCTGCTGCTGGTGTTTATGTTTACTTTATGTTAAAATGATCTTGCCTTTTGTTTATTCGTTACTTTTATTTTATGTATATTTTCTTTTTATCCATACAAATATTCGGTAGCTACTTTTGCCGCTGTTTGTTGGCATAGTTTTCTGTGTATACCGGCGCGCCATTTGTAGCCAAATTGTGCGAAAAAAACAACAACTTTTGTGTAAGAAAATAATACACAATAGTAGTACATTGTCTTTGTCGTTATTTGTAATTTTTTGTCATTTGGTTGCTTTTGTTTTAATGACTGAATTGGTTATTGTTTGGTTGTTTGCACGTGTTCAAATTTGTTAGGTAACCAGCAATTGGCACAGATTTATTGTTATCTGTAGAGATCTGTCATAAATTTAAATTTTCACTTCCGCTACGAAATCAGGGCTTTCAAATTAAAGTCAGTGACCTTGTTAATAATGTAGTTGCATGTAGCAATGAAGTTTATTTAAAAATATTTTAAAAAATCGTAATTCACAACACAAAAAGACTCAAAATAAATGACCCATTGCCATAAAACTTTAGGCATTTTCATCAATCAAAAAATTTAACTTTATCTTTACTTTTTCCTTACTTTTTCAAGATATGTATCTTTCCCTTACCTGCAATCTACACTATTTATATAAAATTGCTTATATGAAAACCCTTTGTAAGGCTATAGCGTGAAATTTACTGAACCAATTTTAATAATTTTTCTCTTAAAACATTCTATTTGTGCTAAAAAGCATAGGGGAGATGTGTGTACCTTGGTCCGAGTGTACCTCGGTCTGAGTGCCGGTTGCCACTCAACAGTTGCACGTGTACGTTAATGTTCTTCTATGAAATTTTCCACTCATACCGGTGACTCATATAAATGGACTTCAGACCGTCAAGCTGTACGCGTGTATAAAAAGCGACGGAAAAAGTGTTTTTTGTGTGTAAAAATTTGTTTTTGGAGTAAGCTACGAAATGTTTTGTGAGGAACTTACTTGAAATATTTCAGTTTTACAACATCAGGAAGGAAGTTTAGTTATTGTTTTAAGCTTTTAGTGTGTTTTAGATGTATTTTCATTAACATGTGTTATGGGTGTTGACAGTTTTTAAAACATACTGTCTGTGTGTACCTTGGACCTAGCTTATTGACCAGCGAGCCTTTTTCGACGGGCAATCAGGAAACCATAATCGCCTCTCAATATAATATTATTATTATTATTTACGCGATTAATGTATTTATTTGCTACCATTTTTGTTTAATTAATTGTTTTTTACTAAATGCACTTTTTTGTGCTATAACTTTTGTTTATGATTAATTTTTTTTTTTTTATTGAAAAAAATGTTACTTTTGATTACATAATAAATGATTCTTTCATAATTTATTACCAAAATACAATGTATTCTCTTTTATTTTTAATAGTCCAAGGTACACTTGCATGGTGTACCTTGGACCGTTTGAGATTGCAACGGAAAAAGTAGTATTTCTACCCAATGGTAAGACATAGAAATATCATTGTCACGTCATTTGATGCTGCAAGCATTGAAGAAATATAACTTAATCAAAAAACTAAAGAAACTTTTTTGGAAAATCCAGCACACTGAAAAAACT
Source organism: Calliopum simillimum (assembly GCA_951812925.1). Lineage (NCBI taxonomy): Eukaryota > Metazoa > Arthropoda > Insecta > Diptera > Lauxaniidae > Calliopum > Calliopum simillimum. The sequence goes on from OX638369.1 coordinate 7,776,274, forward strand.
GAAAAGCGGACCAAGGTACACACATCTCTCCTACTGGCATACTTATTTTTTTGATTTTTTTAAAGAAAAACATTCTTTTTTATTAATATAATGTTCTTGCTAAAAAAAAAAATGCAATGCTAGCATGAAGAGGATTTGTTTGCATTTGCGTTGTTAATGCTTTGTTACTTCTTGTATTTTGTATTGTTTTTGTCTCTTTCAGTTAAAGTTTTTTTTAAATATTTGCTAAGAGAATCTGATGCTTAGAGAGCGATTTTATCAGTGATGCTAACTTAATGCTTTTCACACAAAATTTTTCGCTTTTTGAGATTTACCGATATTTCAGATGTCTTTCTATATTTTTGAAGTCTTATCGATATTTTTTAGATGTTTTTCGATAATTTTGTACTTTTACCTATTTCTTCGATGTATTTATATTTTAGATGTTTTCCAATACTTTTGGACTAAAAGCGATATTTAAGATATTTTCCGATACTTGTAGACTTTACCGAAATTTTAGATGTATTTGAATATTTTCGATACATTTGGACATTTACCGATATTTAAGATGCTTATCGATATTTTTGGACTTTTACGATTTCTTCGATGTATTTGAACTTTTAACGAAATTTTGAATATTTTTCGATACTCTTGAACATTTACCGACATATTAGTTAATTTGTGATTCTTTTGTACTCTACCGAAATTGTTCGATACCTTTGAACTTTTACCGATATTTTAAATGTTTTTCAAAACTTTTGGATTTCTATCCATATTTTAGATGTTTTTCAATACTCTCGCACTTTTTTCGATCCTTTTGAACTTGTACCTTTATTTTAGATGTTTTTCGATACTTTTCGACTTTAACGATATTTTAATTATTTTTTGATACCTTTGGACTTTTACCGATATATTGGACGTTATTCGATACTTTTGAACTTTACTCGATATTTTGGATGTTTTTCGATACTTTTCGACTTCTAGCGATAATTTTAAAGTTGTTCAATACATTTCGACTTTTTGCGATATTTTTGATGTTTCTCGATACTCTTGGACTTTTCCCGATTTTATCGATTTATTTCAGATGTTTTCGATATTTTTGTAATTTTACCACTATTTTGGATGATATTTGATACTTTTTGACTTTTAGCGATATTTTAAATATTTATATAAGGGCGTTTCTCAGAAACTTTCAGCCAATATACTTACATTTGAATGTCAAAAGTGTTAGTTGTAATTACTCAAAATAGTAATGATTTTTTGTGAATAGTGGCCCGCGCACATATTGTTCAAACATTAACAAGTATGTGGACGTTCCAATATAATTACAACTTACACTTTTGACATTCAAATGTAAGTATATAGGTTAAAAGTTTATGTGAAATGCCCATAAACCATAAACACATTCCTATATTGGAGCAATTTTTCCCCGTATTACTACTTTCTTGCTTAAAAAACGCATTGTTTTTAATCATTTTTAGTGGAATAAGTGATATAAAGCGATTTCAAGCAACTACGGGTAAAACAGATGGTAAGTCATGTATCAATAATAACTCATATGCTAGCTACTTTTCTTACTAAAAGTTGACTTTAGTACGAAACATTTCTTAAGACAACTTTAGTAAATCCACTTCTGGTGCTCTACAGCTCTTCGTTTTGGCTACTATGTCTCTAACTTTTTTATGATTTTACAAAACGTTAATTTTTTTTTAAATTTTTCAAGATGCCTTTCTTGTCAAATCGTTGTTTTCATAGGTATACACAAAACCAAAAATTAATGTTGCAACCACAAAGACGCCACAAATTCTTTCATACATAACTAATAACAAATAAAAGAAAAAAAAAATCTCGGGCGAATTTTTTTTAAAAAATTGATGCGAATCAAAAATGAATTCCAATGATATGCCATTGCATCGTATGTTAAACCCTAGAGGGCAAGATCGATAGATAAACAAAAAAGACAGTGGGACAGACGTACGTATGGATGGCAAGCGGGTACTCATACTCACTACAACAAAATTTTAAATAGAGGGTGTTCCCATGATGATTGAATTGATGATGCTGATGTTGACGACACAACGGAGAAGACGATGATAACATCAACAACAAAGTGGAGAACTGCTGCACAATAATCATATGGAAAAGAAAAAAAAGAAAAAGAAAAAGGAACAACGAAAAAGTGTTGAAAACAGCGACACTCCTCCAAAACGATAAGGAAACGTTGAAAGAATGCCATAAGTTGTATAAGTGCCACAACAACACACATGCAACACACAATTGTAATGTGAATCGATGTAGCTATTACGGCTATTGATAGTTGTTGTTGTTGTAATTTAAAAACACAGCTTTGCACAAAGAACCAAATACATATTTGTACATGTACTGTACGTAGGTACTGAAAAAAAGGAATTATTGATTGTTAAGCTGTTGGCGGAAATCTTATGTGTAGCGGTGAATAAATTTAAAAGAAATTTCTGCCAAAGCAAAACGATAAGTGTAGGTTAAAAGGGTTATTTTCATAAGCAAAAAGGGGACAGCGTTTTTATTTTTTTGCATAGCTTGGTTATTAGTGCAAAATAGTAATAAATTGATTGAGTAACCGGTTTTTTATTAATCGTTACAGTAGGAAATCAGTTGCAGAAGTTATTAAACTAGTTATTTTGATGTCATTGTTGCTGTTTTAGCATAAAATATTGAAGTTATCTGTTTATTTTATTGATCGTTACACATGCCAACAAGCTTAAAGAAATGATTAATCAATACGATTTTATTACATTGTAATACCTGGTTATTAGTGCAAAATGCCAATAAATTGCTTAAGTAACCGGTTTTTTTATTAATCGTTACAGTAGGAAATCAGTTGCAGAAGTTGGTAAACTAGTTATTTTGATGTTATTGTTGCTGTTTCAGCATAAAAAATTAAAGTAATCAGATTTTTTTATTAATCGTTACATCTGCAAATAATCTTCAAAAACGCTAAATCAATGCTGAATTGTCTAATTAGCGTTCTCACCAAATGTTACAGCCATAAATTTGAGATTACCTTGGCGTTAGTGCAGCAAGCACTATTTCTAAATATTGACGTATGTGATTTTTAACTCATGCAATCAAATAGAATCAACTACCAATCAGTTAACTTTGACAAATCTTTAATTAAAGGTGGCAAAAAACCTAAACGGCATGCACATAACCAAAAACAATATAACGAATCAAATAAAAAAACCACTTAAATATGGAAATACAACTTAAATTACTCAGCACAAGTAAATTAAATAAAATTTGAAACCCAAAAAAACCACACAATTTTCGCTTTTGCCAAAGAGAGAATGACATAAGTTTCTATAGCAAACTATTAAAATATGGCTATTGGCCAAATCTATAAACAAAAGTCAACAATGGAATGCTAACCATAGTGCTGCAAGTAAGTAATCACCACCACCACTATCAACCAGCGCTTGGCGACGTTGACTACGTTGGCTATGCGAATGTTAGCAATTACCAAACCAAACTGTCATAATAAGCAATTTTTTCTGTTGTTTTTGTTGGCCAAAAAAAAGTAACGATTTTATTATTGCTTGTTTTTGTTTTTAGTGCAACTGTGTTGTTTACATTTGATAGCTGACTTAATTTTGTTGTTCTTACTATATTTCTTACTAATGAGCTGCATATAATTTAATTTGTTAAAATACATTCGATGGATTATGCACCAAGTGAGATTGGTGCATTATTATTCAATTCGGATTATTATTTAAAAAAGTAATCGGTTCTTAATTAATCTTTATTAGGTAATATCACATAGAATTCTGTGATAAAGCTTGTGGAAGATAAGACTATGCGAATAGAAGTTAAGGCTCTGGTAGCATTTAATAATTCACCATAAGTGCAAAAAGTAATCGGTTTCAACAAAATCGTTACAAAGCGCAATCACTTGATTTTGTGCCTTACTTCAATGTCAATTCAAACATTTGCCAAAAAATCTTAAATTCAAATGGCTTTAACATCCGGTTTTTTGCCACTTCATACAACATTTGATATAAGAACTTCCTTGCGAGCATTGCCAGCAAAACGCGAATCCTTCCTTATAAGTACTATATATTCACAGTTTGTTTAACTGTTGATTTGTTTTTATGTTCTGCTGCTTTAAATGCAAATAGAGCACCTACTTCCGTTAAAGCGTGTCGTATTTTTAACCGTTGCCAACAGCTTTCGGCTGCATATGCAAATTTTGTTAAAAAAAAATATTTAATAAAAAAAAAAAACAAGAACAAAGCGTACGAGTAATTTTTCAAAAAAAGGATTCACACACAAAATATTCACATACACGTGTATACGCCTCATTGCAAATGCGCGTCGTCAACAACATGTGCACAAGAGCAATTAAGTTACTCACAGTGTACCATCATTTCCAAAGGATCCAACAATGCCATAACGCAGAGAACGTAATGTAACAAACGCACTAGACTTGAACTACCAAAAGCAATAAACGCGTAGTTTTCTGAAGGGTCTATGATGTTAAAGATGATGTTGCAATTAAGCTGCGGGAATATGATTTTTTGTTTTTTGTTACTTCCGTTTTTAATCTCGAGGTTTTCTTTATGGCGCCTTCAAATGGAAGATATTTTTGAGGCATGACAGTGTTAATGTTTTATGAACCTTGTGGTAAAAGAATTGTAGAGTTTACTTAAAAGAATACATCTACGAAGTTTTTCATCACATACGGTTTTTATCACATGACATTTTAATCACATGAGAATTTTATCGCATAAGATTTTTATAACATGTCATTTTTATAACACTAGAGTTCGCCTTGTGGCCGAAATTCGACCATTTCGATTTGACCACAAGACAAAGGAAAAAGTTTTTATACCTTTCCTTGGTCGATAAAACACAAAAGGCTTTTAATATTCATCCTTAGGGTTCAGATTATCTGCATCGGTGCAGCAGCTAAGTTGCAATATCGTACTTTCCATTTAGAGGCGTGTAGCTCCTACTAAAGAGCAAACAGTTTTTGATATCTTTCTATACCAAAATTCATAAAAATCAATCATGCTATCGTGCTATATAGTGCTAACTCTATATCTATACCAAATTTCATAAAAATCGTATGCAGTATTTTCGCCGTGAGAGCGTTTTTTCCATTTAGAGGCGTGGCACTGTCCACTGAAAATATAATGGTCATGTTATCTTTCCTTAGTGCCAATCCTACCTCCATACCAAATTTCGTTAAAATTGATGCAGCGGTTTAGCTGTGAGAGCGTTTGTTCCGTTTAAGGGCGTGGCACTGCCCACTGAAAAACATAATGGTCATATTATCGTTCCTAAGTGCTAACTCTACCTCCGTACCAAATTTCGTTAAAATCGATGCAGCGGTTTAGCAGTGAGAGCGTTTTTTTCATTTAGGGGCGTGGCACCGCCCACTTTAAAAAATATATAGTCCAATGCACTGCTCCTCCTCACAACCTTTCCAACAAAAAAAAAATCAAGCAAATCGGTTGAGATTTAGGTATAGAAACAGGGACCTAACCGATTTCGTTTGCCTATTTATATATACTTAGATATGCTATTTTTTTCAGGTAGCCGGTTTTCTATTTTTTCGTTACATACAACAATTTAATAACTTAACTTATTATAACTTTCTAAAAGATAAAATAAAGTTATCTTACAAATGATAAAATAGAAAACTCAATAGTTTTCAAAATTTTTCCAATAAAAATACCAAACTTTTGAACAGAAAACAGAAAAATAACTTCAACGCAAAATTCCATTAGCTTTAGCTATAAAAACTTTTCAAAATAAACAACAAAAACATGTGCTACTCCCAGTGCACTAATTAAAAAATGTTCCCCCTTATCACAACTCTGCTGACACTTGGAAAACCAACTCATTGCGCACACTTAAGAGCTGCCACTTAAAAACAACAAAAACGAGAAAAACAAAAACAAAAAGTAATATTTTTGGTAAATGAGAAACTATTTCACTTTATGCCATGCTATTTATGTGTGCTTTATATTCCGGGGGATGGAAAATTGCAGAGAAAACTTGTCTAAAAAGTTCAGAATATCAAATTTATGTTGTGTCTTTGCAGCACAAAATACTGCTAATTTAAACTTAAAAAATACGAAAGGGAAAAAATTAAATTAGCAACACTGGCACAAGACACTGGTATACAAGTGAAAAGTGAAAAACTATGTTAAGAATAAAAAGGAGAAAACAAAGCAACAAATTTTTACAAAGCAAAAACAAAAAAATGTTGCTGTTGGTCGAATTGCAAGTCTGTTGCTGCTCTTGTTTCGAGTGCACTCCACTTTCTGTTGTACACAAAATTACAGGCAACATGCAAACAACAGCGTACAACCAACCAACCAACCAACCGACCGACCGATCTTATTACAACAGACAAAACGTCGTTTCTTGTTAGTGTTGCCAACTAACAATTAAGTATTCGCTAGTTGTGCATTGAATTATTTAATGTAACGAATAACTAAAATATTGCAGTGTTGGGGGTTTAATTTAGCGAGAGCGAAACAAAACCATCTCGAAATAAAACTAAAAACACATTTTGCCTGCGGAAAGTGCATTGTGCTAACAAGTGCAGCAGACCATTGCACTATTGTGTTTGTGTGTGTGTACACACCATGCTAGAAAGTGTTTGCCAGCTTTAAATATTTTTAAACTAAAGACATGCAATTTATTCTCTAACAAGCATTTAAATTTTGAACACCAATGTAACGTGCTATTACTACACAAAGTACAACTGCAAAATTTTTATTGAAAAAAGGAAGGAAGTGAGAAATTTTAAAGCGGAAATTATTTATTTAATACAATATATTACTAAATTTGCGCGCTAGAGTTGTAAATTAAATACCAAGCATAGTCTTTTTTACACATTTCATGCTGCAAGAAAATTTGGTGCACCACAATTTGACCTAAATCTGACACAAATTGTTGGCGAAAATGTTAGAGGGGCAAAAGAAAACTTTTTTGCGCATTATAAAAAATTTTTGTCTTCATATCTATGGTATTATGAGGCACTAAAACTGCTAAATAGTCCACTATCCAACAGCATTTCAATAAAAAAAAAACATTAAAAATTTCATGCGATAAAAATGTCATGCGATAAAAATATCATGCTTAATTAATTGCACATAATAAAAATATTATAGGATGAAAGCATTGTTTTGTATTGTACTAAGAAAAATGACAAAAATTGCATGCGAAAAAAAGTATTACGCTATAATATTCGCACGAGGTAAAAGTTGCTTCAGTTAAATATAACTACGAAATATTTTAGAATTGAATCTTAAATCCAAATATGATGTAAGGTATAATAATTATGAGATTTAAAACAACTATAAAACTTTCATGCGATCAAAATAGCATGCGACAAAAATTTTATGCGATAAAAATATGCTTTACTTTATGTAACTATAAAATATTTCAAAATTGAATGAAAAATCAAAATAAAATGTTAGTAGGGTAGAACGGGGTTAAATCGCCACGGGGTTAAACAACCAATTGCCTCTAATTTTTTTTTAAAAAGTCGAACCGAACCACCATTGGTACAGTAGATAGTGATCAATACAACGCAACTTTGGCAAAAGGTTCCACTACTGCACGTGTGTTATAACCTGAGTTCTGACGAAAAAAAGATTTTACGAGTCCTCTCCGCAATATTTTCAGTCGACAAAAGTTCAAAATTCCACAAATCAGTGAAGTGCAGAAAGAAAAGTAAGTGTTTTCTAAGAGCAGAATTTCATGCTGAATCCAAATCTGCAATTGGTTTTTAAAAATTTAAATTTGTTAAGAAGGTATTCGCCTTAAAATAAACAAAAGCACGTGGGGTTAAATAACCAGTCAAACTTATAATTTTTTTTCTAGCATGTACTCATATAATTAATCACTGCTTCACAACATCTTCTTATCCTAGCTCTTTGAAAAATGCCATGGTTATTCCTGTGGCAAAAAAATCAGCTGCAAGTGAACTGAATGATTTTAGACCCATCATAGTTTCCTGCTTGTCTAAGGTTTGTGAAGCATTTCTGGCTCATCAAATGAATACATTTTTAAGTAAAAATAAGCTTTTGTCACCTTACCAATCTGGGTTTAGAGCTGGTCACAGTTGCTCTAATGGGTCGAGCCACCACGTCGATACTTTCTTCAACCAATTAAAGGACGTGATCGAGCGATTTGCAATTGACGGTAGCCGGATTGGATTTTTGCAAAAGCAACGGCATTATTGTTTTGTCCTTACCGCCGCATACAAGCCACAAAATGCAACCTCTTGATAAGGGCTTTTTCGGTCCAATCAAAAGATTTTACAATGCAGCATGTGACAATTGGATGCGTTTGGAGCTTCCATTTCTAACATACAAGCTGGGTTTCGTGCAACTGGCATATGCCCATTGAACGTGCACGTATTTGACGAAGTAGATTTCTTGCCATCGGAGGTGACTGGTCGTACAAATGAGCCGGAAGCATTCGACGGGGAGAGAGAAGAGATTTTACACAATGATGAAACAAATGACGATATACAAAACCTCAGTGCGGAAGCAACTCTGGAGAATCTCCGTCCCTCTCCCAAAGCGGCACCGGGAAAAAAAAGCAACTCGAGGCCGGAAAAAAAAGAAATCCGCGGTGTTGACCGACGAAACTGTATTGGAGAATTTGCGTGAGGAGCAGGAAAATGTGGCCATGAAGAAGGGGAAACAGGCATCGGCGACCATGGTAAGGTCGGAAAAAAAGATTCTGAAGAAATTTTCCGAGCAAAAAAACCAAGACACGGCAGCCAAAAACAATACTCGTCGCTCCAAAAAAAATAAAAACCTTTAAAATAACAATGTTGGTCATTTTTATTATAAAGAGAAAATTTGGTTGTTTTACCCCACCTGATAGATATATCATGCAATGAAAATATCATGCAACAAAAATATTATGCGATAAAATATCATGCGATAAAAAATATCATGCGAGATTAATTGCACATAATAAAATTATCATACGATGAAAAAGCTTTGTTTTGATACTTAAAGTGACCAAAATTGCATGCGATAAAACGTATCATTTAATTTGCATCAAATACAAGCAGATTCACTTTCTTCAATATCATCACGAAATGTTTTATATTGATAAAAGTGGCAAGATATGCTAACAGAATTTTTTCAAAAAGAACATCAGAAAAGACAATTACAAATATTTTATAAATGGTAATTCCTTCTGTCGCAACATGTCGTTCTATTCGGCATAAATAGTACTGCGAATAAGTATAAAGCTGGTATATTTTTATACAGAGTGTTTAGTTGCATACACATAACTAACTTTTCAGTCTTACCGTGTAAAACAGAAAACTGAAATAAAATCCAATCAAATCTGAAAACTGAAATGATAATTGAAAGCAAATAGTACAAGGTTATAGAACATTCAACAGAAATTGGAATAATTAATTTCAAATAATTAATTAGATGTTTAAAATATGTCATATTGCACTTTCGCACTATATGAAAGTGCAAACAAGCAGCACATTAAAACCACTATCACTGTCTGGTGTGGTTTTAAATTTTTGAACCCAAATACATACAAACACATATAGGTACATCCAACCGTAAATACTGTGTCAAATATGAACAAATTTCATAATTTTCCACTTAAAATGCAACGACTGTGGCCAAAAACAACATAAGCTGTAGAGAGAGAGAAAAAACACTCTTAAAAATGATAAAAATTTTAATTTTATGAATTTTCACATGCAAGTTGGCGGTTGTTGCACCACCAACACCACCACCAACGAACAAACAGCAGCAGTTCGTGGAGCCAGGAAATATGCGCGCACATACACCCGCTACATGACCTAGAAATATGCAATGAAACTGAGGAGTAAAATGAAGAAAATTGAAAATATAAAACCACGACATAGTGGCGACTGCATCAATGAAAAAAACTTAATTTTTAATTTATTTATTGGAAAATAAAAATTAATTGCATTTTTTTATTTTTTTGTTTGTTTCATAGTTCATGTGCTTTAAACTGCTCTGGTTGACTGCTTGTCATTGCAGTCTAAGCCGCATTTTTATGCACTTCATGCCAGTGTGTGTATTATTGTTATACTCGTACTCGTATATGTTTGGATGGATTTTTAAAAAAATTTTCGATATATGTATTAACAATAAATTTCACAAAACTTCTATAAAAAATGTCAAAAGTTTTATTATCCCAAGTTAATGAAATGTGGTGTATGAAAATTGAGTCTTATTATATTGCGCCTAACAAAGGCATAAAATAATGTAGCTATTCGAATATTTTACAATAATAAAAACTACACTTTACTTATTTTATAGGCAGTTTTACTAATTAATTTTTTTACTTTTTTTCGTTGCAGGTATGTAAATAATGAACCCTTGATACTTTTTTTAGTTACTGAAAAAAAGAGTTGAAATATCGTGAGTTTTACAAAAAACAAAAAAAAAATATATAACTTAACCATCATTCGTTAAGCTTAATCTATTCGATGTTAGTGTATATCATGAAAGTTTTATCGCATGAAATTAATCACACATTTTTTGCTAGCTTATGCGATTTATGCACATATTCTTTTACCTAAAACTTTTGTTGATCAAAATTCTGTGTTTAAATAATGTTATTTCAATAAAAATTATATCCTCAGGTAAAAGCTTATAAAAAATTTATCACATGCTTTTGTTAAACAAAATTCTGTGTTTATATAATGCAATTGTTATCAAAACTATAATTTTTCAGGCAAATGTTTAAAAAAAATTTATCGCATGACATTTTTAAATCACGAAATTTGTATCGTATGATATTTTTTTTCAATTAATTTCTCTCAATATGAGATATCTTCAGGAAAAAGTTTAAAAAAAGTTTATCGCATGCTTTTGTTGAACAAAATTCTGTGTTTTTAGAATGCAATTTTTGTCAATGTAAGATTTTTTCAGTTAAATGTATAAAAATCTTTGCATAACATTTTTATAGCACGAAATTTTTGTCGCATGATATTTTTTTTTTTTCAATTTATATCTATCAATATGAGATACCTTCAGGAAAAAGTTTAAAAAAAATTTATCGCATGCTTTTGTTGAACAAAATTCTGTGTTTATATTATGTAGTTTCTATCAATATGAAATTTTTCAGATAAAGGTTCAAAAAAAACTATCGCATGACAGTTTTATATCACAAAATTTTTATCGCATGACATTTTTTGTTTTTTTTTTTTTGTCTTGCTTTTAAATTTTAATTATCTTATATAAAATCTGAAAATTACATGTGCCGTTAGCTCAGGTTTTGGAAGAAATACTGCAAAAGTGTAACATAATTTCTGAGGATATTAGGCAATACATCAGTTGATTACTGCCCTATTGATAAATTCCTAGCAAAATTTAGTCATTACCTTGTATATACTTACTTCTCTTAACAATGCTTTTAATACTTCGATTTACTACCTCGTGTCACAGTTGAATAGTGATCGTAAATTTTAATGCAGTTTTTATTTACTTTGTGCAATAAGTGAATTTTCCACAATGTCATTGGCCTATTAAATTTCATTTTCTTTGGTTTTACACATTTTCCATCTATCTTTCTTTTTTTTTACGTACATACATAAGTATTTGTAAAGTAACATGCCGCAAGGTTTTCTTTAAAAAATTTTATTATTTAACAACTTTGTGAATAACGTTCGCAAAAGTAACGTGATTAATGCAATTATTATTTTGTTTTTCAACTATTTTGTTCGACCAGCATAATGCAGAAAAAGTATTTTCTTTTTAAAAACGAAGAATTCCTTTTAAAAGATCTCCAACTTTTCATTACAACAATTTTTGTTATTTTACTTTTTCTTTAGTAATTTGCTGCAACAATTTCTTTTTGGGTTTTCTTTTCCTACAATTTTCTTTCACGCTTGTATTCATTGTTATTGCTGTTGTTGTTGTTGATGTTGTTGCTTTTGTTACCATTGCAATTACTGGCTTATTGCACTTTATGGTGGTTTTGTTGCCAACTTTGTCAGCAACAATATTCTCAGTAGCAGTAGAACTTCTTTTGTTACTGCTGTTGCTGCCGCTTCCTCAAACTCATCTTCATTTTTGGTGCGGTGTGTGGTTTGGTTTGTTTCACTTCTATGTTACTGGGTCGTTGGCGGATGTTGCAAAAGGCGTTGCCACTTTATTCGATTTTCATGTTGGTATAAAACTAAAGAAAACTGGAAAAGTTCATTATTTATTGTAAGCTATTGTTACTGCTATTACAACAAATTGTTAGAAATTTTGTTATGCGAAATTAGATTAATTGTGAAAAAACACTTGGAGCGTAGAAAAAAGTAACTTTCTTGTGATCAATGACTGAAAACTTTAGAGTATTTCAGGAAAGTTTGAGTTTAAGAAAAAACATTCAAAGAAAATTTAACGCAAAATGTTAACAATTGGTAATATCTAAAAATACATTATGCAAAAAATTAATCAAAGCAGTTGTTTATTTAAACACCCAAATTATCAAACTTTTTCAGTGCCAACTCACATCTCAGATGATTAATCATTTCTTTAAAATTTTAACAAAATAATATTATCCCTATCTCACTACATATATGTAGCTTGTTATAAAAAACTCCTTTTCCTCACTTTTTGCTTTCAATCCATATTATACGCCTCATTTGCCGTATAAGTTTCGCTACTTAAAAGCCCAAAAATATGCAAGTCATATTTTTAATTTAATTATGAATGACCTCAATTTGCTTTTGAACTAAAAAATTGCTTATTAAAAGTTGCTTTTCACTTATTGATAAAAAAAGCAAAGAAATATCGGGGCACCAGAAGTGACCTGGCACAATATTAAAAGGAATCTTTTTATAGGAAGCTCTTAAAAGAAGTCAAATTGAAAGCGCACTAAAATGTTGTCTCATGTTTTTTATTCGGCTACAACTTTTAAAAGAATTTTTTATTGTTTTTTTGCAAAAAATTTCAAAAACAATAAAAATAAATGTTATATGTGCCATAAAAATTTTAACAAACAAAATAAAATATTTTAGAGTGACGTGAAACGCGTTACGTTACATTAGGTTAAGTTAACGACATCAAATCGACAACGTGACTTTTAAGTTGAAAGTATCAAGAGCTTTTTATGACTGCAATATGCTACATTTTAACGCACTTTTACAATGAAGGCTGTGGCTTTGCCCCTCCTTCTATCATATAACCCAGTATCAATTCCCTATAGTCAACACTTAGGTTTCATTCAGAAGTCTCTATCGTTCTTCGTTTGCCCTTACTTTAATCATTTTTAAAAACCACTTCCTTCCTCTCTAGTTTATTGGTTTAATTTATGCTGCTGTGACACTTTTTGGTTGTTTTCAACTTTTTTTCTTTTGGTAACAAATTGTTTTCTGGGTGTAAAGTTTAATTTGATTTGGAAAAAGTTTTAAATGATTTGGAAAAGTTTAATCTGATTTGGAAAAAGTTGAATTTGATTCGCAAAAATTTGTATTAATTTGCAAAAGTTTATTTTGATTTGGGAAAAGTTTATTTGGATTTGGAAAAAGTTTATTTTGATACGGAAAAGTTTATTTTGGTTTAGAAAAAGTTTAATTTGATTTGGAAAAAGTTTATTTTGATTTGGAAAAAGTTTATCTTGATTTGAAAAATGTTTGTTTTGATTTGGAAAATGGTAAATTTGATTTGAAAAAAGTTTATTTTGATTTGGAAAAAGTTTATTTTGATTTGGAAAAGGTTAAAATTCATTTGTTAGGAACTTAATTTTATGTCTCTGACTTACGAGAAAAATAAATCTACTTCGTTGCCGTTTTCCCTTTGAGCATGGGGGCAACAGAAAAATTACGACTATTTTCTCAAAGCAAAAATATCAAAAATAAAATTTTAGCCAAAGGCAGGTAAAAACCATTAAATGAATACTGTAAGAAAAACACTCACTATACAACGGTCAACGGCCTATTAGCGTCACCTTATACAGGGAGAGTCGTAGGTTTGATCCCACGTGAGCTCATGATATAACTGTTTTTGTAAAGCTCTCATGATCGAATGTCTGCCAAGAAGCAAACTCTGTGATATTTAATAAAATTATCGCTAAGCTAAAGAATCAAAGAAAAAACAAGTATGATAAAAGCTTAGGACTGCATTAAGAGTGGCCATAAAAATGAGAAAAAGAAACGGCAACACTCATTTTAAACAGCATTAGGAAACAGCAAAATCACCGGCGACAGTAACACGCTGGTTGGCAATAATTTTGCTGTCAAGCCATGCTCACCTTCATTCGTGGGGTCCATGGTTTTGTCGCTGGCTTTTTAGCCCCCGCTTTCCTGCTCCCTCTTTTTCCACTTCTACTTTTATCACTTTTATGCACTGTTTTGTTTGCTGTTTAAATTGAAATTGAAAAATGTGTGAATTTGATGCTTCGAATGAGGTGTAAATTTCCATATAGGACGAGTAGGATAACGACATCGACAACGATGAAGCGCGCGCACACAGAATCATTTCGAGAGCCACAACGTTTTTAGAGGATAAATTGAAAATTTATGACAAGAATAAAAATTTTAATGAGATATATATATTTTTTCTTTCGTGCCTACTCCAACGTGTTTGAAAAGAAGTGACTTAAAATTGGCAAATGTTTATGATGTGCAAAAGAGTAGTATATTGTATATCCTGCGCTCATATGGAATATCAATGTAAAATTCCACTTATAGCATTTATCTTTTTAGACTTTTTTTTCATAAAAGAATTTAATCACAAATCAAAATTTTCTATGTTAATGTTTTATGAAAATTTAAATTTTTATTATAATCTTTTTATGTCACTCCTTCCCTAAAAAAGAATTCAAGTAATTTGTGGTAAGACGTTTGTGTTGTTTCGAAGGAGAGTTTTGTGCGAAAATAAACAACCACCATCGAAAGCGCAACTTTGCGGCTTAGATTTTTTTTCACGACTTTCCCAGTCATTAGATTTCCATCTCCATAGTAATTTTTTTGGGTGAATTTCAGTCAGCTCCTTGTCTTTGGTAGGACGGCTGTTTGGATTTTTCCGTCTAACAATCTACGAGCAACATCTAAGATATCTACTGATGCGGTTTGCCCGAAAGAAAACTAAAATATTAAACAATATTAATACCAAAGAATACCCAGGTATAATACCTCATATGGTATACCAAGGAAGGCTTTCGAATATAAGCTACAAAAAATAGATGTTCATATTTTGAGTTCCATATACATAAGTACATTACTACATACTCGTGTATTTATTAGTGCTTACCCCTTTATATTGCAACATACTCTATTTAACTGGCAATTTTACCTGAGTAGGTAACTAATGAAACGGAACCAACCAATTTGTAAGTAAGTACAAGTTGTATGACAAAGGTGCTTCACTGCGTATGGGGCAAACATAAGTGACACATGTTAATGTTGATCACCACCACGATCATTAATGGTGGGCATGACACTTTTAGTGCTGTCACGCTATGATACTCACACTTTCGACACATTTGGCGCATAAATGTGTTTTTAATTTGTCACATTTTGACAATCGCTAGTGCTCACATGATGACAATTTTTTTCTTTTTTTTTTTTTGATTGTGAAGAGCAAAATTAAATTACTTAAATTAAATAGATACAGTTAAAGGTATTTTGTAAGAAAAATAGCAATTTCACATACAGTAAAAATTCAATAACTGGACACAAAATTATTCACAAAAACAGTTCGACTGATCAAAACTTTGAGTTATTATGTTGATCATTAAAATTATTGATTATGAAATGCTTAATATTGATTCGAGTTATTGAAAACTGAAACTTTCAAAGTGCGAGCTATCGAGTTCTAATTGTACTACTATATAATATTATTTAATAAGAATAGCAAAATAAAACCAAAATTAAAAGGAAATGTTTCACATAAATTTAAACCCAAATTATACGGGAATAGTGTCGCCTGCGGGCATGGGTCGAGTGTGGGCACCCCTCCGTAACTGTTGACAGAAAACAAATGCGGCTGTTCTGACAAATGTTATGCGCGTGTTATGACAGCACGAAGTTTTTGTGCATATACCGAAGCAAGCAGGCGCATTTGCTTTGTGCTGAGAAGAAAACTATTTTTGAATAAGTGAAAGTCAACACAAAAGTTTTTTTCAATAATTGAATGGGTTTATTTGAAAGTGGAATAAGTCCAACTCCGGAAAAATTGAGTTTATGGTAGTTATAGCTAGCTATATATGTCCTCTTTTTATATTGAAAATTACAGACTTGTTAGACCACGATTTCATCAAAAATTACTCAAAAGAATTTTTCATGAAAAACATTTATACAAAAATTATTTTTTTGAAAGTGGAATAAGTCCATTTTTTCATCTACTGCCATACAGAAGGTTTTGCTTTTATATCAATTTAAAAGTATTGGCAAGCGTTATTAAACCGGTGTTAAGTGTTTACCACTGTAAATTAATCAAATTTTGTTATGTTGTAAAAATTTTTACAAGTGTAATAGAAAATAGTTGAGTTTTTGTGGTTTGAATGGACTTATTCCACTTTCATTAATAATAATATTAAAAATTTGTTATACTTTTGTATGACTTATTCCATTTTTACTCACAAAATATTTTGTAAATTAAAGCAAAGGAAAATTAAAACTTAGAAAATTTTACTTTAAAAACTGTTGTTGTTTCTTTTCTTTTCTTCTGCTCAAGTAGGGCGTTGAAAATTAATTACAACAACAAAAAGAAAAAGTTCTTGTCGGACCTACTTTCGGAGATATAGCCATCGGAAGACCGAGATATATTTTTTATAAAAATTACTATAAGTTGGGAACCCCTGAAAGGATTTTAATAATATTAGTGTCATACGAAAGATATGTTAATTTGCTACAAAATCGATCTACGAAAAATTTTAGCCCGAGTCGTGGTTTTAGAGATATAAAAAATTTTCAGAAATTTTAACCATATTTTCTTTTTTTAAAGCACTATTTTTCCAAAAATTGTATCATTAATGCACAATTCTAGTAACATATTAACAAAGCCCAATTTATTAGCTTTTATTTGACATGTAATTTTTACCTGATTTCTTGCATTATCATATTTTTTTATAGGAAAACAAAAAAGTAAGTTATTGAAAAACATCGAAAGAGTCTACAGGAATCGGAATTAATCGAAAACTATCTAAAAACATCGTTATTAGGTTTTTTATTGCTGTTATTGTTATTTTTGTTGTTGGTAATGTTTTCCTAAATTTCATGAAAATTTCTTTGGTTCACTTTTTTATTTTCCTTTAAAAAAATATGATAATGCAGGAAATCAGGTACAAGTTACAAGTCAAATGAAAGCAAATAAATTGGGCTTTGATAATATGTTACTAAAACTATGCATTAACGATACAGTTTTTGGAAAAAAAGTGTTTTTAAAAACAAAAAATGGTCAAAATTTCTGAAAATCTGCAATATATCTAAAACCACGACTCGGATTAAAATTTCTTGTAAATGGATTTTGGATCTTTTGTATGACACTAATATTATTTAAACCCTTTCAGGGTTTCCCAACTTATAACAATTTTTATAAAAGATATATCTCGATCTTCAGATGGCTATATCTCCGAAAGTAGGTCCGACAAGAACTTTTTGTTTTTGTTATTGTTGTAATTATTTCTCAGTTCCCTATTTGGGCAAAAATAAAAGAAAAAAAAACAAAAGTTTTTTAAGTAAAATTTTTCTAAGTTTTAATTTTCCTTTGCTTTAATTTATTTACAAAATATTTTGTGAGTAAAAATGGAATAAGTCATACAAAAGTATAACAAATTTTTAAATTTATTATAAATCAAAGTAGAATAAGACCTTTCAGACCAAAAAAACTCAACTATTTTCTATTACACTTGCAAAAATTTTTACAACATAACAAAATTTGATTAATTTACAGTGGTAAACACTTAACACCGATTTAATAACGCTTGCCAATATTTTTAAATTGAGTCGTACGCATACCCTTTAATATCTCAGCTTATGAAAAAGAGGACTTATTCCACTTTCAAAAAAATCCATTCAATTCTAAGTGCGATAAATCGAAGTGAATCAATCAAAAAGCTGAATGAAATCTATATTTATACAGTAAATTTTTTTTTTTTTTTAATTGAACTTTTAGTCATATATTTGCAAAGATCGATTTACATATAAATCTATCAATGCATTTTCTAACATATAATTATGACAAATCAAGGAACGGATTAAAAACACGGCTATAGTGACATATGTTTCGTCTTTCGCCACAAAGACTCATCAGACTATTTTTGTTGTAAATATAATTATATTTATTTCACTAAATTAATTATAATTGATAAATTGCAAGTTTGAAAACTTTTTGTGTTTTTGGTCTGAGCGGGAGTCGAACCAAGGACCTCCAGGTTGGTAGCAGAAGTCGTTACCACTGCACCAGCCTTGCCCGGCTGCGAAGCCGACTTTTGCTAGTTTTGAATATGTGTTAATACGTATTGATGTATCATAATTGTTGTTTGTGTTATTTATTGATAAAAAAATCAATTTTCAATTTATAGATGTCATTAAGTAACACACTTAAAAATTCTTACAGTAAATTAATTATAATTTATGATTCAAAACGGAATCCAACCAAAATGTTCACACAACAGAATTTTCTTATTGCTTTTCAAAGTGGCTAACAAAGTCGGTTGTGGGCACCCCTCTTTTTTGTTTTATGCGTGTGACTTACTTAAATATTGTCGTGGATTAATTTTGCTTTCTTTTCCATTTGATTGCGTTTAACTTCATATTTTGCCATTTTCAACCGATTTTCTAATGGTGCCCACAGCCGAAATTTTTTTTTTTTGTCAAAAATTATTACTTCACTATTTTTTGAATATAATTTTTTCAACTGACGAAATCAATTGAGGAGTGGCCGTACCAAAGGGCCTAAGTACCATTTCGAGGCAAAAATAGTGCCATAATATGAAACGGGTGGCATTTTGTTAGAAATCAATAAAATTATTTTCTGTTTTCACAAAAAATTTTCTTGATAGCGTGAAATTGATGTCATTATGTTGAAAAAATTATAACAGTCAAATAACAGACTATTATGCACATAAAAAGTATGACATTACTTAGGCCCTTTGGTACGGCCACTCCTCAATTTACTTTCTTCACCAGTAGTTAGTTTTCCAATGAAACTTATATGTCTGCATAATATACATTTGGTCAAAAATTATGAGTCGAAAACAAAAAGGTGCCCTCAGCCGACACTATTCCCCTACATATGTGCGGTGTTCAACGATTTAACAAAAAAAAAAAAATCAATTACATTTTCAAAGACCCGTCCCACACTTTGTTTTTTTTATAAATGAACCAACAAACTCAAATAAAAAACCAATTTAATGAAGTGGCACATTTCTACCCAAATTTACTACATTTTTATGCAAGATTTTATAATGCAATAAATATTAAAGTTCATTTGAGCACTAAAAACAGTAGTAAGTTTTTCACACACAAAACATAATGCCACTTTTTAGTGTTTAATTTTGTGCAAGTGTTGCCACCCAGTCATAAAACGCGTGTTGCATACAAAATGGCACAAATAATAGTACATAGAGTGCCAACTCCTACAAAAACCCTACCACCCCAACAGTGCAGCAGAAAAAAAGTCCATTAAATGTTTTTGCTGTCTCTGGTACGGCGGTGCCGAAAATTGCAAAAAGGAGGGAGTAAAATTGCTATGCGGCAAAAAAGTGTCACATGCAATGGTAGCATTTTATGCAGCGACTAACGATGCACTGTTGCATGCAGTATCATCATCATCAGCAGCAGCAGCAGCAGTAGCAGCAACAAAAACTAAAAAACTGGAGTAAACAAAAATACAAAAAAAAGTGCAAGCTAAACTAAAGTAAAAAATCGTATTAAAAGGAGTGCGCCTGCACAATTTTTACTGCACGTAGTGCAAACATTTTCAGTTTATTGTTATTTCAGCACAGAAATGCTGAAAATTGTGTGTATCTACTACACAATACGTTTTATCTGATTTCGTGTTGCACTTTTTTTGCTCTATTTTTTCAAAGAAGGGAATGTTTTCTATACTTCTTTTATCTGTAGGAAATTGAAAAAGTGTTGCAAAAAAAAAGTAGCAAAAAATGTTGTTCATTTTTTATTTGCGCCCAAATTTATTTTGGATTTAAAAATCAAGTATTTAAGCCTCACAGTACCTTGTAGTGGCAAAAATACAGTGATAACTGAGTGCTTTGGTTTCGAAAGAACTATTATAAAAATTCAATTTTTGACTTGTCTTTTGAGTATTGCGTTTTCCATACAAACCTAAGGCTCCCAAACTTTGTTCGAAAAAACGACTTAAATCAAAATAATAATTTTACCAGCTCTCTACACACTGTGCGTCTCCTATTTTCGTTTTCGCACATAAATCAAATTTTTTGAAGCGAATAAAACCACAACAGTTTTCGTTGTCATTTTCTTTGCATTTTCGCATGAAATAAAAACTCGCACTAAAAATGCCAAAACATTAACGACGACAATAACAACGACGGCCCTATGAAATCTTACTACTGCTACATAGCTACAGTGTTACCATTTGTGTGCAATATGTACAGATTTCTTATACGAACAATTTCTTTGCGTATAAAAATGCTGCACTTTGCACAGATTGCATTTTTTCCTTGCTGCATGTGGGTGGCAACAGGCTAAATGTCATTTTGAAATTGCACAAAGATATACACATTATCCTGCTCAGTGTACAACATTGATGTATGTACAGCATGGTGTGTCAATGATAACATTGTGCGCAAAAAAATGTAATGTCTCTATATGTGAAACATGAAGAAAAGAGGAGTAAAAGTTACTTTTTATTGGGCGTTTATTTTTGCGTTTATGATGACATTTAGTAAGAGATATTTTGCTAATTTATTGCCACTTGTATGCTACGTTTTTGTTGATTTATGATACATGACAGTGTGATAGAAAGTTATGACTTTAAAGTAAAAATGTTTTAAAATTAATGCTTCCAATGTCGATATTATTAAGATGTGCTTTAGATAAAAAAACTATATTTTTAAGATTAAAAGGCTTCTTTACAAACAGATTTCCTAAACAAGACAGTTGCTTATAATAAACTAACATTTCCCTTTGTGCGTCGCTGCACTTTCTCTAATACAAAGGGTGAGTCATCTCTGATTAAATTTTACCATGGAATGTTTATTGTCTCATTCACGTATGTGGGTTAAATAGTTTCAAAGATATAACATTTTTTTAAGGGCGTGGTACCGCACATTTTTCCCCTGGACATTATTTGAGCCAAAATTCTTAATACATGTGCCAAATCTCATCCATTACCGTTAAATATTTTCAGCGATATGATATGAGGAGTGATTTTTCAAAAGGGCGTAAAACCACTTCCAACCTCGAACAAACCTAAGAATGCCATCGCCATTACCATGCTAAAATGCATCCTCTGGTTCAGAATTCATCACCAAAAAAACGTTTTTCCAAGATAAAATCGTGATCAAAAGTCGCACTTCAGAACAAAAGGGCTTATTTAAATATAAGTTCATAGACATTTTTAGAGCTTGATACAAAAAGACGTATTTCGAATAGTGGCCAAAAAAGCTTTTAATATTTTTTATATGTCCCAGTCTATATAGTTGCTTACATACCATGCCTATAGACATCAGCATAAACTTCCAAATGGTGAAATAAGAGTGATTTGCAAACAAAAGGGCTTATTTCCAAACGTTTCAGAACAAAAGGGCTTATTTCCAAATGTTTTTTACTTTTTGCAATTACAACAAATATATTACAACAAAAATGTTAAGGGGACTAGAATCTTTGGTCAACTCACAATAACACTGGAGACATTAAAAAAAAAAATTAGTTATTGTAAATAGCCCATAAAAGTTTTTTCTCATTATTGAAAATTTGTTTGACATGTTTTTACGCCCTTTTGAAAAATCACTCCTCATATGATATACAATAATTTTTTTGGAAACACGAAATAACGAGTTATCCAATAGGAGACCCTTTTTATATCCTACACCCAGGGTATATTCACTTTGTCCTTCCGTTTATAACGCAGAGAAGGAGGCGTGGCAGATATAGAAAAGTATATATATTCTTGATCAGCGTCACCTCCTGAGTTTATATAGCCATGTTCGTCTGTCTGGCTGGCTGGCTGGCTGGCTGGCTGGCTGGCTGGCTGGCTAGCTGGCTGGCTGGCTGTGTGTGGAAATACACTTTTTGGGAAAACTAAGCAAGATAATTCAATGAACTTTGGAACACTGCCTCCATCGTCAAAGTTAGCTCGGGGGATTGAAAATGAGCGAAATCGGTCAACGGACACGCCTACCGCCCATACAAAAAATATATTCAAAATGCCACTTTTTGTGTTTTTTTCACGATAATGCAACCAAAATACACATAAATACTACGAATTGTAAGCGCAAGCTCTGAACAAAAATCAGAAGAATTCGGACTAGAGGGCGTGGCACCTCCCATTCAAGCAAAAGCTTCAAAACGCTATACTGAAAGCGTTTTTTTAAGATAATCAAACTAAATTTTACTCAAATGCTAAGAACTATAAATTCAAACTCTGAGAAAAAACTGGGTGGCACCTCCCATATAAGCAAAAGGTTCAAAACGCTATACTGAAAACATTTTATGAGATAATCCAACCAAGTTTCACTCAAATGCTAAGAACTTTAAATTCAAACTCTGAGAAAAAACTGGGTAAATTTGGACAAGAGGGCGGGGCACCTTCCATATAAGCAAAACTTTCAAAATACTGCTGTGTAGGGTATTTAATGTTTGGCCAGGCCAAAGGTAACACCCTTACTAGTTTCAACTAAAATGTCGTAAAAAGTTATGAATCGCGCACAAAAAACGAAAAATTTGTTCTTCTAATTTTTGATTCCGTAATCCTACGGGGAGGGGAGACCCTAGGGTGAAAAAAAAAAAAAAACTAATGCAAAAACACGCACCGTGATCGGTTCAGCCTTTTGGGAGTCTATAAGGAACATACAAACATTCATTTTTATATACCCGTACGTATATGTAGACTAGCTAGCCCGGCAAAAGTTGTTCTAAACTTTCCTGTATTGCAAAGGTGGAAAAATGTTGAATAAGTGGAAAAATTTAGAAAAAGTCGAAAAATCTTCTAAGTCGAAAGTAAGGCAAAAAATTTTGTAACTGTCGAAAAATTGAAAAGATGTAAAAATTTGTGATAATTCGAAAAATGTTGGAAAAGTGGAAAAATGTTGGATAAGTGGAAAAATACTGGCTAAGATGGAAAAAAAATGTTGCAAAAGTGGAAAAATGTGGCAAAAGTCGAAAAATGTTGCATATTTGTAAAATTATTGGATGAGTGGAAAAATCTTGCAAAGGTCGAAAATTGTTGCAAAGGTCGAAAAATGTTCCAAAAGGTGGATAAATGTTGGATGAGTGCAAAATGTTGGATAATTGGAAAAATGCTGTTGGATAAGTGGAAAAATTTAGAAATAGTGGAAAAATGTGGACAAAAGTCGAAAATTGTTGCAACGGTCGAAAAACTTTGGATGAGTGGAAAATGTTGGATAAGTGGAAAAATTTTGCAACAGTCGAAAAATTTGTGTAAAACTTGAAAAATGTTGCGTAAGTAAAGTCAAAAACGTAACAATAAAAGTGGAACAATGTGACAAAAGCCAAAAAATATTGCATAATTTGAAAAATATTGCCAAAAGTGGAAAAATTTTGTAATGAATGAAAAATGTTAAAATCGATATATGTACATATCGATACGTCCAACGTAAAAGTTGGTAACTCGAAAATAGTAGTTTAAAAAATGTATGAAGACCTAGAAAAAATTGCGCACTGCAATTTTTTTGCTTAATTTTTTTAAGACCACTATAGAAGCTTAACGTCAAAAAGATCACCACCCAACCCTTGCGCATTAGCCGCCATCTTGAAACATGTTTGATTCATTTTATCTCGTTTCCTGTTGGTCGGACAGAAAAAATTTTGAACAAAAATTTCGGGCAATATAATTCTAGGTTTTTTTTTATTTCGGACGCGCTATCCATAAGTTGATATTTTAAGCGGTAGAGGCCGCCAAAGTTACAAAAAATCAGTTTTTTCCATTTGCACCCACTGGGTGTTGATTTTTGAAAAAGTTGTGATAACATAATTTGTAGCGCTTACAAAAACAAGCAAAATAGTGTTTAAATGTAGTGATTATCTCAATTGGTTAAAAAGTCGGAAAATGTCTCCAAAGTGCAAAAATGTTGCAAAAGTATAAAATGTTGCAAGCACTGAAAAAAGTTGCAAAAGTTGAAAATTACTCAAAAATGTGGCATAGTCAAAAAATGTGCAGAAGTCGTAGTAGAAATTCATATGTTCAAAGTACAACAATTCAAAAAAAGAAAAACAAATAGGGTGATATTTTACTTATTCCTTGCAGAATTAAAATTTTCCTCCTGCTGAACTTAAAAAACCAACGATAACTGAAAGCATTCACTCAGTTTATAACATAATTTAATAAAACTGACATTTTGATCGATGATTAAGTAATATATACCAAATACATTTAAAGGTTTAGAATTTCCACAAGAGAAAATTCACAAGTGTTGCTTAATTTAACAACCAACGAAAACTTGAAAGAAAAAAAAAACATCCTTCCAAAAAAAATGTATAAATTGAGCTTTTACAAAATTGTTGCCAACATGCTTGAACAGCAACTGTTTGCTGGCTGGCAGCTGTAGCAGAGTGTTGGTATGCAGCAACAATAACAAAATTATTTATAAGGTGAAAATGTTGTTGGAAAAACGACAAAAAAAGCGAACTGACCTACAGCAAAAATATCAAAACATGAAGAAATTGGAGCTACAACAGGAAAATACCACCAACAAGCCCGCAAGCAACAAAACCAACCAACGACAGCGAGAAATTAACGAAAAACCAAGCACAGGTGTGCGTGCGTGCAACACCACCACCACCACAGAGGCAGCAGCAGAACGTATGCGGTGAAACACAAAAACAGCGTAACGCAAAAACTGTTGACACGTGCGCTAACGTACGGTCTCTCCTTTCGACAGGAGTAGAAAATACATAGATATTTTAGGATGGATGGTTGCTTACGACCTGGGAGAATTTTTAGTTTTTTTTTCTCTCTTGTCTTAAGATAATGGCAACAAAGAAAAAAAAGACAGCAAGAAAAAGGACAACTTTGTACAAAGGACACAGAAAATGAAATATTGATACAATAATTAATTTAATTGCGATTATTGACGGCTTATTGGATACAATAATAAAGCAATAGCAGCAGAAAACAAGGTAGCAATGCGATAAAGAGAAAATAATGAAAAAATAAATAAAATTATGTCCAAAAAAAAGGGTTCTGAAGAATTTTCTATGAAATAAAAAATAAGGGACAATTAAATTGTTAATTTATATTTATTGCTAAAAATATTTCAAAGAGAAGCCACAAATATATTGTACATATATTATTAATATTTTATAAGAGGGAATTTTTGTAAAAAGAATTTAAAGATGATGATTTTTAGTTGGGGAAAGTTTTCTAAATTTGCATGAGCAATAATCCTGAACTTAAAAAAAAGTATAGAATGTTTTCGTCGGAAAAAAATTTGTATTGCTTATATAAAAATGGAAAAAATGTAGAGATAAAATGCATCAGTTAAATCAATATGAGTAACGCTAGTTTGGGTATAAAATTGAAACCAGATCCAAACCAAACGTGGTATAAAATCAATGCTTCAATTTGGTATACAAACCGTTTATGCTACTTCGCATAAAATGTATACACATAAAGTATTAACACAATTTAAACTATTTTGGTTTAAATTTTATAGTATCACTTTATAAAAATCTTTCATACTTTTTTTGTATAAAATCTATATAAAAGTTTATATGAAAGTATTTTAAGCCATTTTATTTAAAATTCATATAATGCCAAATTCACGTACATTCAAAAAGATTATTTTGAAGGTTTTTCGATGCCGTCCATTTAGTATATTTAAATATTTAAAATTTAATGAATTTTTGTACAAAATACAACTTCTCCATTAAATTTACATTTCAAAAAATTGTGCCACCATTTAAATACTTTAAAGTTAAAGTTGAAATGCAACAAAAGCTTAACTATATTTTCATACTAACTGACATATCCTTGCAATGCTGTGCAATGTGCTTTGATATCCTTTTATTCTTTTGTGAAATTTCATATTCTGCAGCAACTTCATTATTCATGTACTGAAGAGATATAACAATAAAAATGGCAACTTCATCTTTTACTCGTTGCAACAATTTCTACTCCACTCCAGTACCTACATTGCTACCTTTTTATGTGAATTTCTGCTGCCATTTTTCTAGGCTGCTTATGTTGCCAACAACTTGAAGTTTGTAGTAACTTGACTCCAACTATAGGGATTGTCTTCTGACTGTGTCTCTCAGCGTGTCTGTCTGTCTGTCTTGGTTTTTTATTTTTGTTTTGTTGTGTCTTTGCTAAATGTTTGCATAACATTTTAAAGCTTTCATTATAATATTCTACTGCTTTTTAGCTGTTACTCCCTTACCATACTCTTTGTTGCCACCATATTTTCCATTTTCTTTAGTTAAGTTCTTTTTTGCGCACTTGTTACTTGGACTAAGCGGGCTTTTGGATGCATGGGTAACGTCCTACATACATATATATTCTTCAATTTATTTTTTTGCTGTAAATATTTTATTTTTTAACACTGCAGGCGAAGCCTGTCATCGTCTGTCGTCATAGAAAATTTCTTAGAATGAATATCAGACATATACTTACTTACATATGTATAAGCGGAAGGAGTGTGAGGGTGGTTATAAGTATTGGTGCCAAAAGTATCCAAGGGAAAATATATCAAGCGCTTCTGAAGAAAGCACTTCTAAATCACTTGATCCCATAGAAATTTAAAAGCGCTTACTCGATGATTTGTTGAAAAGCTGTAGTGAGTATTCGACTATCAAATTCTGCTTGAAGAGATACGTTTGTTTTCATATTTGAGTAGTATTTTTACAAAGAGAAGAATGGAAAAAGACCAAAATATAAAAAAAAAATATATACTCAGGTTCGATTCCCACCGCAAAAAAATTTTTTTTTTTTTTGTTTACTACATATATTTTTATTTTTTATTTTTTTTTGATTAAATTGAATACACAATTATTTCTGGTATAGATGTAGGCAGCATTCAAACATCAAATTCTATTTGGGGAGACATTTTTTTAATATATAAATTTTATACCTCTTTGGTCCTCGGTTCGAATCCTAGTGCGGTCCGTTTTTTTTAATTGAAAGAAAACTTACCGCCGTGTTACAAATAAGCGCTTCTGAAGGCATTTTTACGTAAGGCTGCGGTGAGCTTACATCCTAGGACATGATGCAATGTTAAAAAGAAAGAAGAGTTCTAACGGAGCGGAAGCGCTTATGGCAGAAAAAGAAGCACTTCAGAAAGCGCTTCTTTTCCCCTTGGATAGATACTCTATGCTTTAATGCAGTGTTGCATTTTCTCTCTTTCTTGTGTTTGCAATATGGCATTGAAAAGGCTGCTGCTTCCTAGAGTTTCTGAAGTTCTGCTTTGCAATTTCTATGTCTCAACCCTATATAATTTGTAAAATGAAACCTTAGAGTGGCACACATACATATTGATAGCAGGAGCAGTGCAGCAAAGCCATGCAACATTGGTTCAAGATTTTCAATTCAAATGGAAAATTTTTCCATAATTAAATTATACTAAAAATGTTGACTTTGGCCCTATGCAACGCGTAGGAGTTTTAAGGAGAAGAAGAAGCAAAATGTTGGCATTTCTGGCTGAGAGGATTTGAAAGTTCGTTTTTTTGTATTTTTATTACTTTGTTTTGTTAACACTCCTACGCTTACTAAAGTTTTCAGGGTTTCTCTGTTCAAAAATTAAAGCTAAAGAACTTTGTAGTTTTGCATAGTTTATAGCATTTTTGGTAGTCTTTATATAAATGCTACTTTTAATACCATTTTTCCCGGCTTCTGCATTTTCGGTATTTGCATTTTTTTGTTTTCGTCAATTTGCAATTCCATTCAGTTAACAATTTCTCTTTTTTTGTGATTTCTGATTTACAAAAGTTTGCATTGCTGAAATTGCTACTTTTTTTCACTGCTTAAAAAATTAGTTTAATATCCTTCGGACCAATTATATACCATCGTCCTTAATAAAATTGCATTTTTGTGTATTTTTCTCTTTCCATTGTATTTTTTGAATTATTTTTATTTTTTTCCTTTAATTTGTATGCTTTTGCGGTTGTAAACTGCAGTGGCATTGAAAAAAAAAAAAGCAGAAAAAAAAGTGGTAGGCACATAAAAAGTAAACATCTCTACCACTAACACTTCCGTCGAACAGCCCTACGGCTAGAGATTTGGAATGTTAAAAAAATATCGGTTTAGTGAAACATCGAACAATACAAAATACACATTTCAATGAATCATTCAAATTCTGTTTGAACAATGTTTGCTTAGTTTACAAATTTTAAGCCTCTTCATCATATCGGTCAATGGTGTAGAGGTCTAACGATTTAGTAAGTAAAAATAAAACGTTTCTATCTTCTATATGGCACGAACGGTCGTAGGTTCGAATCCTCCTGCGGTCGTATTTTTTTTTTTTTTTTAATTGAAATTGTAATAATACTTTATTTGTAGGTATAAATTTAATATAAACAAGCATAAACGGTTTGTATACCAATTTGTAGCATAGATTTTATACCAAGTTTGGTATAAATTTACACCTAAACTATTTGCTGTGTGGTTGAAGCAAGATTTTGAAATTCGAACTTTGGTTCCTCACGGATGGGCTACTTTTTTTATTCAATCTCTATAAAAAATGCAATTTATTTGCCTAACCAACAAATTCTTCAAAAATTGTGTTAAACTAAAATTTTTGTGGTTTTACTTAATTGGTCATACATAACTCCAAAACTTATCCATAGATTTCCTTTATTTATACTTAATTATCTTTACAAATGTGCGATGTTTTTGCCAAAAATTCGACTTTTCTCATATATTTTAACCCATTACACTTAAACCACTAATTTGTATGGAAAATAATGTTAGAGCAGACTCTTGAAAATTAAATTATCTTTAGTTCAATATCTAGAACAACCAACTCAGTCATTGTCGACTTCACATATGGCTTAAAACAAAAAGCCGCCTTCGAAAAAAACTAAAAGATTCTTATCTCGAAAACCTTGCATCAATTTTATTTTTTTTTTTGCGATTTTCGAGTTTAACGGACCAAAATGCATAAGAAAAAATAGTTGCATTTCTTGAATTATCCTGCAACAATCGGTAGAATTAGAGTTCTACAATTATTTTCAACATTATTTGATCGACTAGTGCAAAAAATAAATATCTATCTTCAAACGACTGTAAAAGTATCGTCACATCCCTAACAGAGCCTTACCTACCACAACAACCTCAATCTGTCTCGTCGTTGTCAGTAGTAGTAGTCCCCTACCGGCGGTACCGACAGAGCGGGCACTTGCAAGAGGCGCAAAAAAATTCAAGCCTCAATGTATAAGTGTGGTTGTATTTATGTCTATAATTGTGTGTGTGTGTATGCGTGTGAGTGGTGCTTGTAGAGCTTTGTGGAAAACATTGCAAAACAGACAGACAGCCAGAACCGCTAGTTAAGACAGACAGACAGGAAAATTGTATTGAAAACGGAAACGGCGCAAAATATACAATTTTTTTGTTTTTTTTTTTGTTTTACTTTTACTCCTCTTTCAGTCTATGTCGCTGCTACTGTAGGTACTGTATAAGGGTGCAACGTTTTTGCTGTATCTGTCTGTTTGCTTTTGTGTGTGTTAGTGCGCCTATGTTATGGTATGTTTGTATGTCTGTAAATTAGCAGCAACACAACGGGTTAACGCACTTTTTGCATTGCATTGCAACAAAAAACGACAATGATGATGATGATGATGATGACGAGAAAACGACACGGAAATTAATGGTGACATCATTGAAAGTGAGAAGTGTAGGGGGGTTTTTTTGATTGCCATTATAGAATAAAGAATATGTTTGTATTGGTTTCATAATTTTCCTTTTTTATTAAATTATATTTAATTATGATAAATTATGCATTCATATTATGCTGCATTGAATTTAAATTTTATTGAATGGAAAAAAGCAAAGTTTTTAAAAAGTAAATTTATGAAAGTATTCAGTCCTTTCTTTTTCAGGAAATATAGGAAATAAAATAGCCCAAGCAACTAATATCTTTGAAGAATTGGTCAGAATTGAGGAAAAACTGAGTGAAAAAATTGCTCAAAATAAAGGAAAGTTGATACGAGTATCTAAAGTTAAATGTATAATTCTCTAAACAAATGTACCATTCAATGTACCGGGGGCCCAAGACCATGTTTAAATTTAAATTTAATAGTAATAGTAATAAAATAGAAATTGGTCTCTCATTTCCGACTTTCTCGGCTTAGTTCTTCTTATTCTAACTGTTCATTTCATAAATATTGAGTAAAGAGAGAACTGAAAGTGAAGAGAAAGAGGAGATTCAGTGTATTTTCAGCTCAGTCTGTTTTGGTTTTTAGGTAGTGAGTGTTCGTGCATTTTTTTTTTTTTTAAATAAGTTTAAAAATTTTGTAAAAAGCGCAAGTTTGTGTCATTCTCCGCGTAAGTTTTTTTTTTATATTACTTAACTTATTATTTTGTCTATATATAACTAAATCAATAAGCAATTAGAGTGGCTATCCACCAGTTTCAACTTTTTAAAAAATAAGTGCGATTTTCATTGTGATATTATTGTTTTTGCAACATTTTGTCATTCTCCGTTTAGTCATTTTCTGCATAATAATTCTCCATCTGTTTTTTTTTTTTTTTGTTAATTTTGCTGCTTAAACCATTTACTTAAAAAATAAAAATTCAAATATAGTTTTGAAACACTTAAATAAACATTTCAAACATAAATTTTTTAGGGTTGCCACCTGGTTATTTTCGAAAATCTTGTATAATTCTTACTTTTTTGACTAAATTAAAATTTTTTGGTTTCAGAAACACGCGGAAAAAATTTTTTCAAATTGTAACAAACTTTCGGTGTTGCCACCTGGCTATTTTTTTGTAAGCTAAAACCATTTATTTGAAAAAATTAAAACTTAGTCTTAAAACACTTAAATAAAGTTTTCACCTTTCAAGTTGCCAGCTGGTTTTTTTTAAATTCTAATTTAATGCTTATGTTTTTTGACAAAACTGAAATTTTTGTTTTCAGATCCGCTCAGATAAACTTTTCTGTGATTGCACAGAAATTTTCAGATTTTGTTTTCAAATACGGCACAATGAAGCACACCCCAGCACAACTTTTTTTTTTTTGGGAAATTTCACAAAAGCAGAACATATTTTATTTCATTATGAAAACCTAATTATTAGTACGCAAGATAAAAATTTGTCCATCTTTGTTTACTATTTCAGAAATGTAGTACGACTTTAAATTATACACCATTAGAAAAATATTTGTATGTAGATTTGAACAAAGTTAAAATTATGTGAATATTTTGACTTTAAGCCAGGGAAAATTAAATCCAAATTTTTCAATGTTAACAACAACAAAATACACGATCACACAGAGCTGAAAAAAGGATAAAGCACAAAGAGAAAGACAAAAAGCATAGCAATGACTTCATGCTTTTTGTTTTGCTTATATTTCGCTTGTATTATACCAGGGATGATGAACGAGCTTTTCTATTTCGTACCAAGTAGCAAAAAAAGGACTAAAAATTTCCAAAAGTACTAAAATTATGTAATACATTTGTGGTCGAATTTTGACGACTGGGCGATTCTAGTTTAAATAAATAACCAATAGCTTAAATGACTTCTGTTGAAGCAATACAATTAAAATGGCCCCCATATGCTGTTGCTTATTTAAAAAGTACTTAAAAAATTGCAAATCGTACTCTAAAAATGCTAAAGATGTGATGGTAATGAGACTGACTACGTCCATCATTCAGGATAATTTGTCATAAAGTGAAAAGCAAAAAAACGGATACGCAAAGTATACAGCAAAATGTTTCCAATTATCATTTTATTTATTAGACAACCTTCAATTTATCTTCTTTTTTTTTTCATGTACAAAAATTCTTTTTTCTCATTTTTCTCTACCAAAGGAAAAAAGGAAACATGAAATTCATTAAATTCTACCACCTTCCCTGACACTTTATTTGAATTTTCTATCTATCCGTCTGTCTGTCATTGATTGCATTTAATTTGTTATCATTTCATCAGTTAGATATGCAAACCAACGAACCAACCATCAGGCTGTCTGTCTGTCTTGGTATGTCGTCGTCGTTGCTACGAAAAAATTAAATATCAAACTCTCTCTTCCATTACTGATAATTTTGAGCTCAAAGGACTTTAGAATGTACGAGCATGAATACATTTCATTTATGTGAATATGCAAATTTCTACTCGGATTTCAATTTAACCTTTTTTTCATATGCTGTCTCTCTCCCTCTCTCTCTCTATCTATCTTACTTTCTCTGTTTTACAAAATTATTTGATATTTGAATTTTCAATTTTATTTGCATAAAATTTTGTTGTTTAACGACTATTCAATTATTGAAAGGAAGGAGTAGTTAGCTCTGATTACTGCGTAGTCCTTTGTAACGCTGCTTCATTTTCCACATGCAAAATTTTCATAACCCAATTTGATGTCAAACATTTTTCGATTGAATGATAAGAAATTATCATTTTTGAATTCTAAATAACAAAGAATCTTCATAAGTAAAAAATATATATAAACTAAATCCAAGAAGCTATGAAGTTGAAAAAACTTTTGGTATTGAAAGAAAAAAGATTTTATCGGAAAAAATATATTAAAATCTAATTTATACTGTTTGAAAGAGCAATGTTTTCTGGGAAATGTATTTAAATTGAATTATAATTAAAATTTTAAGTACAAATTATATGCACACAAAGAACTCCCCAGTGATATATGTTAAAACCATTGCTGATAAATCATTGCTCTTTGAAATGCCACAGTGGGCGTCTTTTGTGTACTATCATTTATAGCAATATCTCGCTTGAACTTTTTTTTATTCATAATGAAAAGTCAATGTTTTTTATTGTTTTTTTTTTGCGTTTGTTGACCGAAAATATATTATTTCTGAAAATTTTCTGCAATTTATTTTTATTATTGTTTGTCATTAAGTTTTTCTGATTATTTTTGTTAATCAATTGCAATTATTTGCTTTAACAATTTGTAAAGGTCATCTCATTTAAAGATCAAACTGATAAACATAATAAAGCCACAGTTATCTTATACTGTGTATATGTATTAGGGTGGCTTAAAAATAAAAGTTGCTTTGGATTTCTTTCCCAGGGCATCAAAGGTTTCCTTTTGATAAAGATGAGCACTATGTAAGTTTTGGTCCAATTCACATAACATTTAAATGATCCCAAACCATTTAAAAACCGAAAAGTGACCTTTTTTATGTATCCTAATTTTTTTAATGCATATATGTTTTCTTTTGAACAAAAACTATTAAATAAAACTATTTTTAAAATTGTATGCTTACCAGTTCTAAAAAAGAGGTCAAAAATGGTACACAACAAACCAATCCAGAGACAGTCATTATCGATGTGTTTCTTGGTGTTAAATCTGAAATCGGACTCAAAATTGCTCTATAACGAAAAGTTTTTGAGACATTTTAACCTTAAAGTTATATTATATGTAGAGGACTCACGAAATTTGTTTGCTCTTTTCTATTAAATATACCTGTTATCGGATCTTACATGATTTTTCTTTTTCATTTGAAAATAACACCATAGAGTGAAAAATCATATTTTTTTGTGGAAGTATCGGCTTAATAAAAATTTATGGTAGTAAATCTATTTTGTATTTTTCGGGGGCTAAACTGCACTAAAAATATATGTTTCTCCAAATTATCCAAAATTAACGATTTTTGCTGAGCCAGACCGGTAAAATAATTCGACCCTGCCTAATGTACATAAATATGTTTACTATACTATGTACATTGACAAAGAGTCTCACGTCGAAATCAATCCCCAAAATACTTAATAATGAAAATGAAATCCCACAAAATCTCTCTTATGGCAAAAAAAGTCCTTTTGCTTTCAATGATGGACAATGAATACGCAACCAAATGCTTAACGCATTTCTGGCTTGATATTAGATAAACGTTTGGTTTGCTTTGTGTTGTTATTGTGGTTGTTGAGCTTGCATATGTATGTGTGACTAATTTCAGTGGCGTTTTCAGTATAAGGGGTAAGATAAATTTATTAAAACTAGAATAGCTCCATGGTCAAAATTTTACCACAAATGGATCAAATAATTTTGGTACTTTTTGAACAGTTTTAGTACTTTTTTTGCTATTTGGTACAAAATAGAAAAGCCCGTTTATCATCCCTCGTCCAATGACAAATGTGAAACGAAAGAAAAACATGAAGTTAGTGTCAGTCAGCTTTCTGTCTTTCTTTTTGTGCTGTATCCTCTTTTCAGCTCTGTGTGACCGCATATTTTGTCGTTGTTAATACTGAAAAACTTGCATTTAAGTTTACCTGGCTTATTGGCAAAATATTAACATAATTTTAACTTTGTGTACATCTACACACAAATACCTTTCTAATGCTATATAATTCAAAGTCGTGATTCATTTTAAACACAGTAAAAAAGGTAGGACAAATTTTTGTCTTGCGTATTAATTTATAGAGATATTTAACATTTGCTTGGTTAAGGTGAAATTTTTGGTTTATGCTAGGTTACACGCAAACCTTATACATATAGTGGTTTTCGATTTTTATAGAAAATTTGATAGTTGAAACAACGTTCAAGAAATGTTTTTTTTTTTTGTGTTTGTTAAGCAAACTAAAATAAACCAACTGTCAGAAAATTAACCAAGCCTGACAGTGGGAACACTGTGTTAATGTTAAAAGGGTCGAAAAAGTACAAAAATTTAGGACTGCTTCGGCTAATCCTTTAAAAATATGCATAGGTGAATGTCACGAAATGCCGTAAAACACCTATCCTACGGGTGTTTTACGCGATTGAAGCAAAATTTCGACCATCCCACCATGGCTTTGCTTCAAAATTAACAGTTCTAGTAATTTACATACATCCCGGGATCAAAAAGAAGTCCTGATAAAGTTTAATCGCATGAAAACTACCGAAAATGTCTCCTCCGTCATGGTCCTTTTGCCAATCAAGCCTTTTTCCACGCTCGGCTTAGCCAAATACAATATTCCACTGATGTTCTGCGTATGGAAATATTTAAGTTTCCATAGATGCTTTTTTCGTGGAGCCAGCTCAACTCGAACCCTCCGATGCTCGATAGTGGTATTATCACTTTTGTCCCACACATTTTTCATATTCCGCAGGTAATTCTGAATTATCGCAGTTATTCCGCCGCGTAAGACATGGAGGGCTTCCGCCTCGGGCTTTTTTTCCAATCCATCAACACAGAAATCAAGCCCAACAGAGGAATTCTCTCCAAATGTTCCCATGTACTTGCTGCAGTCGCAACAAAATGACAAAAGTACGGGAAAAAAGTCGATGTCCCCTCCGTCATGGTCCAAATATAAATATTGGTGAGATGTCGAGTTTTTTTTTTGGTGCATCATCATTCTGGACTGCAGAGTCTGTCAGACTTAATCGATTGTGCCCGGTAGCAAGAGTTGGCGATTTGTTTTGTGTGCTTAATGCTCAATTATTGGATTATTGAAATGTCCCCTCCGTCATTTGTCCTCTCTGCCATGATTTTGCTGTTGCAGATAAGTATGCGAGGCGTCGTATAGGTTTCAGGGGGTTTTCAGACTACTTATGATCATGAAATTCATCGGTTACTCGACCACTTCAACAAATTTTTAAATTCAAGTTTTCATATCCTGAAATTACGGTTTAGTTTCTATTTCTATGCCTAAATATTATCATATTCGCTTGGTTTTTTGTTGGAAAGGTTGTGAGGAAGCGGAATGCATACAATTTTTTTTGGTTTTTTAAGTGGGCGGTGCCAATCCCCTTAATGGAAAAAACAATCACGGCAAAACCACAGCATAGGTTTTTATGAAATTTGGTATGGAGGTAGGGTTAACAATATTAAACGATAATACTTATGACCCTTATGTTTTAAATCTAGAGTTTTTTGAGAAGAAATCCTAAGATAGTACTAAAAGTATTTGAACTTTCAATGAAGAGTAGAGGACTTAGCATAGAATCCTTTTCTAGCTCCGCCACTGAAAAATTGTTTTCTTGTAATAAGCATTTGTATTTATCTACCATTTACTTAGAAAAGACCAATACGCATGAACAAAAAAACTAATGTTAAGAAAGGAAGCCAAGCAACAACTGAAGGCAGTTGAACTTAATTGAAACCCTTTTGAAATGAAGAAAAATAGAAGAAAAAAAAACGTTCAATTGGAAATGGTAACCACAAATCAAATGAAATTTCACCTGTGTGCAGTATCGAGAGAGAAGAAAAAAGGACAAGACACATAAACACTTTAGTCTCTAGGGGAGAAAAAAAAAGCATTTTGCGTAAATGAAACCACAAGGTTTAACAGATTTTTCAAAAAGAAAATGTTTGCCCATTATATTCTTGGTATTTGCTATTTTATTTTCAACAATGGGCCAATTCGAGCTAATGGCATATAAGAAAAAAATATATGATATGACGAAGGTTCAGAGGCTCAGCAGAAAAAATACATTTTATGGAATACATTAAATACGAATATTGCAAATTGTATTTATACCCATAATTTGTTATATGTATTAAATACACTGTGCTTATTAACTTTCAAATTAACATATGCAGTGTTGTATAAAACTTTAACAAGCCGAATGAGCTTGTCAACAATTCATAAATTAATAAGCATATTACTTAGCAATAAAAATCGAAACTTTCTATGAATCTGCTTAAAAAGCCATTAATTTTTGTCTTTTTTTTTTAAAGATATTAATGAGTTTCGTTTACAAATTTTTATGCCTTCTTATTTTTAATACAATTATTAAACAAATTCTTTGCGCCGCATTTATCTTAACATATACATTTCTTTTGTTTCCTTTTTGATTTCTTCTTCGGTGTCTCTAAACAATTAACATAATTTTGGAAATTTTTCATTATTATTTTTACGACCCAACTTCTTACACCTAATTCAAAATCATAAGTTTTCTTTTGTTTTGATCATTCGGTTTTTTATAACTTTTTTTCACCACTCTCTACTACTACTTATTATTCTCTACCACTCCAATGATGTTGGTAATTTATTTATTTCTTCAATATTTAAATAACTTTATTGTGGTTTTCTTACTACTGTTCTTCATGTTTGTACCTACGAATTTCGAAATCAAATGTCAAATTTGTACAAATTATGCAAATTCACACGTACCTAGTTGTTTGCCGAAACATAAAATGATCTTTACCAATCTACGCGTTAAACGTTGAAGGGAACTTCAGCAATGCTCAAGTAGTTGATTGTGGTTTTTTGATGTTTTTTTAATTTCTTCATTAGTATTTTGAAGTTTTTTTTTTTCAAGGAATTGGTACCATTTTTTATCTTTGCTGCATCTAAAATGACACATTTTTTTCTTCCTCGTACCCTATGATCTTTTTTGTCTTGTCACACTTTATTAGGTGTTGACACTCACAAGTTGCACCCTTGCCTGAAGTGCAGTTTGTCTAGGGGTTGTTTTTTGTTCTTTTTTTTTTTTTTTTTTTTTGTCGAAAGCACTTTTAAGGGTCACCTTTTTTTTATTTTTATGCATTAATTTAACTTTTTTTTCGAATATTGGGTTCAAAAATTAGCATTCAATGAATATGCTGAAAAAAAAAACAATAAAATTTCAAAGATTCCTGATTTTTATTTTCAAATAAGATACAATAGTAGCTAACGGTATCAAAAGAGAATAAGCATAACTGCATAATTGCTTTAGAATTTTTAAGTGAAAAAAATCCTACTTAAATTTCATTCATAATAAATACTTACTAACTAGACGAACTAGTCGAATTATCTTCTGTAGCTCATTGTGAAATTTATCTACGATTTTGTAATATTAACTTGAAATATTTGTGCAGTACCAGATTTATATTTTTATACTAACGCATTGTGTAGATTTCTGCAAGTAAATTAATCTTATAGGGTTTTAGTAAATTTTTTTAATTTTCGACATTTGTAGTGTTTCAGATGTGGTTTTTGTTCTTTTATGCAA
Source organism: Calliopum simillimum (assembly GCA_951812925.1). Taxonomy (NCBI): domain Eukaryota; kingdom Metazoa; phylum Arthropoda; class Insecta; order Diptera; family Lauxaniidae; genus Calliopum; species Calliopum simillimum. Next base: position 7,814,440 of record OX638369.1, read on the forward strand.
TTTATTAGCTTATAACATTTAATAAAGTACAAATAAATGTTAAAAGGGCTTAGTATAGTGGTTGAATATGTACAAGAACTAAAATGTATGCCTTTTAAGTTGTTTTTATGATTTTCATTTTCAACATTTGTAGTGTTTAGTGTTTAGTGTTAATAATGTGACTTTACTAAATTATCGCCAGAAACTAACAGATACTCCCTTATCATGTTAAAAGCAGAAATAAAATCACATTTAATTTAGGTTTGGGCGAATTTACCCGGTTAAATAATTACAAAATTTTGGGCTACTTTTTCAAAGAAAAAAACGTTTAATTTTTAATATTCAACAAAGTGTAAATTTTCCGATTTGATTTCTTTTAATTAATTTAGAAAAATTTCTATCTGTTTTTTATTAGTTTTAAAAGAATTTTGGATTTTTTGATAAAAACATGTGTGGAGTATCGAATTTATTTGTTTGGACACAATGAAAGAGATTTGTGGGGCTTCTCCAAAAAATAAAAACATCCAAGAAAAACATAAAAAAAAAACAACAAAAAAATCAAAAATAAGAACTTCCAAAAAAACATCCAAATATAAAAACATCAAAGAAAAAACAGCCAAAAAAAATCATCCAAAAAAAAACATCCATAAACATCCAAGAAAAAATATCCAAAAAATAAAAACATCCAAAAAAAAAAAACATCCAAAAATAAAAACATCCAAAATAAAAACATACAAAAAAAAACATCCAAAAACCTTTGGATATTTTTGATAATCACCGAAAAAATATAGGTACTGATATTCAAAAATATTAGAATAAATGAAAATTATTCAAATAAATATTTTTCTATTTTTAGTGAATCATTTATTAAAATTTTTCTTTTCTTTTACTTTCAGGTATGTAAACACTTTGTACTATTGTAAAAGCAATAGCCGCGTCAGATACAAGATTTTTGGTGAGCTGTATAAATAAAATACATTCAAGTCAAAATAATAATGAATCAGAAAATTTTAAATTTCTGTGTTATTGTTTGTATTTCCACTGGGATGCTCATTGCTCTGAAACATGCTGCGCAACAAACGCCTATCAGCATATTGCTTAACACTTTAAACACAACACAACCCGACAGACAACTTGTTGGAAACAAACAGAAAAATCAATAAAAAGACCGGTTGGTTTGCGCCTGCGCAACATGCTGCATGTTCAATGCAACTTAAGACAGGGGTGGGTTTTGCTGGCGCATTGTTGGTTAGGAAATATACAAGCAACAACAAAAAGTTAAATTTAGTCGTTGCGTTTGCGTTGTAAGCACTAGTTGTTCGTCGGTGTATTTTGTGTGTTATTTTATGTGAAAAATATCGATATTACGTAGTTTCGAAAAATCCATAAAAGAGGGTTCTAAATACGTGAAAATACAATTTTTCATTTAGTTATAAAAAACAAGATTTTCTTCAAATTTTATTAAAAAAAATTTGTGTTTTAAAAATTTATGAATATATTGTTGTATACCAAACATAGAATTTGTTTAAATTAAACAAAAGCATTTGAAATATATCAAAATCTTACATTTAAAGTGCATAGTACGCAACGAAAACTACCTGCTAAACCCTGAAGGAATTAAGTAAATTAAAGTGACGTACATTAAGATGATTCTGCTCCTATGAAAATACAAACAACTTCGAAAAAACCTATACAAACATTTAATTTTTTTAATACAGAAATCATATGTTGTATATTGGATTAAAATACCTACCTGTGACTTTAATTTTCGTTCCGTGAAAAGTGACCGAAATCAGTGATTATTTGAATTTTTCCTTACCTGTGGATTGTTTTTTAAGGATATTTTCATAGCAGCACCTTAACATTTTTGGTGCCACCTACCTATACAAACATTTAGACATATACAAACCTTTTCAAAAAAGCCTCATCTTTGTATTCTGTGTAATGAAGTACCTCAGTGGTAGTCATAAGGAATCCTATACGCTCGTTGCTCGCAAGCGATACATGAAGAAATTGCTGTATGTATTAATTTTATTTGTTTTTTCTTGATTTATTTTAATTATAGTGATGCCATTTGCTTAAAATATAAAATTCAAAAAATTATATTGATATTGTTACTCAGATTGTATTAATTTTTTACTTAAAACGCTTTATAAATGACAGTGACAGTGAGACAAATTTTGAATGAGATCTAAATAACTTTTTTAGAGAATTTTTGGTCTGTGTTTCTGCATCTGACAACAATTTTTCTATATCAAGTCTATGATCCGAGTAATTCTTACTTTATGGTATAGTGCAGAAAAAGCACTACAATATATCGAATATCCAAGAGTAGTGTGCTTAGTTCACTTTTGTCAACCACATCGGATAGGCATAATCTTCCTTAGTAAATCTTACCTTTCAACTTTTCCAATTGAGGAGTGGCCGTACCCAAGGGCCTAAGTACCATTTCGAGGCAAAAGTAGTGTCATACTTTTTATGTGTTTTATAGTCGGCTATTTGCCTGTTATAATTTTTTCAACATAATACCATGCAATTCACACTATCAAGTAAGTTTCTCGTGAAAACAGAAAACAATTTTATTGATTTCTAACGAAATGTCACCCGTTTCATATAATGACACTACTTTTGCCTCGAAATGGTACTTAGGCCCTTTGGTACGGCCACTCCTCAATTGATTAATTACTTTCTGAGATATCATCTATTGGAGCAAAGGTTTCTCAACGCCATGCTAATTCAATTGTTAAATTAGGAAGATAAGGGGTATTCGATGCCGTTGATGATCTATACTACTGCCTACACTCAAAAAAATTTGTAGGTAAAGTAACAGTCAAAATTTACAGTCAATTTTGAATTTTACAGTTGTAGTTACTTTTACTGTAAAAATAGTCATTTTTCTATGAAAATACATTTTTGACTGTTCTTCGACAGTTATTTTTATTTCTACTGTGAAGGTAAGTAAAATATATTTTGCAGTTAAATTTTACAGTCATTTCTAGAGATATAAAATGACGGAAATTTACGGTTTTTAACAGTCAAAAAAACTATTATTTTGAGGTCAAAATCAGTCACATATCTAATACGACGCCAAAAAAGTATTAAGAATTATTACGCGACTTTAAAATTTTACCTTCAGCGCGGCCAAATAGTTTCCCTTTAAAAAACTTTGATAAAATAAAAATTTTTTTATCTAAGTTAGCAAGTCTTTTCTTGTGTAAAAATTAATAAATTTGTTTAAGTGGCATGTTAAAGACTAAGTTCTTCTATGCAAACAATTTAAATCAATAAATAAAATAAATAAATAAATAAAAAAAAATAAACATAAAATAAGATCTGTGAATTTTATTTTTAATTAATAAATTTCTCGATTAAGAGCCAGACAGGATAGTTGGGCAACTATCCGATTCTACATAGCGGCATAAAGGCGATAGTACATACAGGGCAGCGCATGCAGCGCGCGCATTATAGGCTTTGACAGTTGATTTAAAAACATAGCTCCTTATGGAGAGTGATACATACAGAAAAGCAAACAACGCACGCGCTGCGTTCAATACGTAGAGTTGACCAACTTCCAACTTTTCGAACGCATCATTTGCGTTTGACATTTCGTTTCTTTTGTTTATTTATTTATAAATTATTTTCGCAGTTGAAAAAATAAATTAAAAAAGGAAAAGAATCAAAATGAAGGAAAAACTAATAAGCGAAGTGCAGGAGCAAGTCTGCCTATACAATAAAGGCCATTCTAAGTGTATTTGAAAACGCGTTCTATGTAACGGCACAAGCATCACTCGCGTGCGTTGTGATGCGTATGATGCGCGCGCTGCACGCGCTGCCCTGTATGTACTGGCGCCTTAAGTGAGCGACCACACGAGAGATTTGCTATACAAACTCAATTCAGACAAGATAGTTGCGCAACTATAATCATGAATTTTAATACATTTTTGTATTATTTTTTCATGCAACAAATTTGTGTCAAACTGTGAGTTAATTTTGTATAGACTCTCAAATTATGTTGCTATTAACCACTTATTTCATCCATCTCGTAGATTTCTTCACGAAAACTGTATTTTTTTACTCCCAAAAGGAAAAAATTGTGAAACATTTTACAACCCAACTCTGTTTTTGTGAAATATTTTAAAACACAACTCTGTTTGATTTCGTGGTATCGTTTGCTCATTTATTTCATGATTAAAATAATCACCAAATATATGATTATTTTAATTATGAATGTCTATGTAAACTAGCCCTTTGCAAATAACAAAGTCGCTAAAAATTCGGCAAAGTGAACGCACCCTTGTTTATACTGAAACTTTGATTAAAGTAGTGAATCCAAAGTGGACGCAGAAGAAACTTTCGGCTATTCCGGAGAAGATCGTAAGTTTGATTAACAATGTACAGAATTCCAAAAAAGTGAAAATATTGAAATTGTTTTTATTGTTTTTCATGCAAGATCCCTAGAAACTCCGACCAACTTTACAATGATTCAAAATACGAGCGCAACTTCAGCCGTACTCGGTTGAAATCCCGTCAGTGTAGAATCTGTGCGTGGTCATTTCAAGGGTTATAAAATTCAAAAGTGGACTGAACAGGAGAGAGAAGCAGTCAAATATTAGTAACACAATTTAAGCCCGATTCTAAGAATTTCGCGCGTGTGCTTGTCTATAATGGACGTTTCAATGGCCCACCCAGCGCCGTAATTGATTTTGATACACGTAAGGTTCACCGACTTTTTGATTAACACGGAAGAAACCATTAAGTCCTAATGGCAAACTCACTGGTAATAAAATTTGTTTCGAAGAGGTTAAAAGCACCTTTGTGGGTGAGCGACGTGAATACGAGCCACACATTACCGATCCCAATAGAACGGCAATGAAAATGGACGGCTTAAAACCAAATACTAAATACAGAATATCTATTGAAGCGACAACAAAAATGGGCGAGGGTGAAGAGTAAGTATAAAATATGTGATTTGTTATGTGGAATAATCTAATTTGGTTTCTTTTTTTTCCAAAAATAGATATTTTACTGAAAAGCGCACAAGAACCTGCAACACCTGCATTCATCTGGTATAAGGAACATTCTCACAAAGACTTGGCTAAGTTTAAAGTACAATGCCTACCGAATACGGAGGGACATCCTGGTACACATTTCTTCACAAAATATAGGTTGGTTGCTGTGTGTTTTTCAAATGTTGGCTGTGTGCGTAACACAACTCATTATAGGCGATGTTTAATTTGATAGAATTTGTTTTTGCTTAACGTTAGATTAGCGACTGTTAATATTTTTTTTTTAAACCTAGTTTGGTTTGTTAAGTTTTTAATTCTAAGAAAGACTATGCAATCAAAAATGTCTGAACGGGTCTACTTTCGGAGATATAGCCATCGGAAGATCTGGATATATCTTTTATAAAAAACGGTATAAGTTGGGAACCCCTGAATGCATTTTAAAAATATTGATGTCATATTAAAGGTATTTTATCGGACTTTGTAACTGCTTTAAAAAATTTTTCAATTTGAGTCATAGTTTTCGAGATAGGACAATTTTTCAAAAATTCACCCCATTTTTTTTCCCAAAAAAACCTTATTTTTCCCAAAAAATGTATCATTAACCTATAACTTTTATAACTAAATTAGAAAGCCCAATTTATTTCCTTTCATTTGATATGCAACATGTATCTGAAATTGCATCATTAATAAATTTCTATAGAAAAAAGCAAAAATAGACCAAATAATTTCCTTGAAACTAGGAACTTTTAACAAGAATGCCAGAACAACAACAACTTAACTACTACAACAACAACTCAATTTGGCTACCAAACTATGTATTGGATATATGATGGACTGATCCTCGGTCGAAGGCCACCGCAAAGCCAGTGTTGGATTTTTGGGAGTTTTAAATTCTGAGCTGCGGCCGTAGGCCCTCCATTTACCGCTACTCTTATTTAAAATTACTGTTGTTTAAGTAGTAGTAAAGTTGTTGTATTTGTTGTCTGTTCTGGCATTGTTGTTGTTAAAAGTTCCTAATTTCAAGAAAATTGATTTTGGTCATTTTTGTTTTTTCTATAGAAATTTATTAAAGATGGAAAAATAACGATTTTTTGGGAAAAAAATGGGGTGAATTTTTGAAAAATTCTCATATCTCGAGAACTGTCACTCAAATTGGAAAATTTTGTAGAGCAATTATAAAGTCCGGTAAAATACATTTCATATAACATCAATATTTTCAAAATCCATCCAGGGGTTCCCAACTTATACTGATTTTTATTAAAGATATATCCCGATCTTGCGATGGCAATATCTCCGAAAGTAGGTTCGACCCGAACTTTTTGTTGTTGTTGTTGTAATTAATTTCTAGAGCCCTATTTGGGCAAAACAAAAAAACAACAACAGTCGCTAAAGTAAAATTTTTCCTTTAAATATAAACTACACAAACTACTGTATTTTCAATAAATTTTTATAAAATGTAAGCTGCACTAGATGAATAAATCAATGAATAAAAAAAAAAAAAAAAATTCGTTATTTAATTTTGACTTTAAAACAATTAAAATAACTGTAAATTACAGTTAAGCTAGAAAAAACAGTAATTGAATTTTTGACTGTAAAACCATTTAAATAACTGCGATTTACAGTCATTTGATAAAAAACAGTTTTTGTCATTTGACTGTAATTTTTGACTGTCGGTTGCAATAAATTGTAAAAGACAGTAAAAAAAAAAATGACCTACAATTTCCAGTTAAAATGACTGTAAATGTAATGGGAGTCTTTTTGACTGTTTTTACAATTGTTTTTACTGTTAAATTTGTTGTTTTTACCGTCATATTTTTTTGAGTGTAGATAAGCACCATATGTCTGAAAAAATAATTTTCTGCACTTTAGAGCAAGAATAACTTAGATCTTACCATGATGGGTAAAAACAGTTACCAGATTTGGATTCAGCTTCCGAAAATAAACCAAAATGATATTGACCAAAAAAGGTATAAACCAAAATCGAAATTTCGTGTTCCGCAGTGTTATTGGAGTCGTAGTATTTAAAAAAAAAGTTAAAAAAAAAACTGTATTCAGAATAATTTTTTAACCAAACATTTTCCCCCAGAAATAGAAAACAAGTATGAAGATTAATAACACTGGCACTCGAAAAGTTGTCTGAACACAATACTCCTAACATGCAGTTTAATGAACTTTTCGACGCTAAATCGAACTGCATCCTATGAATTGTCAATATACGAAAAGGGATTCGAGACATCATTAGTATGTGCCTGAAATACCCCTTCTTCAAAGCATCATAAACTGGAAAATAAAAGTTCTATTATAAAGTTTGAAGGTATGTTTTGATAAGGAAGAGCACGGCTATTTGATGTCACATAAAAAATAATACCACCTTTTCCTATAGATACGCCATAAGCCTGAAAACAGCAATTTTCTCCAACTTCAAGCAAGGATATCTTGAAGTTTTGCAAGTACATTAACAATTCTGAGAATGCAGTTCGATTCAACATTAAAAAGTTTATAAGACTGCATATCAAAAGTATTGTGTTCAGACAATTTTTTTTTTTTATTTTTGGATTTTTTGAGTGTCCTGTGATCAGAAACTATTTTTTGATAAAGGATACTATGTACATACTACAAGGATCTTAATTCAAATTTTTCTGTACTGAGTTTTCATTTCCAAAGAAATTTTTGAAAAACAAAGAAAACCACATCAAATTTTGATAGCAATAGATAGAGACCCTCTCGTAGATGTCGAACTCATCAGTTTTTGATTTTTATTCCACTCGAGGAATTTTAACGGGAATGATAAGTTTTTACTTTCACAGGCTCACAGCAGACCCCAACGAGTGGAAAGTATGAAAGAAGTAAATCGGCATGGCTTGTGCTTCGAATTGGGGTGTACTTTTGAAATGTTCAATCCCGAAAACCTTTTTTAAATGAGGTCAAAAAACGGTAAATTTCGAAAAAAACACGACAAAATAAAACTAGAGATTTTTGATGTATTTAATTCGACTCCAGTCTCGAAATTGCTCTCTCACGTATGATTTTTGAGATATTCTAACCTTAATGTTCAAAAACACGATTTTTATGGTTATACTTATGGAGGACGCATGAATTTTTTTGCTATTTTCTATTAAATGCATTATTAAGTACTGTTCTTTGACATCAAAATGAGCAATGAACTGATATTGTGTAATTTTTTTAAATTTGAGGCTCGCCGTGGACTCAAAACACTTTTGTCGGGTGGAAAATAGCCTCAAAAGCAACTTGATTTGAGAATGTTAGAATAACAGGCTGATCAACTACTGCGGTGGTTCAGGAGAAATATAAAAATCTAAACCGTAATAATGAAAGGACACTGTAGACATAAATACCAACTAAAGAAGATTGTTTAGGATTTGCTAAAACGTAAAGCCAAACTGGCTATTGTAGAAACAATGATGGTGCCAGCGATAAGAATACTAATGTCTATTGAAAAATGAAAGGATTAAATTAGTGAAACAACCCTGTTTTGGGACAAAAGCAATATTTCATATAAAGTATCAGGTAACTCTTAGGTGTAAAGCACGAATTACAAAAAAAAATGAAAAAACACAACAACGTTTACAATTTTTTCTAAAAATATTGAGAAAGGCAATGTAAAGTAGTACTCAAAAAATGTTGAATTTCATTTTATATCATGTAGTGCACGTGCAGTCAGGTATATGCGAACATACCCAATTGACAACACAAAAAACATGTGTTACAAATTTGTTGCATACCAAAAAGTTTTGCAATAAAAATATTTCTTAATTTATGATATCAAGATTGGTATTTATAGTATTTGCACTATCAAACTGAAATATGTCCAAAGTATTGCAAATGGCGAGAAAAATACGCCCCTATATAAATAAAATATTACGAAAAAAACAAAAGTCTTATGCCAGGAAAACAAAAAAATAATTAATCTCTACAAATCATTTCAAAAAAACCACTGCCATCAATATCAAGAAAAACAATAGCTGTGACCGAAACAAATAAAACAAAGGATCCGCAGCTCAATTGACAAATGACGCAATCTCCGATAACTCGGAAATATCAATCGAAAAAGAAAGAACAATTGACAAAACAAAAACTGTACGCTGAATAATGAATGACAGCAGAATTTGACATTTCAAGCAGAAATGTTCACATAAGAGAGTAAAGAAGACAAAAAAATGTTGAGAAAATAAGATCGCCTACAAACAAATTGATTATATGATAATAACTAAAAACACTAAAATAGATTTCTCCAAGAATTGCGGGCGTTTTCTGCAATCATCAATTAAACAGCAAAAAATAAAAGAAAAAAATTTATAGCTGTCATGGTGGCGATCGTTCGATTAAACGCTTGATGTTAAAGATCAGTATTAAGTATGTAGTAGTTAGACAATTGTAAAAGAACAAGAATCAAATTGTAAAAATATACTGGTTGCTTGACTGACACTGACTTTTATGGGCAACTGTTAGTCTACAGCGGTGAGAATTTTAATGCCACTCTGCCGCAATTTATATGTTCGCATTCAACTTTTATGGAGTTGCATTTGCGTCGACAAAGACGACAATTGATCGGTCGCCTGCTTGACTTTGATCAATTATAATGGGGCGAAGAAAATCGTTTAATGTAAAAATAAAACAAAAAGAAATATAACGCTACAACATGCATTACCTAATATATGCAATTAATTTTTTTTTATTCATAACGCTTTTGAACGTTAAGATTTTAAATTAATTGCGACTCACAATCTGTTCGACGCGTCGTTCAACACCAATCGAAGATGTTTGAAGGCGTGCGTGCTTTCAACGTTTGCTATGGATAATATCCACCATTGGATTTGTAACATACATGTGTACTCACAATTAGAATTGGATTTTGTTGGTACTTGTGAGCCGCATTTAGCTGAAGAATCGATAAAGCTTACATAGTAGTACTATATCGAATATAACTTTTAATTAAATTTTTTTAAAAGAATTGGCATAAAATCCGCATTTATCCGTGATTATGTCATCAGAATCGTGTAAAGTAAAGAATTTTGAGTTTATTTTATCAATTTCATGTTGAGCTTTTTTGCGATTTTCAAAAAAATATACCTTTTTCATAGGCAACTTCCACTTTTTTGCTTTAGAAAGCAACTTGAAAAAAAAAAACAATTTTTTTTTTAAAAGAGTTTCGGTCGGAGATAGTCACGCGTTTTTTACTTCACAAAAAAAAACCTTAACTCGCACAATTTTAAAGTTGACCACATAATTATATATTCAAAACTTGCGCAATATTTAGGGCTATCATTAGGACCTATTTCGAAATTTAAAAAAAAAAACAGTGTTTTTTCAAAAAATCAATTTGTTTATAAAAAAATGATTTTTTGTTGATAATTTTTTGGTAAAAATTTTCGAAAAAAAATATTTTTATATAGGAAGCACTCCATGCCAAGTGTACCAGCTCAAAATTTTTTTCTCCGATTTCGCTAAAATTTGGGAATATGGTAGATACGGTGCGCGAAAACAACAATCCGGGAGGATTTGGTCCTAGTACCATTTGTTGTTAAAATACAGGGTGTTCAAGCTGGCGTTTTTAGTCATTTTCATGAAAATGGTGTTTTTTCAAAAATTTATAGCTCACACTGAAGTTTGTAAATTGATAAATCAAAGTTACTGGTCCCATTCATTTTGAAGTGTTCTTTTTATAAGAAAATAGTTCTTGGTTAAAATTTTTTACACTTAAAAATACTTTTGAATTTTTTTTAAAGAAACCTCCTTGGATTGCTTCATGCTCATGATTTTTTTTTTTTAAATTTTCTCCTTTTTGGTTTTTGAAATAATCGAATATAAGTAAAAATTCAATTTTTGAGTTCTTGGACCATAATTTTTGCAAAAAAGCATCAACAAATCTGAAAATTTTAATTTTTTCATTATTCCTCTATCGACCAAAAAATTTTTAAGTCAATCGGAGACATGACCCATGAAACTTGCCGAACTAGCGTGGAACGCCCCTTATATGCTTGGTGCAGTTTCAGAGATATATCGAATTTTGTTTTTTGGAAGCGTGAGACTGCTAATTTTTGTAATAGGTGTTATTTGTCTTATTAATATCCGTCAAATTTCATTAATAGCCGTGCTTCTTTTGACGCGTATATACAATTATGGATATTTTTAAATTGCGATAACTCAGGAACAGTGAGTCGCACAATAAAAACTCTAAAGAATTTTTTATGGAGAATCGTGTTCTCTACAAAAACTTTTCATTTTATATTTAAAAAAATTTATCTTTTAGGAGTTATTCTATAAAAACTGGTTAAGCGCCAAAAATCGGCAAAAAATCACTTTTTATTAAATAACATCTAAATAATTATTTTTTTTTTTTATCGTACGACTCACCGTTCATAAGTTATCGCAATTTGAAAATTATCACAAATGTATATACGCGTCAAAAAAGTACGGTAATATGCGTCAAACAGTTTTTGAAATATGTGAAATTTTGTTTTTTTATGGGTGTGGCACCACCTATTTCTCTTATGCATATTATTTGGCTTAATACACTTTATATATGTACATGTCAAATTTCTTTCCAATGCAACAGACAGTATCTCAGAAGTATATGGTGTATTGAATTTCGTTTTTAAGGGACGTGGCACCGCCCATTTCTTCAGCCTATAACCTTCCTCTGATCCAAACTAACATATTCTGAAAATAACATCAAAATCGATCAGTGTTTTTCGAGTCTATAAAATACGAACACATGGACAGACTTTAATTTTTATATATTTTTTATACCGTTTTTCAACCTATTTTGAAGACATGGTTTTTTGATTTTAAAAAAATTTCAAGAAAATGCCTAAGGAAACGTTTCACGGCATCTTATGCCAGCTATTCCATTCTTTTAATCGGTTTTTAAAATAAGGTATGTATCGGTACTGAATCCGAATATAGTCTCGGGATTGCTATTTCACGTATGATTTTTGAGATATTCTTACTTAAAAGTTCAAAAACACGTTGGCACGAAATGTTTTTGTTTTTTTCTTTTAAATGCATCGCTTAGTACGTAAAGTAACATACGAAATAGTCTTGTAGATATGATCATTCCTAAAGCCATAGAGTGAATAAATACGTGTAGAAATAAAAAATGTCATAATGGCTTAAAATCTAATCAACAGTAGTGGGTTACTGCGCCTGCCACAGGCGGGCCATAGCAGATGCCTAACAAAGCAAGGTGTTAAATTGCGTGTGGGTTGCCAATTTTGAGTTGAATAATTGAGTTGCTTTATTGGATTTCTGGATTTCAAATACTAAGTCATAAAAAAAGTTGTGCACATGACGGTAACGGTGTCTTGGACTTATCTCAGATTAAAGTGATTAATTGCTTTGCGTGATGTTTATCGATGAAATGGAGAAAAACTTGAGCTTTACTTTTAACTGCCGTGAGCAAACATGAACCAAGCAAAAAATCAAGCTCATATCGTGTCTAAGCGTAAGCATACAGCATTATTAGTTTGATAGAGTTTTAGGAATTCCATAAAAGATGTAACAAAACTTTAACTTTTAGCAAAGCTACATAAATGGCTTAAAGTAAACATAATTTATGATTTTAATAAATGCACAGCACCTAAAAGTATGCAATGAAAGCTGTTGGCAACTTAACGCTAAAATTGCTTAGAATTTTGCATAAAAAAAGCATTGTATAATTTTAAGCATAATTTATTATGAGCAGTTTTACGCTTACGAAAAAGATTCTTTGCTCTTTGGTATAAAATGTCAGCACGTCAAAAATTCGTAAATTAATAACCCAACGACAATGCACCAACGTGCTTATATTTCCCGCGTGTCCGACACGTTGTCGCTTAAAGACCGTTTAAAATAAAATTGTAATGAGAACTTGTTTCCTTTTTGGCCAATTTCATGTGCAGACAAAATGAACTTAATGTTGGCTGACCACGACCAACACGAGCGACCAAAAAGACCAGTGGCCTTCGACGCATATTAATGCGGCACAAATGTGGCATTAAGTCATAATTTGCCATATCCCGACATGATGACAATGCTGATGATGATGATTAACAAATGAAGACAACAAAAGACTGTTTGTTAAATGGCAAAAAAAAAAACATTATTACGGGGAGCAAAGTGGGAAACATGGCTAAAAAGGAACTACAACATGAACCTGTGCTTTAGTAAGCAGGTGTTTTATTAGAGCCAAACAACATCCGTTTATTTAATAAAAATACAAGAGCGGAAATAAATTAAGACTAAACTTTTATGGCATATACAAAATCAAAGACAAAAGACTTTATTAATTTTTCGTCTAATCATTTTAATGCTGGAAAATTAATCTTTCATAAATTAGATAATAATTTGCTAGTGAAACAAAATTAATTGCCATACAGCAACAAGCAAAAAAAAAAAACAGCATAATTGAACCTAAGCCAAGTTAAGCCAAAAAGTTAGCAATCTTTTCATATTTTTCATAAATCGCAGAGGCATGTGGGTGGCAAAAATTAAACGCTAAAACGTAGTAACAAGGTTACCAAAGCGCACAAAATTTACAATTTGCGTTTTCGACGTTTTATGTGGGTTTTGCGCTGAACTGCAGAGCGGTCGGTCATAAAAAAAATGCACAACATAAAGCTTTTAATAAAAACTGATGTTTGCTGATAGAACACAGCGTTTAAGTCGTGTTTTTATTGCAAAATTTGTTAATTAAACATAATCAGCAGTTTAGTTGGCAGTAAATAAGTAGTAAAAAATATCACAATTTACATGACAGCTGTCAAATGTTCACAATTATTGGCTTTGGAAGCAGGAAAAAATCGTTTTGTACGCGCGATAAATCAAATCAAAACATTTTTGCAAAACAGAAAAAAAATGTCACATAAAATTTAATTAGCTCATTAAAAGCGCAAAAAAAAATCATAAACAACCAACTGCCACGCCCATCTCTTCTTTATTGTAAATGTTAAATGTCAAATAAAGCGCAAGAAAGCATAACAATTGTCATTAATTCAAATACGACAGACAGTCGTGCGTGTTTACGAAACAAAAAAAGAAAAAAAAAAAATGATTTTCGCATGAATAAATTAAATAAAAATTTTGCATGCCACTTTCAACAAATGATAACTTGAAGTGTTGTATATAGTGCGCCTAAAAATATGCTAAAATCAAATATGCAAATTTTTTGACACGCGCTGCTCTTGTTGCTTTTGAATAATGTTTCTTCTGTGTATGCCCAGGGTAGTGTCGGGTAGGGTAGGGTAGTTTTGCGAGTAGTGTAATTCACATAAATTATGTGAGCGCGCGAAAAATATGAGGAAAAAATATTTTCGCAAAATCAACTGTCAACTGTGAACGCGCCAGTTATTTTTTTACCCAGTAGGTCAGTTAGCGTGAAAAATACTTTTAACGATGGGGTAAGAAAAAACGCGACATTTCCATTAAAAAAAAATTGTAGCAAAAAATTTTGCACAATTTAAATGCATTGTTAAGGATGAGAAAAGAAGCGCAATTTAAAAAAAAAAAAACTATTTAAAACAAGTTTACCATTTGCCATCTTCTGTACTTTAACTTCTCTCAAAGCATTTTATTGCAAAAATCGAAGAGACGTACACTGTGGCAGATACTCTCAATACCTTCCGATAATTCAAAAAATTAAATATTATTTCAGCATACCCTTTAATATTGATTAAATACAATGTTAACTAACGTACTATTTGCCATCTATTACAATGACTTGTAACAAACCCATTTCATCACTACAGCACGCTATCTCGCGATTACCTCAGAAAGCACTCTCAATATAGAGTTTTTAAGATTATGCTTGTATGGGAGGTACCACGCCCTCTTGTCCTAATTCGCTAATTTTTCTACCAAAGTTTTTCTATATTATTCGTAGTAAGTATACCAAATTTGGTTTGATTAACTCAGATAGTACCCTCAGTACAGAGTTTTTAAGATTTTACTTGTATGGGAGGTACCACGCCGAATTCGCTAATTTTTCTACCAGAGTTTTTCTATACTATTCGCAGCAAGTGTACGAAATTTAGTTTGATTATCTCAGATAGTGAGGGTACTGTATAGAGTTTTTAAGATTTTCCTTGTATGAGAGGTGTTGTTTAAATTTTACCAAATTTTGTTAAAAGCTTAAGTGATCCAAAAAAAGACAAATCTTTTAAAAGTGAGTATGTGTTCTTAAGTTGTTGGTACTTGGATGAAAAAAGCAATTCTATCATTAAAATAAGAGTCTACGGAAATATTATTCGTAAAAAAATTTTATTTTTTTAACAAAATTGGTTTAAAATCTATTTTTTTTCCTCTCCTAAAGTAAAAAGAACTACACGGATAGGAAAGTTTTACAATTTTTGTTGCGAAAATTGTTCAAAAATTACTGAACTTTTGTTAATTTGCGTTCATTTTGCATATTTATTAAAAACTGTCTAAAAATTTTCTAAAAATTTCAATGTTGCTTAGAAGAAAATGTTTCAATACACGCATAGTAAAAATTATCAAACAGAGTAGTAAAAATTATCAAACACAAAAGTAAAAATGATCAAACACAATAGTAAAAATTATCAAACAAAATAGTAAAAATTATCAAAAATGTAAGGAAATGTATCCGGGTATGAGACGGGTTGTGTTTTTGAGCCATAACTTTTTACTAGTCAAACCATTTCTGGTGTTAAATATATCATTTAAAAGGTTAGAAATGCACACAACTTTCTTTTGAAAGACGTAGAAAGTGATTTCATCACATTCAAAAGTTACGGCCAATTTTCTAAGTACTTTTTTTTAAGCAATTTAAATTTTGTATCTGGGTAAGAGACACCTAGAAAAATGCAATGAAAATCAGAAAATATGAAATAAAAACCCCATGACTGTGTATAAGCACAAACTTTTATTCATTTTTCGTTACATTAATATTGATATTTGATAGTTGCACTAGATTTTGGTTCGAAAGAAAAAATGTCCACATCGTTACAAATTTTGTATCCGGGTATGAGACACCTTTAAAAATGGAATTTAAATTAGAAATAAAAACACCATAACTGTACGTAAACACATGTATAATTACATACATGTCGATATTTGACAGTTGCACACGATTTGGGTTCGAAAAAAAAGTGTCTCATACCCGGATACATGACACTTTTTAAGAAAAGCTTAAAAGTAATGTTATAACCATTTATATTTGCACAAACCCAAATCGTATCACAAAGTAGATATAAAACACTAAACGCTAACGCATGACACTTCCCATTTCCAGTTGACGAAATCCAAAATATAACACTTTGAAACAGATCATAAAAAACTTTTTACAGTCGAGTTGCGAACTGAGGTGTATAACTTAAATAAGCGATAGATCTTTTCACTTCGGTGTTGGCTTAAAAACTTGGTCATAGTAAGAGGACAGTTCGACAGTAGTCAGATTGGCAATATTAATTTTGCATCATAGAAAATCGACTGTCTCATAACCGGATACTTTCCCCTATTAAATTTTTGTTAAAACAATTTATATTAAAAAAAGGAATACAATTAAAATAAAATAAAAAGCTATTAAAAAAAAAAATATTATATTTTGCTTTTAGCATTAAGAACCGGCAAAACTTGTGGTGTGATAAATACACACAGTCTGACAGATGCGCTGAATAGCCATCAGTTCCACTGCCATTATTATAATGACTGAAAATTTATTTGTTTCAAAATGATTATCAAACAAAAAACTATTTCGCAAGCTTCTAGGTCTTACTGAGAGGTGTTTAGATGAAGAAAAAAACTCATTACGAAAAAAACCAGACATATCATGATTTACCATATTTGCACAGATATACTTACCAACTTGACTTTTTATTTTATAATTTCAAAAAGCCATGTCTAAGTCAATTTTAAAAATTTTTCGTTGATCGAGCTGTAGTTTTATTCAAAATAAAATAGGTATATGTAGAAAATGAAAGAAAACCAAATATATAAAAGATTCACTAAATTTAGATTTACGTCAAAATTTTTTTTGTAAAAATGGGGGTTTTTCCTTTACAAAAAATTGTCTTGTAATTTGTCAAACAAAACTTCCGGTGACTTTCTTAAATTTTTTAAAAGCAAATTTATTTATTGTTTTTTTAAATGTGTTGACATTCAATTTGATACTCAAAAGATATTTTTACACTTAAAACACTTGACCTTTCACATACAATCTGTTATGTGACATATTTGTAATATATCAAAAGAAAGAACGCCACTTTCCAATAAAAATATAAATTGATATGAAATATCTCAAATGAAAAGATAACATTAATATAAATTATAAAAATATATTGATTTCGAAAAATGTTTTTGTAAAGGTTGACGTATCTGTGGCAGTGTTTGCATACACATATGTGGTACAAGATTACCACATAAGCGGCTTTTTCGGTTGTTGTTTTGCCTTAAAGTCAAACATGAAAAAATTGCGGTGTTGTTTTTGTTGTCAACGAAAGTGACATTTTGTGTTGCATGTGTGTTGTGCTGTGGCTCATTCTTTCATACAAAAAAAAAATGTTCTTTTTATGAACTGATATGCTGCGAAAACTACTTAAGTCCTACTTAAGAGAATTTTCCGCAGCAACC
Source organism: Calliopum simillimum (assembly GCA_951812925.1). Taxonomy (NCBI): domain Eukaryota; kingdom Metazoa; phylum Arthropoda; class Insecta; order Diptera; family Lauxaniidae; genus Calliopum; species Calliopum simillimum. Next base: position 7,832,010 of record OX638369.1, read on the forward strand.
AAAAATCACAAGAATTGAAATATTTGAGATTTTTTATTTTTTGTCGGTTTATTTGTGTCAAATTGTGACATTTGTGTGGCAACTGTTTGTGCAACAAAAAAAGCAGTGCGGCGACACTTTTGAGGATTTCAAGTGGTGTTTTTGGTTAAAAAAAAACGAAAGAAATTTTTCAAATGACAAATGTATTGGGTAGACAAATTTTTTCAGAAATTTATTTTTAAAAACCAAAAATAGTTTTTTAAGGCAAAATTCATAAAAAAATTGTTTGTTTTGGTTTCTGAAACTGAAATACCTAATTTTGTTTTTTTTTTTTTAGAAACAACCAGAAATTTATAAAAAAGGAAAATTAATCTCAGAAAGTGTTTTTTCTGACCTCAAATTAAAAAATTGGTATAAATAATGTACCAGCAAATTAAAGAAATTTTAATGAGAATTCCAAAAAAAAGTTCTAAAATTATGTTAATAGAACCTTTTTCATACTAAAATGGCCACAAAAGTCAAAAATTAGGAAAAAAATGTTAAATAACAAATTTAAAGGTCCAGAACTTTCCGAAATCCGAAATTCCGAAATCAAATACACTTATAGAAAGCTCATGCAATTAGCTAAAAGTTTCCTGCAAAAAAGTTTTTTCTAAGGTGACCCAAGAACATTTTTTTTCTAAAACAAGTCAGAAAATCAGTTTTAACCCTATAACTCCTTAGAGGTATATTTTAGACCTACCCTTAGATGCAATTTTTCGTTAGTCCAGGCTTCCTCTATCACCTCCCAGAAGCTTTGTAATGGAAACTTTTCCATAAATTTGGGTTATGAAAATTTTTGAGAAACTTTTGTGAAATTTTTGAAAATTTTGAAAAATGAATAAATTAGTAAATCCTTAAACAACAAAGAAGTATATTATTTATTCTGCTTAAATTTGCAAAAATCAGAAAATATCAAAAATCTTAACCGCATTGGTCTTTGGGCGACTCATATATTAGATATATAAAAAATTCTCTATTCAAATAAACAAATTATGTATTGACAACTGTACTGTCAAACTGACAAGCACAGCATGTCACACAATTAATAAAATTTAATGATGCCACATTGCAGCGCTTTAACCCTTAATACACTACTCGCTAGACGAAGAAACACAACAACGATTAGCGAAATGATCGAGTGTGAGAAAAGAAAATTTCATATTTCCAAACAAAATGCAGGCAAATAAAAAGTTAAATAAAAATCATAAGCAAAAGCGCACAAAAAAAAATATCAAACTTAAGAAAAGGAAGCGCACAACCCTTTAAAACTAACAAAAGAAAAAATCCACCGAACAAAAAAAAAATTTTCCCCGCAATTCCTTATGATTAAATGTTTGTATGCTTAAGCTGCCGTAAAGTCGCGAATGTCATTAAATCAGTTATGCGCGATTGGATCTTTAAGATGTTGTTGGTTTTGATTGTTATTGTTGTTGAATAGAGTTCTAGTCCTTTCAAACTGTATGTATGTAAAAGTACCCCTTTTTTTTAGCGGAAACAAATACAGTTTTCCATGCTACCACTCGCATGCAAACGAAAGTGAAAGAAGAACTTAAAAATCTCGTCTAAGGTGTGTAGCTAAGCGCAAAACAAAATGAAAATGAAAATGGAAACTGAAAAGGCTTCACATAGGTACATATCAAAAAAAGGATATTTGTGGCCAAGCAGCAAACTTTGCCAACATTTCCTTATTTTTTATCAGTATTTTTTCTTGTAGTTTCTTTCTTCTGCTTGCTTTAGCGTAAAATTTAAACTTGTTTTCGTTTTTCCTTCATACACTCCTTGAAGTGTCATGTTGGAAAACTCTTCTTCGTACCACCCATTTGATAAGGATAATAAAAATCAAGTAACAAAAATGAAAAAGAAAAGTAAAAATCCTTTAGACAAATATGTACTTGCCGTACGTAGTCCGTAGAAAACTAGTTTACCTTATTTGCTGTTCTTTCTGTTGAAAGAGTGAAAGTTGCGCGCAGCAAAGGTTTCAAGAAACTAAAGAGTGTGGTTATGTAATGTGGTACTAACTTGTGGAAAAAAGGGGTAGAAAAAATGTGATTTTCTCTACTTTTTCTTTTAAAAGTCATAAATTACCCGCAAATTTGCTTGTAAAGTTGTGAAAAAAAGGAACAAAAATTGTGTAAAACTTGCCATCTACTTTTATTGCTTTTAATATGACTGCAATTTTCTTTAAGGTAAAAACTTTAAATTTTATGGTATTTCTTAAATTTGATATTTGTTGCATAGAATGTGTCCTTCTTAATAGTAGCTTGGGTTTAATTTCAAGAAGGGCAGCGCAACATAAAGATTTATTTCAACTAGTTTTCATACGCTTTAAGTAAAAAAAAAAAATCGTAATTCAAAGTTAATGCTTGACAGCGCAAGTGATTGATCAGCCAAGGGTTAAGCAAGACAGATGTTTATACGTTGGCAAAAGTTCAAGTAAAAAGAGTTGCAGATTTACGACAATTATAGAATGTTTAAAAAAAATTACAATTTAACAAAGATATCATGAATTAACAATGATTTATTTTATAGTTGGCATTAAGATTCATTTAGGTTTCAGACAACAGACAAAACAATACATGGTATATTTTGGTTAGTTGGTAATAAAGAAGTTATCCTGTGGCGATTTTCACAGCTTGGTGCGCGCTTTTAATTTTTTCTGAAATATTTTTTCTCAGTGAACCCTAGTGAAATTTTTCATAGAATTATTTTGTAAAATATTTTAAAACATTATAACCAAGTTTTTGGTTAAGGGGTCAAAAATATTCATCGAAACGGGATATAATGGGTTAAAATTTTCTAGAGGGTTAAAATAAAAACAAGCAAGGAGCAATTTTCTACAACACCTTATAACCCGTTTTTATTTGTCTTTTTGACCCCTACACCCAAAAACTTGCTTATAATGGGTTAAAATATTCTAAAAAACAAATTCTAAATATAAAAAATTTCACTAGAGTAGTGTATGGTGGAGCACGCGCACCAACGACTCATGATAAACGCAACATTATACAACTTCAAAAACTCATAACTTAATAACCGGTACAAACCATTTCAAAACGATCAAGATTTTTTTTATGGCATCCGATTTGGCTATAAATTGGCATAAGCAATAGCTGCATAGTGGAAAACATTACTACCAAATATTTTTTCAAAATTTAAAATAATGGCGGAGATATGGGACTTTGAAATTTTTAGGTTAGTTTTTTTTGAGAAGCTATAACTTCGGTTGCATTTATCCAATTTTCAATTTTGTAGTATTAAATGATTTGTCTTAAAACAGGCTTTGAAATAAAAACTAGCAAACATTTTTTTTTTTTTTTTTATATATAGTTTACACTGAAAAAAAAAATTTAAATTGAGTTTCCCAAAATACGTCCTTTTTAATATTTTTTATTTTTCTTGTAAAAAAAGCTACAAGTGTAACTTACCTGTCCTCCAAAAATTGGAGTGGGCCTGCCAGTGGTTCTCCAGAAAAACAACAAAATGTAGCATCTTCCCCAATTTTTCAGTACATTTTTTTAATTTAAAATTTTTATTAAAAAAAATTTTTAAATGCTGAAAATAGTTTATTGACTGTTTTTTTGCTTGTATAGTACTACTATAAGTACCAACGCACTTTTTTCAAATTCAAATTAACGTTTAATTAAAAATTTCAAATTCAAAAAAATTGTACTGAAAAATTGCGGCAAAAGCTACATTTTATTGTTTTTCTGGAGAACCACTGGGAGGCCCACTCCAATTTTTGGAGGACTGGTAAGTTACACTTGTAGCTTTTTTTACAAGAAAAATAAAAAATATTAAAAAGGACGTATTTTGGGAAACTCAATTTAAATTTTTATTTTCAGTGTAAACTATATATAAAAAAAAAAAAAATGTTTGCTAGTTTTTATTTCAAAGCCTGTTTTAAGACAAATCATTTAATACTACAAAATTGAAAATTGGATAAATGCAACCGAAGTTATAGCTTCTCAAAAAAAACTAACCTAAAAATTTCAAAGTCCCATATCTCCGCCATTTTTTTAAATTATGAAAAAATATTTGGTAGTAATTTTTTCCACTATGCACCTATTGCTTATGCCAATTTATAGCCAAATCGGATGCCATGAACAAATTTCTTGATCGTTTACACATGGTTTGTACCAACCGTAAAACATACCACAATTTTGAAGCGCTGAAACTAATTGTAATAACATTTCCTTTTAAATAAAAATAATTAAAAAAAAAATAGAAAGGGTGCACCAAGCCCCAAAATGCCTTTTAAAAAGAAAAAAGGTCTTTTTCTACATAAAATAAAATTATTTTTCTCAGTGTAATATTTTTTTCAAAAGCTCTTACCTTTCTGCACTAGTTCTGAAAATTTCATTAAAATCGGATCAAAAAAGGAGGAGCTATGAATTTTCAAATATGTAAGTATCCAAAGGTTGCATCGAACTTCCTATGACCGCCATCTTGGAAATTTTCGGAATTTTGGAAAATTATTTTACCACAGTTATACATATGTGTGTCAAATACTAACTTTTCACCAATTTTCATAAAAATCGGAGATTTCACGTCGAATCTTGGTCGGTTGTTATACGTATTTATCTTCTAGGAAAATATATAAAAATTAAATGGTGTTTGTATGAAGCTTATGGACGCGGAAACTACACGACCGATTTACATATTTTTTTTTAAATTTTTTGTTATAGTTTGTAGAAGGCTTGAAAGGGGGTGAGATGACGCTGAGGGGGACGGGAGTTGCATCCCCATATGAAAAAAATACAAAAAAATGCTATATATCTGCAGTTGTACCAGTTGGTGGACTTATGCATAATGTATCTGCCATCAACCATTTCAGGAGGATTAAACGAGGGACTTGTACCCCCCATATGAAAAAAATCCACAAAATGCTATATCAGTGTTTCTATATCAGCTATCATTATGAAAATTGGTACATGGATGTTTATTGCGTCTACTATTCAGCATGCACAGCTTAAAAAGGATTGAACGAAAGGGATTTGCACCCCCCGTATAGTAGAAATACTCAAAATGCTATATTTTTGTACGCCCATAGTAGCTACCATTATAAAAGTTGGTACATAAATATATATTCTATGCACCTTGGAATGGAAAGACGACGGAGATACATGGGACTGGGAACATACTTATGTCAAGGGCATAGGGAACGGGCGAACAAAGTCGCTACCGAACCAGATTGTTTTAAATAAAATGACACCTCGATCAATGGAAAATTCCAAAAATTCACTGAGTTTGTAGCATTTTTAAATCGTAATATGAAAAACTCAAGTTTGTAATTATCGAAGTTCAAAGTTTGTCGATCATGAATTTTTACATGGTAGTGGTTTGGTTGGACCGCTTTTATTGGTATTTGTTATTTGATAATCGACTTCAATTCAATTGTAAAATGTTCAGATCATGTCTAAGAACTAAATTCCACCTTGAACTGAAAACTGGTAAACTTTATCCTATCTTTTATTTTAAGCTGTAGGGTAAGGGAGGGAAATATGGACCACCAATGTTTCTTTTTTAAATCAATCTCAAACAACATAAAAAACAATTAATTTTATGTCATTCAATAAAGGAAACAATTCGCCTTTATTCTGATTCACTTTCAGATAAATATCTTATCAGGATAAAGAAAAAAAAAATTAAAAACCTGAAAATACTCAAAAAAAATACTCCGGCACATTTTTCATGACTCCAAGAACGTCGGTTTACACATACAACCCAAAATTCGAGCCTTTAAAATGTTTAAATAAAGGTCTGTCAAATTACTGAACTTTTGTTAATATTCGTTCAGACTGCCTAAAGATTTTATAAAAAACTTCAAAGTTGCTTACACGTAGTAGGAAATATTACACTATAAGCATAGTAAAAATTATTAAACAGGAATACAATTTTTTTTTTAATTTTTTAAACAATTTGTATTAAAAGAAAAGAGAAATATTTAAAATAAAAAAAAAACTATTTAATTAAAAAAACAATCAAAATTAAAAAAAAAACATTTTTTTTTTTCTTGCATTGGAGGAGATTTGAACCGGGAGCACCTGTCGTGTGATAGATACGCATTAGCTGTCATCATTATAATAATTTTGATTGAAACTCTATATGGTTGAGAATCGCCTTCTAATGAGTTTCTATCACATTGTGTATAAAAATTAAATTAAACAGAATTATAAATTGACTCAAATTGTCCATTTATGAACGTAAATGTGTAATATCAACTCGGAAAATGCCAACCTGCCCATTAACTACGTTAACTGTCTACTTAGCACTCACAATAACTGTGATTTTACGGTTTGTAATAAGATGCAACATTTGAATAAACTGCAGCGTTGGTTGAGTTCTTGATGTTTATAGTGGGGGAGTAAAAAAAGAAAAAAGATTTTTCCCCCTCAACATCCATAACAATGATATCAACTCAAGCATAATTTTGTACAGTAAATGAAATGCAAATTTTATGCTTTTTAGTGAAAATATAAAAAAAGTGTGTTGGTTTTTTATATTTTTTCACTTTTTTATTACTACTTTTGTTGTTGTTGTTAGTGTTAGTGTTGCATACTAAATGTGTTGAAAGCATTCATTTATACAATTTTAATGCATTTTTGCCCTTCAACAAGTGTTGCTGCTTTAATTTTCCTACACTCACTTGTTACATGCTACACTGTTGACGCGCATAAGTTATGCTTGGCATGCGCGTTCGTTGATAAAAGAAGAAATTTTTCAATTTAATAAATTAAAAACCAAGTCAGTTTATAAAAAAGTACTGCCGGAAATTCTAAGCAAAAAATTTTTTTATTTCTTAAATCTTTTTTGTCGAAAAGTGTGGGAATGACGTTGATGAAGCAGTAAGTAGCCTTGAAGGGAACTATCTCCGACTTGTGTAGAATTTTCTATTACCGCATAAAAATGTAAGAGAAAAACCTTTGGCAGTGACAAAAATAAAAAAAAAAATCTAAGAAAAGTCCCAATGGAGTAACTTTAGTAATAGTAATTGCAGACAAAAAAGAAAAAAGGAAGTGATTTACAATCCTGTTATTGAATAACGTCCCAAAGTAATAATTACCATTTCTCAAGGTGCTGTAGTCAGAATAGTGAATAGCTGTAAAAGTTGTAGAAGCAGTGTATTTTCATAGACATTGTGTAGCAAAGTGTAACAAACTGCCGTTAATCGCCCTGCACCAAGTGCTGACAATGGCAAAATTGGCAATGACAGGAAATGAGTTTTAGGAGCTGCGACAGCAGCAGCACCAGCACTCTATCAACAGTTGAAATTGTTTCAAAAAAAGGAAATAAATTGTTAATTAAAATAAAGTGTGTTGAAGAGGAACTCAACAGGGAATGCAACAGAATTTAAAGAAAAACTTGAAAATACAAATTTTTATTGCAGCATCACCTTTTTGGTTTTGATCCATATCATATCTAAGTAATATATCATAAGGTTAAAACTACAATTAAACATCTACTTTTTGATGTAAGAATTATTCAGTGTTTTGAGTTATGTATACAGAAACATGACGAAAAAACAGCTCAACGTTCCTATCAAGTCGGAAATGTAGTTTGCGTCTGATTTTATCCAAAAGAGCAAAAGTTCAAAATCCCATACAAAAAAGGAAATTTCAAAATACTTCAAAAGAATTTTTCTCAAAACATCAAAATAAAAATGTCCAGTCATAGTTTTAAATCACCGATACAAAACTTAAATTTCATATGTTTGTCTCTTATGGACTCGAACACCACATGACCGATTTCAGTTAAATTTTCACAGTATATTATATATATATATTATATAAGTATGGGCTTTTCCATGGTGTTGCACGTGACTGTCAAACTGTCGATTTTTATTTTGACAATAGGCCTAACTTGTAGCTCTTAAATAGCTCTATAATTCGTGCTAAATTTGTAAACATTATGTGTCCCAGCGCTTTGTATACATGTAAAAAATCTCATTAATGTGCGTTAAATATTTTCAGAGACATGATGAAGTGATTTTTGTGGGGGCGTGATAACCCCATTTTTCTCAGTACATATTAATTGCCTTGATGCTTTTTACATAAGTACAAAATCTCATCTATGTACGTTGAATAGTTTCAGAGATATGATGATTTAATTTTTTGGCTCACGGAAGACCTTTCTGTGGAAAGGTTCATATGTATATCAGGGAAAGGTTAAAGGATCGAAATATGGATGTTTTTCGATACACTTGGACTTGGACCGATTTATTCGATGTTTTCAAATACTTTTGTACTTTTACCGATATTTTGAACGTTTTTCGATATTTTGGATGCTTTTTGATATATTTGGACTTTTACCTATATTTTGGATGTTTTTCGATACTTTTAGACTTTAACCGATATTTTACATGTTTTCGATATATTCGGACATTTACCGATTTCTTCGAAGAATTTCGGTAATTTTGGAGCTTTACCGATATTTTGGATGTTTTTTCGATACACTTGGACGTTAATTAATTTCTCCGATGTATTTCAATATTTTCGAAACTTTTGGATTTTTTTTCGATGTACTTGGATGTTTTTCGATATACTTGGACTTGTACCGATTTCTTCGATATTTTGAACGTTTTTCGATATTTTGGATGCTTTTTGATATAAGTATTTGGACTTTTGCCTATATTTCATATGTTTTCGATACATTTGGACATTTACCGATTTCTTCGAAGTATCTCGATAATTTTGGACCTCTACCGATATTTTGAAAGTTTTTTTTTTTTTTTTTTTTTTTTGAAACACTTAAAGTCCAACCAATTTCTTCGATGTATTTCAATATTTTTCGATACTTTTGAACTTTTACCCATACATATTTTAGATTTGATAATTTTATTGAAATAAATGGAGAATCATTTTTGAGTACTTTTTTGGTTAAAAAGAGCATTTATATTAAAAAGCAATTTGTTTTTTTTTTTTTTTTTTTTTTTGATTTCTGCGAATAAACCCGAGTAAAAAATTAAACAAAACCCGAGCAACGCCGGCGTATGGGCGTATGCCATGCCCCAAAAAACAAAGTTTGACATAAATTATGAAAAAAGGGCATTACAACACACGCCAGGCATTAGCTTGTATAAAATAAAAATCCTAGATTTGCGGGAAAATCAGTTTTTTTTTAATAAATTTTTTTTTAAAAAAAGGTTGATCTGATTTTCACGTTATTTATGGTTATATAATGTAATTAAAAATGTCATTTGATAGTTTTTCTAATGAATTTTCAATGCCAACTGTTCAACTAATATTTTTCGCCTTATGCGTTCTACCGAAAAGACATTAATCATGTTTGTTAGAAATTTTAAGGAGAAGGATCCAGCGCATTCCTTGTATTTTTTGTGCTTGACCGCATATAATTTTCATAATTGATGATAAATCAAAGAAATGAATGAAAAATAAAATTTATAATATAATATATTATAATATCTTACAAAGAGCTACTTAACAGAGAAAAATTAATTCTAAACTTCTGACTGCATGAAATAAGAAACTGTTAGATTTTCAGAAATGGTTTCATCATTTTAAAAATTTAAAACATTGGGTTGCTTAGTTCTCATAAAACTCAAGTTAGGTCTAATACACAATTATAGTTTTAATTATATTGTGATGAAAATATAATTTTATTTAGAATTTTTTCTTGTAAATATTTCCGGTAAATATTGTACATTTTCTATTGCATATGAAAGGCCGAAAAATGAATCCCTACTGTAAGACTAGCCTAAAAACTATTACAATATAATGTGAATTTCTTCAGAAATATAATTAAAATCGAATTATGCTTCAATTTCAAGAGAATATTTCATACAAAGTTCAAATCCCTTAGGATATGACATTAAAAAAGGATTATGAATCCATTGCGTAAAAGGAAATTTTTGACTGCAAAACAAGCTATCGGAGCAAGTTTTCTGCTAAAAGTCAATGAAACACAAAAAATTCCCATAGAAAGTTGACACTTTTTTTCTTTTTCTTTTTTTGATATTTCAATAATGTCCTTTAGCACTTTGCAGGCAAAAAAAAAGTGTTGAACTCTAACAGCTAATAATAGGTCAGGAATTACAATAAAAACAATATGTGTAACACAAAAAAAAAAAGGAAAAAAATAGAACTAGTTTACTGATAAAAATCATTACTTCCCTTTTAACTTCCTGAGTGTCCTGCTGTGACATTTATACTCGTAAAAGTGTTATTTGTGTAATATGTTTGCATGTATGTGCAGAAAGCAGAAAGTGTCGTTGATCCTGATGATGTCCTAAGCTTGATAAGAACAATAACATACGTGTTACGTAAGGACACAAAGAAAGAAAAACTGTAGCAGCCGCAGCACAAAAAAAGAAAAGGGTAACCATGTGTAAGCAAGTCAGTCCCAATTAATAGTTTAAATTAATGCTTTAGGGTAAATTATTCAACTTTTTGTGATAAAAAATTAAGGCTATATTTTATGATGTAAAAAAGTTCCAAACAACAGGATATTTGCTTATTATGTTGTTATCTATAGGCATGTTATATATAGAAATCTGTGCCATAATTAAAGCTTTAAGTAAATTTTAGTTTTTATAATAAAAATTCAAAAATTTGATGTTGCTTTATTTAGAAGGTTATAAAATTTTGTATATCCAATTTACAAATCAGTTATCTGCGTTCTAAGATCCTTGCTTCAAAGTTCAAAAATCACTGTTTTTTCGAAATTATTCTACACACCAAAAGGTTTATAGATAAAGATAAACTTATTTATACTATTTGTTGTATGAATTTGATATAAAATGGTTCAAAATACTTTCATATGAATTTCTATATAAATTTTATACGAAAAAAGTATAAAAAATTTTTATATAGCGATACTATAAAATTTAAATCAAAATATTTTAAATTGTGTTAATACTTTATACTACTATATATAATACTTTCGTATGAATTTTTATATAATTTTTATACAAAAAAAATATAAAAGATTTTTATGTAGTGATACTATAAAATTTAAACCAAAATAGTTTAAATTGTGTTAATGCTTTATGAGTATACATTTTATGGGAACAAGCATAAACGGTTTTTATACCAAATTGAAGCATAGATTTTATACCATGTTTGGTGTGGATCTATATTCATTCCAATTTGGTTTGAATTTTACGCCCAAACTATTTTAGGTGTATGATTGCAGTAAATAGTGTAAATCATTTCGGCACAATCTTTCTCATTAATGCTTAGCTTTTAATTTTTCCTTGCTGTCCGGGTTACCGTTCATAGATGTAAGTCTTCCAACTTCATATAAATGATATAAATGTAACATGGTCCTTTGCATGTATTTTAGGTAGCTTTATAGCTTGACCCAATGATTCCTCACGTACTTGCTGAATTGAAATAGCCCAATGTGCACAAAAGCGGATGAGGATCCGTTTCGAATCCATTACGAGTTCATAAAGGTATAAAAAACGTAATCCGCGGTAACGGATCCATTTCGAACCCGTAACGTACATCAAAAACGAATTCAAAACGCTTTGTTTGGATAAAAAAAAAAACATTTTGAAGCGCTTATTAGCGAATAAAAAAAAAATTAAATTCCGCAGTGCGGGCCCGTTTCGAATCCGAAACTTATGTAAAAACGAATTCAAAACGGATTTGCTTTTAAATATGTTAATGCTGTATATTTACAGAAAAAAACCGTTTTGATGCGCCTATTAGCAATTAAAAAATAATAAAAAGAAAAAAAAGGAAGAAAAAGAAAGGGTAAAAATCCACCTCTGGTAGGACTCGAACCTGGGCAAATCCGTTTCGATTCCGTAAATACTTCAAATACGAACTCAAAACGGATTTGCTTTATTTAATTTTTATGATAAAAAACATATTTTTGATTAGTTTTTTTTTTCTTTTTATTTTATTGCGTATGATTTTTTGTAAACTTTTCAAACTCTGTTTGAAAAAATGTTTTTGATTCCAAATTTGAGTATATAACATTTTTTATCAAAAGAAGGGAAGAAAAACAACACAGAATACTTATAAAAAACAACAGAAATTTGTTTAATATACAAACTTTAAATCTCAACATCAAATAAGTCTACATCAGTTAAGCAAACATCACATCGGTCAATAGCCTAGTTGTCTAACGTCTCGTGTATGAAAGAGTAATACCCCGGGAGCCTGAGTTCGACTCCCGGCCGGGCTAGTAATTTATTTTTTTTTGATATTTTGTTTTTTTAAATTAAAAATAAGCGCTTCACCCTGTTTTCTTTTTTTTTTATAAGCAGCATTAACATTATTAAAAGCGAATCCGTTTTGAATTCGTTTTTGATGTACGTTACAGGTTCGAAACGGATCCATAAAAGAAGAAAAAACGATTCGTTTTTTTTTTAGGAATCCTTCCCGCAAACGGATCAGTAACGGATACGTAACGGATTCCGTAACGGATAAAAAGAACGAAAATATGAACCCGTTACGGATCCGAAACGAGTCCGTTTGGCACACTGGGAGTAAAAGATAAAGTTTATTGAGGAATATTATGGCTATCCAAACAAGTAACTGTGAGCAATTTTATAAGTAAAATAAGAAAATCTAACAATCTCAACATACGCTAATTTGTGAATACTCAAATCAAATGTTCTTCTTTAGTGCGTTTATTAAGGACTAATTCAGGTGTATTAATCATGAAACTGTTTGATTCTGCTACATTTTCAAAATATGTACAAGTAGTATAAGTAGTTTCTATGTTTTTCTTCAGAACAACGCGTAAACTTGTGGAAGAAAAAAAAATCTTAAGATACCTCATATACCCCCCATGAAAGTAAAAACCATACCGCAAGCAGCAAAATCATTCTACCATAACTAAGTGTACTTTAATTACAACTCTCTCATAGACTAAACAGAATTGAGCTGTGAGAGAACACCATTCTCGCAGCAACTGCGTAGTATAAAGAACCATTGACTTGGACTTGGCTCAATCATGCCACAATTTGCAAGCAATTTCTTCCAAAAAAAGTCGTTGGCACAAATTTGCGCAATGTTGCGTCAAGAAAAGTTTTTTTTCTTATGTTTTTTTTTTTTGCACACTCAAGTGTTGTTGCTGCTGACTTCTGATTGAAACCTTTACGACGCGTCGTACTCATATACCATTTCCAAAGTACTCGTGGTACAACAAAGGAACGGTAGCGTAACATCTTGCGTGTTTTTTGTTGTTGAGCACTTGACGCGCTTGAGTGACAATCGAACAAATAGTGAAATAAGTAACCTAAACTACTTACGGATAAAATTGTGGTTGAGATCCTTTGCCAAAAGAACATAAAACATAAAACGAAGGAAATACGCTCTCTTGAGTTCTTTGTTTTTCTTTGCCGCGCTGAAGAAATTTTTGCATTACAAATTGTAAATTTAAGAAGGGGGATTCAATCTTTATGCGCTTATGCTACTTCTTTGATTTTTTCTAACTCGCGTTGTAGGCTTAACCCATTTCTGCCTAATTCGTTGTCAGATTTTATTTTCTGTTTTTACAAATTTTTTTTTCAAATTCACGAAATACCTATTTGCACACAAAAAAATCGCAATTACTTTGTAAAAGGACTTATGAGTAACGTAGTACACAGTCTGACAATTTCAAACGTTTCGTTGAAACGAGAAATTCCAAAAAGTTCTTAAAATGAACCTTACCCGTCATTTTTCTCCAGCACATTAGATTAAATTTTTCAGGTATACTTTTTTCTTCCAATTATTTTCTAATTTTCTTCTTCGTACGTTTTCCATAACGAGGTCGGAAAAACAATTTTTTACTCAGAAGCAAAGCATCTAACGAAAAAGTGAATAGAACAAAAAATGCTTAAAATTATCCAAGAAATATGTGTGAATTTGTTCAGAATTTTTTGAGATATTTTATAATTTTCAAAATTATACTAATTTTATGAAGTTTTAGTCATTATTTGCAAGAATCTAAAATTCTATGCATTTTCCAACTTAGAAAATCATGACAATTAGGATAAGAGAAACAAACTACTAAAATGGCTATGGTGACATATGTTTCGGTTACCGCCACGTAACCATCATCAGACCAATTTATGTTTTATTTAATTTACTTTAAATCAAATGAAATAACAATTGAAAAATTTTTGAACTTTTTGTCTGAGGCCGGGATTGAACTAGGAACCTTCGAAGTCAATCCCTCTACATAGCGCATTTTTTAATGGACTGCGCTATGCGCCCTCAAAAAAATTGGTAGAGAGATTGACTTCGAAGGTTCCTAGTGCAATCCCTAGTTCAATAAAAAAGAAATTCCAAAAATTTTGAAAAAATTCACACGTACTCTTTGGATAATTCTAAGCATTTTTTGCCGTATACACTTTTTTCGTTAGACGCCTTGCTTTTGAGTAAAAAATAGTTTTTTGACCGCCTAATTGAAAAACGTAAAAAATCGATTTTGGGATGCGAATATCATCCATATCCCCAAAAAAAATTTCTAATTTTTAAACGGCAAAATTTTTGTAAGAATATAGTCTATATTTCTAAACTACCCTTTGGTATCCATTTTGAAATGAAAAAAATTTTATGACCAAAAAACATGTTTTTTTAGCCAAAGTGGGCCTTCAGTAGAATCAAAAGTGCTCCATTGGTTTTTCTCGGAATGAAAAAAAAAAAAATTATGCAAATATCGTTTTTAAAAGTCCCTCTAACTTTTGAGTCAGTTTTGGGATAATTTTATTTTGCTTCATACAGTACTATACAGCCCTGGTTTTTTCCATTTGAAGTTGATATCCATACATTATTTATTCGCGCTTCGAATTCCTTGTTAAAATATTAGGGAATAAATTCTTACAAAAAATGTCAAAATATTGCCTCCCATAATTATTGACGATAACCTTACTTTGTCCCTATTTATACGATGAAACATTTTGACTTAAAACATTTCGTTTGAGAGAGAGGGATGCACGGGGAAGATAGAGGAAATTTTGTTTCACGTACATGAGACACGCTTTGTGCTTGTCATTCGTATTGAGAAATTTGTAGTTCGCCATAAGAAAACATACAACCGAGTTGACATGTCGGCGAGAAACATTTTTTGCTTGTAAACGAAAACGAAACATTGAAAAAGAATTGAAAATGTTTTTCATAGAAATGTTTCTTAATATAAATAGGGACTTTTCAGTAAATTTTACCCTCCCACAAACATTTTTATTTTTTGCGATGGCATCCCAGGGAGTTTGTGGAAACAATTCTCGATAATATTTATTTATGATAGGGCACATGAAGTTATCAAACGGTAGTTTTTTTTTCAATATTCGCCAGAAACACAAACAATAAGCAATTTTTCTGTTCGCTTGTGGGAACAGTGGGCGGCTATGGGTTAATGGCTCTTAAATGTGATGTGTATGTCGAAATGAGTAATAACCATGTATGTAAGTGTTATGAGAGCTCGAATTTGTTACGCTTGATTTTAAAGTGGTGCTAGAAATTGCACTATTATTTTTAAAGAAATGGTATGTCAGATTCGATGTTCCAACACTGCTTTTCTTTAAAGTCCAAATGGCAAGTAGTGTTGTATTTATTGTACTCTATAAACAAATAACCATTATATCACTAAACTGAACAAACAAGCGCGGCAGAGCATCTTGACAAAAACAATATTGGATAAAGAAAGAAACGGAAAATTCCCATTCCATTTGTTTGTCTAAATATTGTCTTTTAAGTCAATAGCAAAATAAAATTTCCCATAAATTCCATAACTTTATGAAATACATAGAAAAAAATTAACTTCCTTCCTACCTTCGCATTTTGTTGCTGCCACTGTTTACTCTGAGACAAAAGCAGCTGTTGTTGTTACGAGAACAACAACAACTATAACAACAAAAAGTATGTTATTGTTTTGTTCATCAGCAAAGTGTTATTTTCTTTAGTAGTTTTTCTGGTATTTTGTATTTTTATGATTACAACGATATGTATGTGTTTGTTCTACATATGTACTTAGTATAAGTTACGCTTCTAGCATCCTTCCGACAAATGGCTGATCCTTGGAGTAGAGCACCTCCTCTTTTTATTTCGATTTTGTTACTTCGCTCTCACCACCACACCACTCCACCACTCACTCAGCGATAGCGCAGTAACAGCAGCACTCGTTGACACTAATAAATTAACACCTACAAAGCGAAAAGTGCACCCTAAGGACAACATGATGACAGTTATGGGAAAAGGATATTTGTGTTGAGTGTTGCCAGATGATGTTAAGTGATGTGTTGTTGTTGTTCTTTGTTGCTTATTATTCGCGTTTGTTGCTATTGCTATGCTTCTTGCATCATAACAAATGAGCACAAAACACTGTGTGTTGCACTTAAAATTGTGTTGCATAGGTGTAACACTGAATAAAGATGTTGCAACAGTGAAAGAGTTAATTAAAATGTGGAAAATTGTTGAAAAATGTTTTAGACAAAAAAACAAAAACACCTTAAAAACTTTTCAGCTATTCAACGAATAAAGCTAAGCTGTTTTTGCTATTACTTTTAAACATTTTACTTTCTAACCCTTTGATGACCATAGGAAAAATATTTGTTCCAAGCCAAAAATTGCGAAAATGTATTTAATTAAGAGAAACCTTTAAACTCACTTTTGTACTACTTTGTATTGTACCAATTTCAAAGCCATTTAAAATTTCAAAGCCATTTAAAGTAAAAATAAAAAAAATTTAATGAACCTTTTAATAGACATAAGTATGTACTCTTAAGTACTTTTTAACCCCCACGGGTAAGGGGTACACGTGGTAGACCCAAAACCAACTGGAAAAGGTCGCTGGAAAAGGAAATCCAAGAATCGGGAAAGTCGTGGCAAGAGATCAAAGTCATCGCAAGGGATCGCAACGCATGGAGATGTTTCATATTGGCCCTATGCTCCTCCTAGGAGTTAAAGGAGAATACATACATACTAAAGTACTTTTTGACACTGAACTCGAATCAAAGGCCAGAATTGCTCGTATATTGCAGGATTTTGAGAAATCATTGCTTGAAGTTGCAGAAAGGACTGTTTTCAATGTTACAGTGTAGTTCCAAAAATATTCAGATTGAGTCGTATAATATATCAAATTCTTTGTCTTGAATCAAGGCACATAAAAAAAAATAAAAATTGGAACCTAAAATTAACGATATATTGTTTTTTTTAGCTGAAATACCCTCAAAAATCTTTTTTTCCAAATTTCACCATATTGTAAAACTCTAAATCTTTATTTTTGATAAAACTTGTTGTACCAAAGTCATCATGAAATCACGCAAGGAACAATTTTCTGAAACAATTTAACCCATTATATCTTGTTTTTGTAGGTCTTTTTGACCCAATTATCAAAAAAATTGGGTTTAAATGGGTTTTTCGACACTTTCTTTCAGATTTTTTGAGCGTTATCGTGGAAATTCAAAATAGTTTTTTTTTGCATCAGTCTAATGATTATTCTTAATATTTATGAATTTTTTAATCGTCACTTTAATAAACTTCTAACACTTTCTATCTTCACTTTTTTTTCAGGCGACAGCATGCCTTCATGTCGACCAATCCAAAGGGTGGAGACTTACGTGGCGGCAGTGTCACGCATAGTCCAGAGCGGTTGCGTGGTGCTACACACGATCTCTTTGAGTTGTTGGAGCGTGTGCAATGCTCACGTTTAGATGATCAGCGATGCGTATTGCCGGCGTATTTTTCACAGGTAAGTTTTTCTTATGCCATAGTTTGTACTTTTAAGAAATTGAGAAATTCAGAAGAAAATCATAAGGTTTTAACACGTTATAAAGTTGAAATCTAAAAGTATAATTTTTATAAATTTTCCAACATCTGTGATTCCTTCTAAATCAAACTTCCTGTCTTTGCACAGCAATCGCCCTAAAACTTCAGCTTCAGGTGCTATCTTAAGTAATAAATTCTACTTTCTTGTCTACCACGTTTGCATTTTGCATTCATTATACTGCACTTGCATGCAAAATACAATTTTTCAAAGGTTTGGCCAAAAACCACACCTAAAAATAAATTTAAAGAAAAAAATATTCAAAGGAAAATCCTAATTTTGTTGAACATAAAACCATAGACATAGACATCAACAGCGTCAGCTAGTTGCAGACGACAGACAGTATTACAAGGATTTATAACGTAATCATACAAATATAATAAACCTAAAGAAAGGATAACGAGCAGGACTAGCCTCAAAATTTTATTACGTGCAGACGATAGAAAGCCCAAAAAATAGTAACAAGAGAGAAAACGAATACGAAACATCAAAAGAAAGAAACGAAAAAACCCCGACATAAACCAGATGTCTGTTGGCGAGTGTTGGCTGTTGTGTGCCATAACTCGGTCACTATCTTTATGCATCATGTGTCATAAGAATGAATGTTCGTCTTCTTTACACTACACTCCACCATTGTACATGATTTCCTTGTGATTTGCAATTTTTATTACCCCACATTTTTATGATTTTATTTTTATTTTTATTGGACAAATGTAGTTGCTGTGTCTTTTTCATATTCCAATAGATTATTGAAAACAGCAGCGGCAACAACAGCGGCAATAACCAAAAAAAAACAAGAAGCACATGCAATCCCAACAATACTAATAAAACCACCGCCACGTTCTCTAGCACTGATATCACAGCCAATATATCACATGAATTTCATATAGACAGATATAGCAATAACACATTTTATATTGCCGTAGGTCGTGTCGAGTGTTTTGTCAGTTTTTTGCAGTTGCTGTGACTGTGTCACTTTTATGACATTTTTTGACAGTTGTAAGTAAATTTTTGTGTGTCATAGCAAAAATGAAAAAGGCAACATGATGTTTATTTGATTTTTTCAGTTTGCGATATTTTCATTGGAAATATTGAAATTTTGGCCAACACTGAAGCTCTTAATAATTAAGTACTTCATTTGGATTTTTAGTCTTTTACTATTAAACATTTTAAAATTTAAACATTTTTCAATAAACATACATATGTACATTAGACCGTATCACAAAGAAATGTACGCCGTACTGCCTCTAAAATGATGTATTATTGCAAGAAAATTCGAGTCAAATTTTTTTTTTATTTTTTTTTTTGACCGAACGTAGGGGTCGCCTTTTTTGATTATATCTTCGGCATTTACAAGCCGATCTTATAGTATGATATATCAATATTTATGTCTCAAAAATACCTCTTTTTTGCTCAAAAATCATTGACATATCTTCGGCATTTGCAGTCCGATTTTAAAGTGTGATATAAGTCAGGCGATACGGTCTAATGTACATTTTCTGGAAGCGGAACTCATATTTGAAAGGTAGGTGCGGTATTCATCTGATTACGATCTTTTTTCATCCAGTGTATGGTATTTATGTTCAGCACCTACCTACCAAATTTTAATAAAATAGCTTTTATAGCCTGCGAGATATAACTTCTACAAATTTTCAATCGTTCAAAAGTGGGCGTGACACTTATTTTATTGCACTAATTTTTCAACCGGTGCATGGTATTAATGATCGAAACTTATCTGCCAAATTTCATCAAAATACAATAGCTTGTATAACTTGCGAGATATAACGTACTTAAATTTCGTTTTTAGTCCAAAGCATGGTTCTCATGATCGAGCGTTACTTACAAAATTTCATCAATATACAATAACTTGTGTAGCATGCAAAATGTCACGTAGCAAAAATTTCAATCGTTAAAAAGTAGGCGTGGCACTCATTTGACTATGCCCATTTTTCAACCAGTATTCATTTTCAGCGCCTACCTACCAAATTTCATTAACATAGCTTTTATAGCTTGCGAGATATTAAGTACTAGGTCTCCCTGCCCGCTTTGCTGGGCTGCTGTTTTTTCATTTGCCCGGGCTTTTCCAAAGAAACATTATTTTTTGAAGATCTTAGTGGTTGAAATGGCAATATCATGTATTAAAATATATTCCTGTGTTCCAGAAAATATTCCATTAAGGCTTGTTGTTACTCTGCCATTGAGGTTTTTCCTCTAGCACATCTAGATATTCTTCATCTTAATTATGAATCCTTCGAGAATCCTCGAGTCTCCTAGAATTAAAGCTTGTTGGTAGTCCACTATAGATGTTTCTCTGTATTTTATTTAGATATTCTGGGTTTTGACTATGACCTTTGCAAATCTTCGAGTGTCCCATAAAATGAATTAGTTAAAATAGATATTTTTCCTTTAGTATATCTAGAAATTCTTCGTTTTGACTATGAAGCCTTGGAGTTTCCCTGGAAATGAATTAATTAAAACTTGTTAATAATCCGCTATCTAGGAGTTAAAGGAGAATACAATAATCCGCTATCGGTGTTTTCCTTCTAGTAATAACTCGTTTTGACTGTGAAGCCATCGATGTTTTACCTCCCAGAACAGTATCAATTTAGTATTCACGTTCTACATCTCCCTACAAATCTTTGTCAAAGTAGCTTGTATAGCTTCCGAGATAAAAACGCAAAATGCCACTTCCAAAAATTTATTTTGGATAATGCATGAATACCCCTGAAAATCCAAAAGATGATGTTAAAATTTGAGCTGAAAGTTTTTTTTCAAATTTTTAGGCGGTTATAAAATGGTTTTTAGGTTATTACGTTTCCAAAAATGCTCGAAATATGTTGGACCAATTCACATTTGACATTACTTTTACTTCACCTTGTATTAGCACATTTGAAAACGGCTTATAACATTGTCCAGATTTTCGTGTTCATAAAAGGTTTTTACTTTTATGATATAAAACAATGATGTCCAAACCCTATGCCGCGGGCACCTGAGCTTTTGTGCTTAAAAGGTTTCCGTATACGTATTCACTCACAGATAAGCGTTCAACTGTGTCAGTAGTTGTGCAGATCTAAGTCACTTGCTTGCAGCTTATGCAAAATATAAAAGCTTTCTATGTGCTTTCATAGTATTGAGTTTGACCATCACTGATGTAAAACTAAATGTGAACTTTTTTGCCTCTATGTGAGAAGTTTTGACTTCTGTGCTGCTGAGCATTTTCATTTCGATGATGAAGTTGTCTTTATAAAAAATTTTTTAGCGTTTAAATTTCTTCGATGTAGGCATTCAAATATCCCATGCCGCCAAAGTTGTTTTAAAAAGTCACATAAAAACAAAAATTAAACAGAAAAATAAATAAGAAAAGTTTTGGTAGAATTTTTCATTATTTATGTTACATTTATGTGCTGAAAAGAAAAACAAAACAATAAAACAGAGAAATACCAAAAGAATTTTAATTTAGAAAGATTAGAAAAAATTAAATGAAAATGGGTTTTGGGGGAAAAACTTTTGTACGCTTAATAAATTCATTTACATACGTACATATTTACCTCCGCCTGTAAGTAACTTGAATAAGGCATGAAACTTAATTAAAAGAATTTCCTCAAATTGCAAGAAATAAAATATCTAAATTGTCGTTTCGTTGGAAATTAAGACGCAATCATAAATTCTCGTGCTGATTGTAATTTAAGACACTTGTTGCAGCAATACATATTTCTGTTATTGTTATTGTCCACCCACAGCATCTTCAGAGAAACCTAACGAATCGAAAGAAAGAGGAGGGAACTCCTTCAATTTACTGGGCTACGCGTGCATTTTCTTGGCCACGATTTTCTTTTGCTTCTAACGACGTTTGTGGTATTGGCATTGACACCTTTGTTTTGTTTTGTTTTTCTTCCAATTTGTTGTTGCCCTGGTAATGTATTCTCGTTTCTGTTGCTGCTGCTGCTTGTAATTGATCCCATTCATCATTTTCCGCAATAACAACAATGCGCTGCAGCTGTTGTGGCAGCAGCAGTTCCACCTTCATTCACCTGCTACTTTGCTGCTGCTGTTGTTCTATTGCTCAAGCCTAAATACTTTTGCTGCTGCTGCTGATGTTGGTTGTTGCCTAGTTTGGCAACTTTAAAGCTTCGCTTGCCAATTTAAGCTGGTGTTGTTTCTGTTTTTGATGTTTTTGTTTTTGTTGTAATTGTTGTTGTTATTAGCTAATTTGTTGTGGTCGTTTTGTTAGCGCAATTATTGTGTTATTGCCTATGTACCATAATTTAATAAATTTAAGGCCAAAAATTACGCAAAAGCAAAGTGAATTTGGCATTAGAATACATATACACAGATCAGTAGAACCAAAAGTAATGTCATAATATGAATTTACTGGCATTTTGTTTAGAACGAATAAAATTGAATTCTGTCTTTACAAAAAGTTTACCACATTGTGTGAAATTGATGGCGTTATGTTTAAAAAATAGTATCGTGCAAAAAACCGATTATTACGGCCCGTAATGTGAAGTACATTACTTTTTCCCCGAAGTGGACTTAGGTCACTTTCAAAATAAACGGCTCGATAATTCAATTCAAAGTTTCTAAATGCTGTAAAAAGAACAAACAATCATTTAAACCTCGGAAAACAAACATAATCAATTAACACTAACAAAATGAGTAAATAATTACCGCTAGCGCATACTGATATTACTTATGCATATTGGCAGAATTATCGAAGAAAGAAAATTTAAATTATAGGGCGTTATTGCATAAATCCATCTGACTATGACTGGAGTAACGTTAGCATTTTGTTTGTGAAACCGACAAAACTGCTCCGATTTTAATGATTTTTTTTTTTTTTTTTAAATGATGGGAATTAAAAGTACTTAAGTCTCAACTATTTGATTCCATATAAAAAACAGAATATAAAATTTCTTTGATTTCTTTGATCGAAATATGGCCACTCGAACAAAAAAATTTGTTTAACCGTTCGAAAAACGGTTTTTATTCAAAATCAAGGTGCCTTACGAAAAAAGTGCATAAGGCAAAAAATGCTTAGAATCGTCCAAAAAATATGTGTGAATTTTTTCAGAATTTTTTTCGTAAACTGTTTTTCCAACCGCGAACTGATTTATGCAATAACGCCCCAAGTCGCACTACGGCTTTCTTGCACACACCTCTTCAAACAGTATTGACATATTGCTCTACCACATTTTGTGATCGGAATTGGAAGTTGAAATTAGGTACACATATATTTGATGAACCAAACTTTTCAAAAAAGCGATGGGCGACAAATCGCCCTAAGTTGACTTATGGCCCAGACAGACGGCAGTCTCTGTGAATAATGTGAAATTTTTTATTGCATGACTTAAGGCATTTTTAAATAGTTATTTCATAGACATTGACTAAAAGAAAATCTCCCAAGAAATCCCAAAAAATATCACAAAAAACTAAATATGAGGGGCACTACTTATATTTCAGGAACTGGCAACACTAATGGCAATAGCTAAAATCTGGCAACACTATAATAAAGTTTGACATTTTTTAACATAAACGTACTCACAACGTTTTGATGTACAAGTGCTATTTGTTTTGTTTCGAGTGAGTTAAGAAAATCAATTTGGCCAAAAAATGGAAATTTCAAGAAAAGGTTTTCGTTGGATCATTTTTCACAACTTTCGACGTGGATTATGTCAACAAGAATGTGTGAATGAACTCAGTTCGGTCGCCGACGAATTCCGTGAAGGTGTCCCAAAATCGGTTGTTGTGCCACAAAACATCGATGCAGTGCATGAACTGATAATAAAAGATCGTCATGTGGCATATTGTGAGATAGAAGCATCCTTGGACATTAGTTCTACTCCAATACATTCGATTTTGAACATTTAGTTGTAAAAAACGCTTGTTCTCGTTGGAAACCCCATGATTTATCAATCGCTCAAAAAAGGCTCGCATCGTTTGGTGTATGGAAATGATTAAAAAATTCGACCGCGGTACTTCAAGTGACGTGTATAAGATTGTGAAAGGTGACAAATCATGGATATATGCGTATGAGCTGGAAACAAAACAGCAATCGACCGCGTGTGGGTATTCCAAGACGAGCTAAATCCAACAAAAGTTGTTCATGGAAGAAGCACAGCGAAGCAAATGGTCGCCTGTTTCTTCGGCCGAATGGGTCATGTGGTCACTGCTCTGCTTGAGCGACGTAGGACGGTCAATTCTGAATGGAACACGAGCATTTTTTTTGCCGGAAGTCTTCGGAGAAATTCCTAAAACCAACCCACGAAGACGAATCATTCTCCATCATGACAATGCGAGCTCTCAAATTTCTCGTGCAATCAAATCGAAACATCAAATTGATGACTCATCCTCTGTACAGTCCTGATTTGGCACCCAATGACTTGTTCTTGTTCCCGAACATCAAAGATAAACTCAGTGGTTAACGATTTACGAGCGCCGAAGAAGCAGTTGAAGCGTTCAAAAACCATGTTTTGGAGGTGTCTCAAGAGGAATGGGAAAACCGGTATGACAAATGGTTTGAACGAATGGAAAAGTGTATTGATCATCAAAAACTATGGAGCCATTTTCAATTAAAAATGTTTGTCAATATTTGCTATTTCCGAAACATAATTAGCGCCCTACGTAAAAATTTTTGTCGAAAATAATAAGAAATAGAATGAGAAATAAATTTTTGGGCAAAATTAATAGAAAAATGATTTTTTTTCATTCTGAAGAATCGACAAAAATATAATTCTCTCAATTAACATTGAATTCTTAAGTTTTTATAACATTTTACCGGGAACTTAAACTTTTTTCTAATGCTAAATATGTCGTTTTTATGTCAAACTTTCTCTAGAACATGTTTTATTTTTTTAATATTTTTATTTTTTTAATATTTTTATTTTTTAATAAATTTTTTTGATTCTTTTAGAATTCAGCACACAAATAAAAGCGGCAACAACGTTTTCCCACTATTAATATTATGAAAAATATCATGCACCTGGCGGTTGCTAGTTAAAACAATAAAAAAAGTGGTTGTTATCTTTGCTAGCAATAATATCCCATTGTAAATTTATTGCGGTTCTGCTATATGCTAAAGATATCATTAAACTTGGTTGTTGTCTTTGTTTGCGAATGAATGAAACTGGTTTTAATTCGATAAACTCAATAACTTTGTAATAGATTACTAGAAGACAAGTAAAAACCTGTAAAAAAAAACCAGGGAAAAATAAATCAAATCATTTGATTCAAATGCAAGCATTTTCATATATGAAAAACCCCCCAAGAGCAAATTTTGCGCACGGTGCTGAACTAACCGTGTATAAAATGTTTTACTTTTACATAAAGATTTTTAGATATCCCTGCTGAAAAAAGCATTTCTGGTCTGATAATTTGGTTGCAAATTGATTACTTCTCATTTTGGAACCTTTTCTGATGAAAATGGTGAGTCGATAAGAGGTGTTAGAATCTTTTTTATGGAGAATAACAGGTTCTACAAATCATATTGATTGTATTTACGTAAAAGTTATCGTTTAGGAAATATCGTCACTCTTAGGCCATATTCACGAAAGTGCAAATTTTTCAGTTTTGCACTAATGTGGTTTTCTTGTACAAAATAGTTCAATAAAGTTGTGCCAGAAGTATGAAAGCTATATCTAAGGTGGTTTAGTAGCAAATGCAAAGTTTATAACACGAATAAGCTAAATTTACATATAATTTTAATGAAAAAAATTTCAAAGAGCAATTTCTCAGATTCAATAATTTTCACATTCGTGAATCTGGCCTTAGAGTGACGATATTGGATACAATCGAATGTTTCGACTTTTTGCAGTTTTTTAAAAATATGTATTTCCTAAACGGTTACTTTTTATTTAATGCAAGCCAATATTATTTGTAGAACCTACAATTCACGACAAGAGATATTTTAATAATTTTTATCGTTTGACTCACAGTTTTCATCAAAAAGCCTTCTGAGTGAAAAATAATTGAAACCACACGGATTACGGAACAGGCCTGATAGTATCATATCTCCACGGATTAGTCATTCTGGGTTTGTTTTAAGGAAAAAAGTTTTCATCTGCTTTTCAGGCTCTCATTCAGTGGGTCTTGGAGGTTTAACACTGCATACAATTTTTAAAGTCAACTACATATTAATTTTTCATATGACTTGCAGTTTTCTAATTTCCAAAAAACCATTGTTTATAGAAAAATCTTGTTCCCAGAATGTTATTAAAAAGTCATTTGAAATTTAAAATAATTCTGCACCGTTATTTTGCTTCTTTATTGCTTTACATCTTGTTGGGTTTTAAAATTAATTTCTTATCTTTATTGCCGCCGCTACTCCAACTCTGCCTACATTTATTACTTTACTATTCATTAAATTCTAGCAGGTCGGTAGTAACATGTCAGGCTTGAGCACTCTCTCTCACACTGTCTGCAAGAAGGGCCAAGGGAACACTAACAGAAGTAACAGGCAAGTAACAAGCCATTGTTTTTAGCCCACGACCATAAAATATCAGCGAAAAATTAAGTTCTGTCGAGGAATCACAAAGAAAAAACCAAAAAATAATCAAGCAAAATACAGTCTAACAAAGAGTTGCAGATTTGGTGGGTGCTAAGTTACAAACAGAAAAAAAAATCATCAAAATGATAATGACTTACTTGTCTCACAAAAAAAAAACAAGCCCAATTTAAATGTGGTAAAACTGAACTGGTAGTAAGTTAATGGCTGGTACGAAATGCTTGCTACCTCATGAAAGTCGCTCACTTCCCAGTGTGCCAGACGGTTCATATCTTCGCTTTTTTACCCGTTACGGATCCGTTACTGATCCGTTGGCGGGAGAGATTCCCAAAAAAAAAGCGAATCGTTTTTTTTTTTGGAATTTCTCCCGCAAACGGATCAGTAACGGATCCGTAACGGGTAAAAAAGCGAAGATATGAACCGTCTGGCACACTGGGTTAGAATGATTAAAACAGCTGGAAAATCGCAACGATGATGATGACGATGACGACGTTGTTGATGACTGCTGCCTGCCACAATGAGAATTTTACAACCATCACTAGTGGTTTGGTAAAATGAATGAAAGTCAAGCTGACTGGATTTTGTAGTTGTTAGGTGGGTTGTTTTCGTTGCTTGAGAGTGGGAGAATAAAAACGTACTTAGTTAGTATGGTAGGTATGGAAAAATTTAGTTGTTTAGAATGAATTAGTTTTTTTGTCGTGTTCCTTTTTGCTTTGCTTGATTATTTTTGCTTTTATTTTGGATAAAACGCAACCAAGCAAATCAACGAGATAACATCGACGACACACCAACGGGTGGAGGAAATTAAAAGCAGTGAAAAATTGATACACATAAGTGGGAACAAAGAAGTCACATCAGGAAGAGTAATCACAGAGAAAAAAAATTTTGACTTAAATGATTTTATGAAGAAGTGAGATTAAGGCAAGATAATATGAATTCTCTTGCCTCTTGGGAGTGCCGGCTGGGAACATCACCCCCTTCACCCCTTCCTTCAAAAATGCAACAAATAGGAAAAAGGTATTTAAGTAAAAAAAAGGTATAGGCTAAGCCCGGTAGATGTGGTATCCCAGGTAACGTGGCACCCGTTTCAATTTCAATAATTTCATAACATTCAAATATGAACAAATTTGAAATCAGTTGCTCGAAAATCTTCGTGGTAAGCAATCGTTTCGTGGTATTTTTATTCGGTATATACCAAAAAGGAAAAATTGCACCCGAACCATATCACCTTCATTGGTGGCATTCTCAGTAATTCTGCTACTCTGGAGTCATTGTTAGTTAGCGCTTCACATTCGTTCTCAAAAATATCTTATAACATGCAAAGGGAGAAATGGCACCCATTTGCTGAGGGTGATATGGCTTGCTCGGCATACACCAAAGAGGAAAAATGGCACCCTACCCTAATCGCCCTTGGAAATGACACCCTCAGTAATTGGGAGAAATGGCACCCGAACCATATTACTCATAGAAATAGCAATCAATTACTGAGGGTGCCATTTCTCTTTTTGGTATATACTGAATAAACCATACCACCCTCAGTAATTGGGTGCCATTTCTCCCTTTGCATATTATAAAATATTTGGAGAACGAATATGAAGCAATTGAACTTACAGTCGTTCCAGAATCACAGAGTTTTAATCAGCTGGGGCCTTCTTTGATTCCTTTATCATTTTTACCGAAATAATTTGAGCTTTTCGCTAATGTTTTCGAAATCTCCATAGGAACTCCGAATACAAGAGTCATCACGCCAGAATAGGTATAAAGTATAATCTTGCCTGTGCCAATGACTTCAGAAAAGTCAAAGCCGAACACAAGAAAATTGACAGCAAGAATCAAAACATATAAAAGAATGCTGAAAAAAAAACTAAAAAATTCAGAAACATTGGAAAATAAGTGATTTTTACATACAAACGGTAACTCCAATTTTGTAGTTTTGAGATTATTCGATTTTAATATTTTGAAAAATTTGAATTTACACTGAATTTCGAACTTTCTTTTTTGGTTTTTTCTTATAACTTTGCAATGGAGCCACTTTAAAGATCTCTGGTTAAACAACATTGTGCACAAAACCATGAAGAGTAGGCCATTTATCCCAAGAATGATAATTAGGAGTTATCTAGTAGCATTGACGTCGCGATATGACTCCAGCACTCAGTTTCGGTCGCAATTTCTGTTTCCAGGGCTCTCATCCCCTCGATATTCTCACTTGTTGATTTTTTTTTTGGCTTTTATCACTGCTATAGCTTTTGTGATATATCAAAATACCACATATCACACCTACATAACTCGTTTTTTTGTACTGTGTATATTGTCATTGCTTTCTCGTAGAATTGTTGCCACATTTGTTGTGGGAGTTGTGATTTTTGTGCTTTGCTGCATGCAGGCAACAAAAAAACACAACAACAACAACAAACTGTTGGCAATTAACAACAGTGACAACAACAAGAGTACTCCTCTCTATGTTGCTAACACTCGACACGACACATGATGTTGCAAACGAATTGCTGTCGTTGGCTTTGGCAGCAGACAAATTGCTGTTGCTGCTGCTGCTGTTGCTATTCCCAAACACCAGCAACAAAACCAACGAAAGCGGAAAATAAGTAAAAAATTCAAAATTCTAAAAGAAAAAGATGGAATTTTTTTTCTTTTCTAAGCTTTTTATGCATATTCCGATGAGTTGGCAACAACAACAAAAAAATCACTTGCTAATGTGTGAACAACCAAATGTGTAGAAAAGCGTGAAATAAATGCAAGGCAGCAAAAAGCAACAGCAGCAATAAATAAAGATCAAAAATACAACAAAGCAGCAACACAGAATGCTTGCATATATCAGAACTTCTCGAAAAAAATGACTCAGAAACAAGGCTCAAACGACAAACCAACAGTAGAAGTTGATGCTGCTGCTGTTTCTTTTAATTGTTGCTATTTCCTGTGCTGTGCTGCTGCCGCTGCATTTAAATGTTGCAACAATTGGCAAACACAAAAAAGTTGAGAAAAAAACGAATAATCCAACTTGAGCACAATTAAGAGGCACCCACATATGGCATGCCGCAATTTGTGGCAAAGTTTTAAATGTGAATTTTCAACGACTCACAGCGTGCACAAAAAGAAATTAAAGTGATACCAAAATTGTGATGAAAAAGTGCAATTAAATAGATGGCATGCAGTTGCCGCCACTGCTGTTTTTATAATTAGAGTGGCGCGCCAGGATATTTGCCAGCTTTGGAGCATTTATTTATTTAGTCATTTTGTCGACTGCTGCTTAAAAAACAAAAGGGAATTGCAAACGTAATGGCGAAAAAAGTTCATTTTTTTAATGAAGTTGTGGGTGAAAAAAAAAATAATTGCAAAGAGGTTTTTTGCTTTTTGTCCCATATGTGATTAAACTGTGAAATTTATCGCACTTTGTTTCTTTCACTTTTTACATAATTTATTTCCACTGTCAATAGTTGAGTTTTAAGTTTTTAACCTTCTTGGCAGGACTAGTTGGAGAAGGCTTCTATTTTATCTAAACTCCAAATTAAAGCGTGATGGTGTAAAGCGTTAAATCGTTTAAGCGGTACAGCGTGCAAGCGTTAAAGCTATGAGCTTCGAGCTTTTATACATTGACAAAATAAGCTTGTTTGAATATCACAATCGATAAAGAAAGGTCTAAAATAGGGCACAAGAGTAGCCGAAGGTACCATTGGTCACGTCCAAATATATTTTCGACCTTAGCTCATCGATTGGTGCAATAAAACTTTTTTACAAAAATGTTCCCAAAATATATTTTCGACTGATTGGTGTAATAAATTTTTTTAACAAAAATCGGCCCGAGCGTTCACTTAGAGGGGTCGGGGACTCCTTTGGTCATGTCCAAAATCTATTTTCGACCTTTCCCCATCAATCAATCAATCGGTGCAATCAATTTTTTTTTTTCAAAAATGGGCCCAAAATGGTCACTTAGAGTGGGTCAGGAGACTTCTGTGGTCATGCCCATATTTTCCACCTTTCCCCATCGATTGGTCAAATATGTCAAAATTTTTTTACAAAAATGGGCCCAAAACGGTCACATTTTATCTTCCAGCTCTATACATAAGCATGTAATTTCTAATACTTCAGTCACTGGGTCTTTTTTCAAGGTATATTTGTTTTACTTGTTTTTATCCAAAAGAAAATCATTCGTGTGAGAAGTTTTTTGAACAACTTTTATAAAAAGCTTTTAAAAATAAAAGTTTATAAAAATATTTTCAAGTGAAAGTTTTTATCATCGAAGTTTTTATAAACTTTTATGCAAAGAAAGTTTTCAAAAACTATCAACTGCAAAACTTTTCGAATAAAAGCTTAAAAGTTTCGAGTTCTGCTTGGAATAATAAAAACTGAGTGGAGATAGTCTAAAATGATGGACCAACTTCTGTGTATGTTAATTCAATGTAAATACAGTTTTTTCTAAGAGTTAACACAGAAAAACAGTAACTGTGTGACATGAACACACAAGGGCTTTCCTTTTTTTTTAAAAAAAACACAATATGCGAAACGAGCAAGTTTAGTGGACTAGTAAGTGCTTTGTGACAGGCAGAAGAATGACTTTTTAACACAATTTTATGGTAAAAAATTCAGAATTTTTATTTTATTTTAAGCTATACTTATATAAATAGAGTACACTTCTTATTAAGTAGCTGTATTGAATAGTAGAAATATTAAAATTGAACCTTAAACATGGTTTTGAACCACGGGACATTGAACGGTAAGTTTTTCGGAGAATCTCTCATTTACATCGCTTCGCGTCTATGGTGCAGAAATTGAATTTTCAAAAACTTTTTTTAGCTCGCTCTTTTGTCTCCGTATTTTCACAGCATTTCCCTTTTTGTTCTTGCAAACAAAAAATTCAGAACTTAAAATCGTAAAGCGAAAAAATTTTGAAATGGCACTTTCAGTCATTTATTTTAAAGTCTGCTAAAAAAATTTCTCTAATTAAGTAATATGAAAAAAATAAATTATTTATTTATATTATTCCTTCGTAGACATGTATTTACTTTGTTACTGATACAGTTACTTTTGTGTTTTGGCTCCAACTTAGAATATACTGCCCATCGCTGACTTTAACCATAATTTCTATCACTTCTTATAACAATACACAACTCAAGAATAACCAAAAATATACAAGTACAGAAAATTTCATATGATTTCAGATAGCTTTTTCCAGGAAATTACATGCCATACTTATCCTTCAACAATTGAAATTATATTGACTTCTTTGTATTAAATCGACGTTTTTATGTTCCTTTAAAAACTAAATAAAAATAAGTTTACTACCTTTTTTAGATGCTCAACAATATTGAATTATAACGTGTTTATTGCCAATATGCCAATAAAAAAAACGAAAATAACCTGTAAGGATACGAGTTTGAAATTTCACTTGAAGCGTTTTTTATTATTTATCACGTTTCAATGGGTTTTTTACAACACTTTAAATACGCTCGTTAACTTGCTTAGCGCCAGCAGCAGCGAAGAAGTAACCAAGCCAATTTTTACTACCTCTTTTTTTGTCTGCTAACAAACTGCACTCTTTCTTTGCCGTAATGTACACGTCATGATGTGCATATGTATATTCCAGCACACAACACAATGTGCGAAAGCTCGACACAAATTTACACACTCCTGTGTAGTGTGAATGTGCTTGTATCCTTCTTATACGTACGTACACACGCTTAAGTTTTACAGGTTAGGGCAGGTTTAAAAACTGCGTCAACATTCTTAGCTTTTCCGTATACAAGTATACTTGTATGTATTGTAGTATGTACCTACATGGTAATAAAAGGATCATGAGTTGGCTGAAAGTTGCATAAGACTTTTCGGTTTTTCCTTCGCTCTTCTTTGCGTTGCCTTTTTGTACCTTGACTTGCAAAATTTTTCTCTGAGGCTCTTTTCTTGCTCCAATTGAGGTGCAGTAGGTAATTCTACTTTTTTGTGAGGTATCTTTCTAGGTTGTGGTTTTTAGCGATGTTTGTAATGTCCTGGTTTTTTCGCTAGTTGACTTTAAATGTGTTGACAAAGACTGTTTAAAAAGGTAGATAAGACGAGAAAGAAACTGTTTGTCATAAAACTGACAACGCTGTTCACATGGCCATTTATTAGAACAAAACTTTGAAGCTTCAATAAAACTTAATAATTAAAAACTTATCTGTATCGGAAATAAGATATCAAATATTTAAATTATCAGATATTACAAAATTGTTAAAGTTCATCATACGCCATGCTCAACTAAATTACTAAATACTTTGAAATCTCTGCTCGGATATAATGTAATTGGATTTTGCTTAAGAAAACTCTTTAAATAATCAATTACACTGTACTAGTTTTTGAGACCTTTTTTTTTGGTCTTCCGCGAAAAAGGTCATTCTTACCTAATTCGGGCATGAGGAATTCAGTGGTGTTAACCGTTTTGCTGGAGTGGTTCATCACCCCATACAAAAAGTTCAAATCAAAATTTTATCTAGAAAGAGGTGTTTTTCAAACAAAATCTCTTATTAACTTCTGATAAATCAATGATTTCACATCGAAAATATATTTTATAGTTCATATTGAATCATTCGGCATTTGGGTTACTAAGTTTTTAATGAATTCATTGGATATTTATTTACTAAAACGTTTATTTTCACCGAATTTTTTAAAAAAATTTACATTTTCTTTTTTATTTGTTGAAATACTGTTCAGTTTTCTACTGAAAATTGTTTTTAATTCCTATAAGACAACGTGTTGAAAATTTATCAAGTGTTCGAACATTAATTCGACCTCTTTTAAGTTTTTGAAATTTTCGGCGCTATATATTACAAATACTTGTTTTGCAATAGGCCAGCAGGCTTACGGCCATGCTTTTTATTAACATCTGTCAATTCTGACATTCTATTAAAAAACAAAATTCGTGAATACCGTTACATTGTCTTTATAAGTTAAATTAACTTTCGGTCAAAAATGAGTGGCTGTGCTTACAAATTTTATTACTTTTGCTTTATTTGCGGAAAATTTACTATTGCGCAAAGTCGGAAAACAATTAGCAATGAAATCGCGAAAACGTATGAAAATTATTTCAATATGCAAATAATACGGAGAGTGAAGTGGGTACCATCATTTGTTTGTTCATCATGCGTGAACAGACTGCACGATTGGGCAAAAGGTAACGTCGAAAGTATGCCATTTGGCATTCCAATGTTGTGGTCCGATCCAGGCAATCATGTTCCGGGAAACTGCTATGCTTGCGCGAATAAAGTAAGAACATTGAACAGGTTTAAAGCACGCAAATTTGTATACAAAAGTGTTCGGTCAGCTCAGACGCCATTACCACATTCTGAAAATGTTCCAATTCCGAAACCGAAACCGACAGAAGAATATGCTCCATCTGCAATTGAAAGTGTACCCGAAACAGCTTATACGCTTTATCAGCCATCTGTTGTTGAGCAGCCCTGTGTACATATAGAATGTTCTCAAGAACGTTTGGATATGATGTCACGTCAATTGAAATTGTCGCAAACCCGACAAATAATACTTGCACAACACCTCAAATCACTTAATGTTTTAGCACCAGGAGTTAGAATTTACGATGCTTTTGGCCGCCAACGCGATTTTTTAAAATTTTTCAATCGAAGTGATGATAATACTTTCGCAGTTTGCACAAATATTCCTGATTTGATGGAGTCAATGGGTCATCAATATAATTCACAAGAATGGCGTTTGTTCATAGACTCTTCGAAAAGTAGTTTGAAAGCAGTGCTTCTTTATATTGATAACTCAAGAAGCCCAGTTCCAGTTGCGTTAAGTACAAAAACAAAAGAGACATATGACTCTATGAAAAATATAATCGAAGCCATCAGATATAATGAACACAAATGGAAAATATGTGCTGACTTGAAAGTTATATCATTACTGCGTGGCCTACAACTTGGATACACAAAGAACATGTGCTATATATGCGAATGGGACTCGAGATACACGGGAAACCAGTATGAAAAACATGATTGGGCAGTCCGAAAATCCTCCAGAGTTGGGATCCATAATGTTATCAACGTGCCGTTGGTTCCAATGAACAAAGTATTGCTCCCACCATTGCATATAAAATTGGGCATAGTTAAAAATTTTATAAAGGCACTGATTGCGCGAAATAATGAACGGGCTTTCGAACGTTTGGAATATATTTTCCCCGTCTCAGCAAAATGAAAATCAAAGAAGGTAAATGTCTTTTCTCATGATATCATTTGGGCTCTTTGAATAATTGGGATTTGCTTGAATTTAAATAGGTGTACTGAACGGACCAGATATTCGGCGATTAATAAAAGACGAACTTTTTAAAGAAAGCCTCATGGACCAAGAAAGTCTGGCTTGGGAAAATTTAAAAGGAGTTATAAATGGTGTTTTAGGTATTCATCGCGTGGACGAATGGCAATCCTTGATAGAAGACATGTTTCATTCTTTCAACAACATTGGCGTCAACATGTCTCTCAAGGTGTACTTCCTACACCATCACCAATACCAATTAGGAAACCAAATGCCATCAGAATCTGACGAGCATGGCGAACGATTTCATCAAGTTTCAGCACAATTGGAGCACTGGTATACAGGCAAAAAACTAAATTCATTACTAGCGGACTTGTGCTGGAACCTGAAAATGAATCATGATGAAGAAGAAGACAATCAAAATTAAATAAGTATTTGTAGTTTTTTTTTCGTGTAGAAAATTTCAATAAATAAGACTGGTCAAATTAGATACTGGATATATGTATATATGTGTCTTGAACTAATGAACATATGATAAATTTTCAACACGTTGTCTTATAGGAGTTAAAAACAATTTTCAGTTGAAAACTGAACAATATTTCAACAAATAAAAAAGAAAATGTAATTTTTTTTACAAAATTCGGTGAAAATAAACGTTTTAGTAAATAAATATCCAATAAATTCATTAAAAACTTAGTAACCCAAATGTCGAATGATTCATTATGAACTGAAAAATATATTTTCGATGTGAAATCATTGAATTATCAGAAGTTAGTAATAGATTTTTTATGAAAAACACCTCTTTCTAGAAAAAATTTTGATTTGAACTTTTTGTATGGGGTGATGAACCAATCCGGCAAAATGGTTAACACCACTGAATTCCCCATGCCCGAATTAGGTTAGAATGACCTATTTCGCGGAAGACCAAATTTTCAACTAGTACAGTGTTATTTATATTTTTGTGCCAGTAAGCAAAATGGCTGTCAATAACAACATTGTCTCAACTGAATTTACAAAAAAAAATTACTAAAACAAATTGCTAAAATAATTGCGTCCAAAATAGGACACCAAATATATAAAATATCAGATATTATAAAATTATCAAAATTCATCATACGGCATGGTGAACTAAAATACTAAATACTTCAAAATCTTTGCTCGGATATAATGTAATTGGATTTTATTTAAGAAAACGCTTTTAATAATCAATTATTTATATTTTGTATAAGCTTATACAATGGCTGCTAATAACAACATTGTCTCAACTGAATTTACAAAAAAGAATTACTAAAACCAATTGCTAAAACAATTGCATCGAAATTAGGACACCAAATATTGAACCATCAGATATTATAAAATTATTTAAGTTCATCATACGTCATGCTGAACTATATTACTAAATACTTTGAAATCTCAACACGGATATAATTTAATTGGATTTTGTTTAAGAAAACGCTTTTATTAATGAACTATATATATTTTTGTAGAATTTTGTACAATGGCTGCCAATAATAATATTGTCTTAACTGAATTTACAAAAAAAAAAACGAATTACTTAAACTAATCGCACAAGATAATTGCAAACGCAATGCACACAAGCGCCTCAACGTATTTCCCTTAAAAACGTGCTCAACACAAATTAACTTAAGCTAGGTCATTTAGAATCCTCAAAACCATAAACAAAAATACAGAATAGTGACCATTTAGTATGCCGCAGCAATATGAAAATATCCTTGCAACGCAGCAATTGCCGTTGATACTCGACTGTGCCACAATATAATGGGTAATAAATTATTGTGCCTTTTGCCTTGACTTGGTAACACATGGTAAGTAAAGCTGCTTTTTGCAAAGCTGCAAAAAGGAAAAGAAAAAACCATAGTGTTTACCATATTGCCTTTCGTTACCTTGCGCCTAAAAGGTTATTAAACTTTTGCATGTTATTTTCTCTCAAAAAAAGGAGCAAAAGAAAGTAGTGAAGTACAACAGAAAAAAAAAAGAAACATAAAATTGTATGCATAACATTTTCAAGTTTACAAGTTATGCACTACTCAGTTTAAATATTTAATTTGACAAGTAAAAACAAAGCGTTGTATACGTATACGAAATGGTATAAGGTATGGTTGAAAAAACATTGCATACCCTTAGGCGCCAGGAAATATGTACATAGCTCTCGCCATTTTCATGTTCATATGATTCTTTTGTTCAGCGCGTAGCGTACGTAGTTTTCGTTGATTAAAGTTGAGCACATTGTTCTACGTTTTTTTCTACTGTTGCATACTTTTAGGCGCGGCAATGAAATGAAATGGCAGGAAATACATACCTTGAAAAAAGAAAAGTATTTAAATTTTAAAGTTGAAAAATGTGCAAAATACCTATACTACTGATTTTTTCAAGAACTCTAATTTAAAAAACTCAAAAACAGACTGAATGTGTCTGTATACACTTAAATTTACTACCAGACCACAAACAAATAAATAAAATTGTCATTAAAAACTTTCAGTAGAAAGACGAAAACAAATCAACGCTAATTTGATTT
The DNA here is from genome assembly GCA_951812925.1 of Calliopum simillimum. Classification (NCBI taxonomy): domain Eukaryota; kingdom Metazoa; phylum Arthropoda; class Insecta; order Diptera; family Lauxaniidae; genus Calliopum; species Calliopum simillimum. The sequence continues at coordinate 7,869,041 of OX638369.1, forward strand.
ATTATCACTAGATTTCCGTCTGCTCTTACTTTTGCTCATCCTAACAAAAGTTTGCACTCCTATATGCATGTATTGTAGATTATTTGTACAGGACATGGTTGCTCCATGCTCCAGCACCCTGGGGTTTTTGTGTTGATGCATGTTGTTTGTTCATTCAATATTCGAAATTAATAGCTTAAATAGATTTTCGATATAATCATTTAAGTCAGGATATCAGGAATTGACAACAAGGACAATGGTTGAAAAAACAAGTTAAAAAACAAATGGAACTAAATGAAAACGGAAAAGAAAAATCAATACATATGGTATGGGAGTCACTTTTGTCAAAAGCAAAAGGCGAAAAGACAAGGTTTTATTTTGGCAAAAAATTGTAGAAAGCTTGTTGAAGTTAGAAAAACTAAGGAGAGAGAATTATATCAATGTTGTAGGAGTACTTACAGCCAAATTGAATTGAAATAAAAGTGAGCGCCTAAAACTATGCAACACACTAAGGCATAGAGTTTTCTATGTCAAATATTAACAATTTGTGGTGCATAGTTTTAGGCGATTGCTTCTAAATGTAGCACATGTGAAATATAAGAATTTGATGTTTCTTGTTTTTTTTTAACTTAAGAACCCATTACTTAAAAACGCAATTTTTCTTTTAAACTGAAAGTTTGCTTTTAATTTTTTTGAAATTTGCCATAAATTCAAAAAAAAAATTGTACGACTTTATTACAAAACATTGTTCTTAATTTGAGCTGCAGCAAAGTTTCGAAATAATCGGTATCATTTGCTTAAAATAAATGCAAATTTTCTTTTTTTCGTCATACAAACAATTAAAAAAATTTATTTTTTCTTGCACGCACACGTCAGAACAATGGACATCAACCACAGTCAGAGTTGTAGCTTCAAACCACAGCCAACATTGTCGCTGCCTAAGGCAAAAGTTTATCTTGATGATTTTACGATTTTACCATGTGTGGTATGTACGGAAGTTGTGCCAAATTGTGTAATTTTCATGTGGTTTTATGTGTGCGAAATAGATGCGCTTTAAGAAATGCAAGAAGCTGCAGTCGACTGCAAAAATGTTGAAAAATTTAATAAAAAAAAACCAAAATGATTTAGATTTTCTAAAAAATGCAAATTCGTCTTAGTAAATATGCCTTATAGATAATTTTAGCTTAGCTTCTTTTTCGAAGCATACACGATAACAATTGGTTTTTTTGAAAAAAATATTCCAAAGAAAACGCATATTGATTCTAAACAATTTTTGTAATGCTGTCACATTAATTTTTTAGCATGTCGTATGAGTAACATTCTTTTTTTTTTATTAATAATATTTTCGAGGCTTAGAATTTCAAACTCAGCTCGTATGCAACTTAGAACATTATTTTTGCACTTGAGATGTTAACAATGAGAGATTTTCAATATTTTCAAAGTTTAAATAATGGCCGCTTAAGCATAATGCCTCAATACAAAATTTTTCTCAAAGTGAAAAATAAATTCATATTTGGATTTTTGCGCTCTATTTATAAAAAAAAAGGAAACTACAAAAGTATTGCTGTAATGGCTTTATCATATTTCAAGTTGTATTTAACCCTTACAAACATATTTCGCCTTGACGCCTATTCGTTCTGTCTCTGGCGCTTCCTCTCATTTCATCATTGTTCCTTTTTCTGTGCAATAATTTTATGATCTTTCGTAGAAGACGTTGAGTAGAAAATTTCGCAATACGTTAAGGTTTTACGAAGCGTAACAATTTAAATATACGACTATAAGCATAAATTTATTTGTTTTTGTTGTAGTTGTTATTGAACACATTATTAACTACTTCTAGACGTTGACTTTTCTGACTCACTGTTGTTGCTATTGCTGCTGATGTTGTTATTTTAATACTAGCTGTTGTGGTTAATTATATATTTGTCTTATTTGCACACTGCAGATGGCGTCTCATTTCGTTTTATTTTTGAATGTTGCCACTTAAGCATAGTGTTGCCACATTTAAGAATACTACTGTGTATAATAAATGCAAACATAATTAAAAGAATGACAAAATACAGCGCATAAAAGCAGTTTCAATATTATGCTGTACTTAACAGTGAGTAAACATAGCCCTAACAGAATTATGAGCTTAAACAATAATTTTAACATTACCTGACTTTTTTCATTATATTCTTTGCCGTTTGCATAAAAAGTTTCCGAAATGAATATTCAAATACTAAAATTATTTTTTTTTAATCCCTGTTCTAAATGTTTTCTGTATTTTTTAGATACAAAGTAAGAAAAATTTTGGATTTTTATTTTTTTAATTTTTTCTACAAAAGTGCATTTTTTTCAAATATATTTTTTTATAAAATTCGAAGTTGGTATACTATAACCATTCCATAATACTGTCCTTGCACTTGACCTTAAATTAAATATTTTAAATTAAAGGTTTTCACAGCAAATTGATGTATTCCTGTTACAAAAATAAATGTTGTTTACATTACATCTTTTTTTATTCTACACTACTTTTGTCTTCCCTACATTACTTGATGTACGCCTAAGGTGAGTCAGTCAAGCATGCATTGTCTTTATCCGCCGCTGCACTTCAATTTTGCCCAAGTGTAGGCGATGGCGTCTTTGAGCTCCTTTACTTATGTTGTTTACAGTTGTTACACACAATACGTCAACAATTAGACGAGAATTAAGATAAAGGTTGTATTACAGTACTTTTTATTAAAATTTGTTTAAATTTTCTTACAACTTTGCGCCTGTTTGCTTAGCGAAATTTTGGTAACAACCGAGTGCTTCAATTCTGTTTCAGAAATTTTAATAACAGACCAATTTATAATTCATTAAAATGTAGTGCTATAAGTTTGTTAAAGAAGTTTTGACAACAGTCGATGTCTTCAACTCTGTTAAAGAAATGTTGTCAACAGATACAGTTTAAACTCTTTAAAAGGTATAGGTATAACTCTGGTAAAGAAATTTTGATTACAACAGACTATTATAACTCTGTTAAAGAGATTTTGGCAACAGTCGTGTTCTTTAACTCTGTTAAAGCAATTTTAACAACAAATATAGTTTTAACTTTATAAAAAGCAGAGTTATAACTCTGGCAAAGAAATTTTGATAACGACAGACTATCATAACCATATTAAAGTGATTTTGGCAACAGTCTAGTTCTCTAACTCTATTACAGAAATGTTGACAACAGACAGAGTTTTAACATTTAAGTTCTTTAACTCTATTATAGAAATTTTCACAACAGACACAATTTTAACTCTTTTAAAGGTTATTCTATAGCTCTGTTAAAAAAATTTTGAGAACAACAGAGTTCTTCAACTCTGTAATATAAATGTTAACAACAGATAGAGTTTAAACAGTAGAGTTCGTCAAATCGGTTAAAGGAAATATTGACAACAGTCAGATTTTTAAATATTTAAGAGGCATTGCTTGAATATATTTTGACAAAAATCGAGTCATTCAACTCTTGTGTACAAATTTTAAGAACAGACAGATCTTTATTTCTGTTACAGATAGTGCTATAGCTCTGTTAAATAAATTTGTACGCTCTCACAGCTAAACCACTGCATTGATTTTTACGAAATTTAATATGGAGATAGGGCTAGCACTAAGGAACGATAACGTGACCATTCTGCTTTTCAGTGGGCGGTGCCACGTCCCTAAATGGAAAAAGCTCTCACGTCTAAAACACTGCATCGATTTTTATGATATAAAAACTTTTTACTTTATAGTCAAATAGAAATGGTCGAATTATGGTCATAAGGCAAACTCTAAAATCACAATAGTTTTTACTTGGCTACTTTTCCTTATGATTTTAAAAGATAAATAAAAACAAAAAAACAAAACTCAGACTAAAGTCATTAAAACTTATAACAATAACTTGGAACTTAAAGAAAATCTTCATAAACATAGTAAAATAAACACAAAAGTTTTTGTATCAATACGTGTATTATACGTTTTATTAAGTAAACACCTTATGTCTCAACAACATTATAACTTCTACAAAGAAGAAAAAAGAAAATAACAGAGCAGTATCATATGACCTTCAGCCGGCTTGTTGTTTTGAAGATGAACTCAAGACACAACATATGAAAGAAAACAAAAACTAAAGGCTTTTCAAATTAAAAATAGACCACATCCAACATTTTGTACATAAATTAAGCTGCCATAAAAAGTGGCACAAAGTATTGTTGGAAAATTTTCTTATCTAAAAGTTTTCCACTTTTTAGTTGAAAGTAAAGAGGGACTTTCCAATCCAATTCTTCTTTGAGTAAATTAATGCCCATAACTTTGTTGAATGTCAAGGTCAGCTTGATAAACATATAAATTAAAATGGATTTTCCATAAATACTCGTACCATACTAAATAAATATACTTTCAAATCAGAAAAAGTCATAAATATCAACATCATTTTACGTTTGCATTAGCATGTCTGGAAGTTAAGTGAAGAAAAAAATAATCAGTGACAGCTCTTTAGGTAATGCCGACTTTTTTTCTTTTTTCAATTTAATTTAGGGATCAATGTAACTAAACAAGACGAAAGGAAAAAACCCCGAAGATATAGTGCTGTATTTACAGTGAAAACATAAAGTGACTCACATTTGTTGTTGCTATAAATTTTTACACTTTTAGTCAAATGAGCTGCCGTTCTATGCCTTAGATAAGCCCTAAAAACTTATATACATTTATTTTGGGATATTCTAAAGTTAGCATACAATTTTAAATTTTTTTGTATACCTTTTGATATCATAAAAACATGTGAGTCTTGGTTTTTATCCATTAATTGCTTTTCATTTCGGGATTTCTGCAGTATTTGGGTGCTATGCTCTTACAAATTTATCACAGGAAATGTCGCAAATTCATTCAGATTTGCAAAAAATATTTACGCTATCAGCTTAAGAACGAAAATTCTCAAATTATTACAATTTATTTATAAAAATATATTTTAAATGGAACAGAATTTGAAGAAATCTAAAAATGTTTTATATTAAACGAGTACACATTATATTACTTAATACCATTTCCCGGTGTGCGTTGCTGCATCTTCTCTTGTACAGAGTACGGAGCATTAAATTAAACCGAAGAATGTAAATTGTTTCGACCCTTGGGTGAAACATTTTTTTTTTTTCACGAAAATGTCGTAAAAAGTCATGAAACGCGTAGAAAACATGAAAAGAAACAACAAAAAAATCGATTCTTAAATTTTTGGTCCCGACATCCAAGGGGGGACCCTTGGGTGAAAAAAATTTGTTTACACTAAAATGTAAAAAATCGTAAAACACGTAGAAAACAAGATAAAAAGGAAAAAATTTTTTTTTAATTTTTGTTCCGACATCCAAGGGAAGACCCTTGAAAAAAAATTTCTTCCCTTAAAATGCCGTAAAAAAAAGAAACGCGTAGAAAACATGAAAAAAAAAACAAAAAAAAAAATGTTTTAGATTTTTGGTTCCGACATCCAAGAGGGGTGGAACATTTTTTTTTTTTTTTCACTTGAATGTCGTAAAAAGTCATGAAACGCGTTGGTAGCAGGAAAATAAAATTTATTAAAATATTTAATTCCGACATCCAAGGGGCGACCCTTTGGTGAAAAAAAAGCGCCATACTCGAAAAAGCTAATGACGCAAAAATACGCGCCGTACCCAAAAACCTATGTTTATAAATTTTTAGGTGATCGGCCCAGCCTTTTGAGAGTTTATACGGAATACTATAGCATACTACTCTGTTTAAGTAAAGCTCAACGTTACTCATCATAATCATCTACGTAATAGTCTTTTGCCAACCTGCCAGCCTTCAGTCTAGAACAAAATTTTAACTGACATCTTTGGCTGCCTGCTGCTGCTGTCAAAAGTCTTTAAATTTTTAAACTTAAGCCGGAACCGAACGATGATGGCGCTATGCTTAGTTCAGATTAGTAATATAAGCCCGTAGGTGCGCAAACATTTTTTACTATGCCAGTCAACATAGTTTGCTGCAAAGTTAGATAGTGGGGAATGTAAAGTAATAGATAGATGCATTGTTCATCATATTTATCATCATCATCATAATCATCGTATCATAAGCGTTAGATAGCATAGACTGAGCACATGAAGCTTAAATTTTAACCCATATGTTGCAAATGTTCATAATGGGGAACGCTTAAAAAAGGTTGAATGAAAGGTGTATTAAGATTTGCAAAAGTGTAAAAGTACTTACTCTCTCGTATCAAACTAAGTCGAATAAGTTATTGAAGATATTGAAAAACATCAAAAATTTTTTAAAAGTCGAAAATCATGAGAAAAAAATTAATAGTCTGAAATGACGAATAGCATCGAAATAACTTATTAAAATCAAAAAGTTTCGAATAGTATCGAAAAATATCGGAAAGTATTGAAAATCCATAAAAATCATTCAAGAACCCAGTCAAAAGTTCAGGATTGCCGAATTTTGAAACAGTCTTCAACAACATATTCTTCCATAAATTTTGATTATGTTATTTGAGCGAAAAATGGGTTAAATGATAGAATATAAGATATGATGCTGTCTGTCAAGCTAAAAAGCCGTTAAATTGCACTTTTTGTATGTACTTATATAAATTTTTTTTATTTATTTGTTGTTGCAATCATTTTTACAAAATGCAGTCTTAACATTCATGGTTGTTGTTGTTGCTGTCTTTTTGTAATTGCAATAGTTGCTGTTGTTATTGTTGCTAATGTCGTTGGACTTTTACTCTATTCAGCATCACTCAGCCTTAGCTTCAGTCTCAATTCAAAATTCAGTTTTTAGTTTTTTAGTCTGCATATTCTTTCGATATACGAAGAGCGTAAAACATTCCACAGTCACTTTGATGGTGCTATGGTGCTGGCAAAATAAATACAACATGCACTAAGCACCCTGCACTGCACTGTCTGCACTGGCACCCGTCATCAATTTCCCTGAACTGAACGTGTAACTCGTCGTTTCTATTAAATGCAAAGTAATTGACTGCGATGTACTCTGCTGATGTTTATATTTATTCAAGTTTGAAGGATTGAAAACCATATGAAAAATAAAGGATTTCTTTTTTTTGTGACTACGTATCTTGCGTTGTAGTTTAGGTAAATGATAGTTCAAGTATTTACTTAGTTATGCAATTCATCTTAGTAGCAGAGGTGTCTTTTGGGAGTGGAACTCAATATGTTTTGCATTTTATTACATAATATATTGATGTTTTCTTTTTTAAAGTACCTATTTTATTACCTAATGCTTATTATAATGACAGTTTAAAATTTAAGGTTTTGAGGTCTAACAATTTTTTGCTATTTAATTAAAAATTTTCCATCATTTCACAAAAACATGTAGTTTTGTGTCTATTTTAAATATTTTTTAACAAATACCTACAAATGAAGATCGTACGTCAAAACGTTCTGAGTACGTTTATGCTAAAGAATGTCAAACTTTATTATGGTGTTGCCAGATTTTAGCTATTGAGATTAGTGTTGCCTAGGCCAGAAATATATATAGCAGCCACCTTTTTTATAACTTATTATTATTCATAACCGCAGAAAATGTATTTTTTTTTTTATTTCAATTAAATGTTACCCATACCACATGTTGCACGTGGTTAAATAAAAAGTTAATTCTAAATGGCTATTTCTTTTGCAAATATTAAGACAAATTATACATTCTTTCACCATTTTAAAAATAATACCATATGCTTTTAGAAAATGCAATTTATTTTATATACGTGTATGTATAGTTTGTGGAATGGAACGAATTTCAATATTACTAATTTTTAAACTTGAATATCCAGAAAACCAGTCAACATCTGTCTAATACACAAGCTATAAGCTGATTAGATTCTTGAGTTATGCCCGAGACAGACGGCAATAGACGTAATAATGCGAATCTTTTTATTGCATGATTTTAGGCATTTTTTAATACATATTTCATAGACATTGATTGACTGAAAGAAAATTTCCCAATTCAGGACCAAAATAGTGTAGTTTAAAAATTCTTAGCATAATAAAATATATGGAAAATGCTTTTGTCTGATTTCGTACGTTGCACAGTGCTACGATAGTAGGCATTTGCTGAAAAAATTTCTTATGCAATTCTACAGAAAATAGTCCAATTAAGAAATCATCTGAATATTTTGGAGTTACAGCTTTTTAAAGATAAATTATTTTTCAAAAATTAAAAACCGTAATCAAATTTCCTTTATAGCTGAAAAAATGTTCCCCGCACTACCCTGTATCATTTAAAACTGTATAGATAGCACAGATTCGATATGTTAAGAAAAATGAAAATGCCTCGAATACTTTTAATATTTGTCTGACTATACCGTAAATCAGAGATTATCTGACGTTTACATACATTTTTTTAAATTTGAGTTTTTATTTTTGTAGCATACTTTTATATGTTTCAAAGACTTTGAATTTTTATTCGTTTCGTATGCTTTCCGTTCAGCCTAAAAGTATCCAGTATACTTTCGTTGTTTTATTTATTGAAATATCCTTTTTTCGATACATTTCGCATGAAAAATAATTACTTTTTTGAAAACCACATGGAAAGATGTGTCAGTATGGCAAATGTTATAGGAATCGAACCAAAACTGTGGAAATGCCGTTCCGTTGAATGGAGTACGATGTAATAGTAAGAGAGCTGATGGCAGAAAAAATTATGTGATAACAATGTCAGGCAGACGACGTTTTTTGTAAAGATTGAAGTAAATCAATTAATATAAAACATTTTTGCCATTTATTTGTGGCTGATTTTTAAATGGCAGCTCTTCAAAAATGTAAAAAAAAGTACTGTGGTTTGTAATAACATCGTGTCTGTCACTTTTTAAAAAAATGGGGAAGCTTCAAATATAAGGTAAGTGCAAGCGACAGACGTTTTCCGGGCTGCGTTTTTGAGTTGTTAATTTTTTTCGGAAATTTTATGGTATAAAAAAATGATGTAATTTTATCGTCAAACAGACGACGTTTTTTTGTGAAGATAATATAATAAGGAGTAACAAAAACCATTTCTTTCATTCCGATAGCGCTGCAAAAAATAACTGTAATTTTGTAAAAAATTTTAAAAAAATCACGATATTAAGTCATTTCATCGTGTCTGTCTTTAATGAGAATAGTTCTCTCGAATGCCCCTGAGCATAAAAATATAACAGACAGACGCTTTGCATTCTGATTTTTCAAGGACAGACGCTTTTTTTCTTGCATTTTCTAAAATCGATAAAACAAAAGATCAGCGTTCTGGACGTCTGTCGTCCCCAAATTATTTTTTTGAGGAATAACTCTAAAAAAATACATTAATGACAGACGTTATGTTATGACATATGGTATCGATTTTTTTTTTTTTTGCAATTTCAAAATTCCATTAAAAAAAAAATCACGCGATATCAGGTAATCACTTACTTGCCTCAATCACATGGATAGGAACTACATCCCATGTAAGTATCAACGACAATGTTATCACATAGCGAAATGGCCTCCAGCTCCCGAACAATATGCGGAAAAGTTTTGTCCTCTACTACTATGTAATTTCATGGAGCTCAATATGTTAAGTACGTGTGCCTAAAAATATGCAATAAATATATTAATTTGATAAAACTCTTAAACGTTTTTATATTTACCTAGCAAAAAATTTTGAAGCCACCCTATTTGTGCTAAAACATTATTTATGCGCACCAACTCACTCGCCATGTTTTCTGCACAACTTTGCAGACACACACTCACTCACTTTTTAAGCTACCAACGTGCTGTCTCTCTGTTTACGATTTTTTTCTTCTGTTGTTCCTAAGTTTATGCTCAATACAACAGTCTCACAACACGCACACTTTTATATTTACAAGCAATAGAAAGCAAAGTAAATGAAAAGCACAACACTGTTGAGTGAATGAGTGTATGTACTCTAGAGCGTATATAAGAAATTGAGCGCCGCTGCAACATGAGAGAGAGTGAAATAAACATGCTGTTCTTATTGTTGTTGTTCTTGTTGTTAGACTACCTCACTAAATGAGTGTGTTGTTGTTGTGATTATTATTATTATTATCTTTTGCTGTAAAGACGTTGGCGTCGTCGTCGCCGTTGCCGTTGCTACTTTACCGACGACTAGCAGAGTTTGAGAGCCAAACTCAGGCACTCATTCGTTAGCCAAACGCCGTAACGTGCGGAGTTGTCAGAAATTTTTGGTTAGACGTTTTGTGTAAGCTATGAAATTTATCTTTTGGATTTTGAAGAAGATCTTAAGAATGAAGTTTTTGTAAATTTTGTGAGAGTGTAGTGCAAAATTTTGAACAAAATAATTTAAAAATTATCTACAAATTTAAAGAGAAATTTTTAAAATTCCTTAACGAATTTTTTTAATAAAACAGCAGAAAAAACCTGAAAATATTATAAATTGTGCAAAAAAAAATAAAATTATAAAAAATAAAACAAAAAAAAATTTTTTTGCAAAAATTAAATGTTGAAGTTAAAAAAAATTAAAATTTTTAAAAAAACTAAAATGTCAAATTAAAGTTTTAGCCAATAAAAATTGCAGTGTTAACAGAAAAAAAGAAAAATACAATTTATCTCACATTAAAAATCTCACCTGCCTAAAGAAAACAAAAAAAACACGAAAAAATCTGTTGCAGTACAACGAAAAACACAAAAAATTCACTGCCATTCACCCTTTTTCTGCCACTTACTTGGGTATGCAAAAAGTTCACAAGAACAACACCAAAATACAAAAACAACGACCAAACCAGTGCTAAAGTCAGGCTTTAAAATCTGAGCTTAAAATTCGTTATATTTGCTCGATAGCAAAAACAAAAAACAAACACAAGAAAAAAAGAAAACACAACTAAATAAAACAAAAAAAGAAAGAAACCCGTCAAACGAGTTACGACCAACAGGCGCGACTTAGGCCACTTACGAAAACACCAACAACAACAATAAAATAAAAATTCAATCTTAAAATAAAATCCGAAAACTTGGGAAGGAAAAAAACCTGTTAGCCATAAGAAAACTTAAAATTAAAACAAAAAAAAAAGTGAAAAAATAAATTTTTTCTCTCACTCGAAAAAGAATAAAAAATTTTTGCAATTTGCAACGCCGACCCACAACGAAGAAGTGTTTAGCATCAAAACAGAATTTATTACAACCACAACGTCAAGAACAAAGTCAGCTGCGCCCACCCCCTCACACCCCACACACACACACAAAAACGCGGACAAATGCATTCACTCAAAACTTTTAAAAATCGCCTAAATTATAACGTTTAATCGTCGCGTAACGCGTCATCCTACTCCTTGTGAGCAGCAGCACCAGTGTTGCCAACTCTCAACTTTCCCACTCTTTCGCTGAGCACCGCTGTCTCTTGCACTTTATTTTTAAAGTTTTTTTTCTGTTTGTGCTTTGTCAGCATTTCGGTTGTGTTTTTTTCGCATAACAAATCGCGGTGGCATTTTATAGCGAAGGTGCCGAACGACGTTGGGTCCGTCAGGCCGTTATGGGGGTACTTAGATGGCGCGATCTGCCCGGATCGCGAATTTCCGTTGGCAACAATCAGAGCAACAGCAGCAGCAGCAGCAACAATCATAACAATCACAGCCACAATAATAATAATAACAATAGTGCTGGCAATAGTAATAACAATAACAACAATCGTGAGGTGAGTAGTCTCTGTCATAGATATGGAAATTGTAAAGAACACATTTTGATGATGATTTAACTTAATTGTTGGCTAGCTAACGGTTATTGTAATTAGAGTGGTTTTTCTACAAATTCTTTTGGTAACAATTAACCTTTTTACCATGTTAGAATTCATTAATTGTTGCCATTTCTTTAATAGTTTTAAAAAGTTTAAAAGCAATTTTATATGTATTAAGTATTTAGACCCACTTCCACAAAAACTTAACCCCATTTACTGAATAGCATTTTAAATAATTATTCTTTCCAAAATTTTTTCTTTTAAATACATACGTGTATCTTTGGGACTAAATATTGCCACTTCGAAATTGTTCCGATTTGATTAATAATAACAAAAAGTCAGATCTTGAAAAGCCCGGCTTACCTTCAAGAAGTCTTAATTTTGAAATTTCTTGCAGATCGGGTAACGTTGAATGTACTCCGTCGTTAATTGAAAATACTCTTACGTTTTATAGAAGATATTATAATTTTATAGAACTAATTAAAATTTGATGAATTCACACGTTTCCTAATAAAATTAGCATTAATTTAGATTCACAAAATGCCTTATTACAAGCTAGAACTGGCTGAAATTGGTTGAAAAATATTAGAGTTACTCAAATTTGCATTCATATGCTTCAAGAAATAATCGCTAAAAGAATAAAAGTAATAAATTCCATTGCATTTTAAATAAATCAATGACCAGTAATCTACCCAGTTAATGCTTGTTGGAATTAAGTGTCTGCCCAAGACGTCTGTTGAAGTTTTAAGACATTTTGTTTCAAGATACAATGTGTCTTGCAACCGTTTTTATTTATCAAATATTTCAGTTCTTGGATATGAATAACGAATAAACAATTGCACAGACCTGTTTTGTTTCATTTGCTTCAGTTCAGTTTAGAGCATATTTTGTAGATGAAGTATACACTACAAAAGGGTACTTGAGTGACGAAAGTAGTTTTTCGGTCTCTTCTTGTAGCTATTTTTGGTTTATGCTCATGTGAGCTACTACAATCCGGCGTTACCTATGCTTTGTATTTTGCAAATGTTACCATATCATAAATTTTACTGTAATTTGCCACCACATACTTTACACTGACCTGAAGTATTTGTTTGTATGAAATACAGTACACTGAAATATTTGTTTAACTTTGGTTTTTTTGATACTTGATACACTGCTAAAACATTCAGTGTACTTCAGTATCAAAATGAAATCAGTGTACAGTAAAAACGTCAATCTTGAATTTGTTGGATCAAATACTTCAGTTCAGTGTAAAATATGCGAGTAAAATAAGTACACTAAGATGTCTTGCGCAGGTCCTTAGTTGAAATGGAATAACATATTATATTCACATGTTTACTACTGAACTAATTTGCCGTATATTCTCGTGAAAGTCAATTTCTTGAATTTTCTTTTCAAACAGCCTCTACTAGGTGAATTTTGGTCTTCCATATCCTCTACTGCTTTGTGAATTTCTACAAAAACTTGGCGACAAACTTTGCTTTGTGGTTTGCAAATAGTACCTATGCTTTATTCATTTCTATCTGAGTATCTTGATCTTATTTGCTGTCTGGTTGCATTTTAGGTATACTTCAGCTTTTGAAATATAGTTTGCTGCCATAAAACTTTCAGTATGTACCTCAAGCATATGTTGACGAACAAATTTTTGTTTCTAGCGAACGTTTCCAAATGACTAGCTAAAATTGCTTTTTATACTGTCTATCTGTCTCATCAATGTTAAAGAGATAGATTGATTGAATCAGCGAATCCTAAGAGACATAAAAACCATTTATCACCTGGGTCATAACCAAGTTATTCGCAAATATTGAATAAACCTGGGATCTGAGATATTAATGTGTCAAATAAAAATTAAAATAAATTCATGGATAGTTTCATATATTTTAACAATTATGATTGCAAGAATCTCTGGGGAAACATTTGTCAACTGGGACATATCCAATATATTCAAAAACATTGGATAAAGCTTACATCAGAGATATATTTAAATGTCGAGAACTTATTTTACCAAAATTCTTCAACTCCTTCCGATTTGTACATATCTAGAACTTAATTTAACCTGAAAAGACATTCTCGGATACTTTTTGAAACACAAGTAGCATTCATCACCTGGATCATAAACGAATATCGAAAAATCTTGAGATTACAGATACATAAAATTGTGTAGAATTTCTTTTACCAGAATTGTTAAATTCCTTTCGATACATCTGTATCGAAAAGTCAAATAAAAACAAAGAGAAAATTTCGAGAAGTCAGGAATCTAGGAACATCTTAAAATTCTAGAAGCTTTTTTCACCCGAATCATAGCCGTATTATTTCCTTAAATTAAAAAATATGAGGCACCAGATATACTGTTTAAAATGTCTGTAAACTATTTTATCGTTCTATTCTTTCCAAATTGTCCACATCCAAAAACCAAAGGTCCCAAGTTAAAAAAACTATCGCCAGAATTTCTTCAGTTTTATTTTAAGAAAACATTTTTCTAAACAATTTATTGTTCACAGAGGGTTGTCAGATATGTTGCATTAGCAGGGATGGCATTAAAATTCAAAAATAATGTTGTCACAGCATTAACTAATTACATAAGTAGTTATCACTTCCAACTTCAGTTATTCTAATGAAATGGCACAATGTTTTTTTTTTTTTCTACACAACAATGACACTTTTTCCAATGAAATGGTCACTATCTTATATCACATTTCATTTCTGTGTACATATATCTAGACTTTAATCAATGCTAACATCTAGTTAGGCTTAAACTCTTTTAACCGCATGTGCTATAGAACTTAAAAGGTCACGTATTTTAACATTTATCACGAATTTCCGCATTTTACCAACAAAAACTTGTTTTAAATGTTAACTATCTGTTATTTTAAAACGATTTTATTTAATTTATATTTTTGGCATTTTAATAAATTTTCTTTGAATTATCTTTGTATGAACTGAGTAGAGCTCGTTAGCAAGACATTTGAATCTACGCAGGCCTTTTTTATGGATTTATTCAACTATTTCAATGCAACTTCTCGTATTTAAAACAAATCTTTATTTGGCATAATTTTATGTGTACATACTTAAGTATGTAGCTGTGCTAATTGTTGCTAAGTTGCTTTATTTAATTCAACCGCATAATATTTTGACATATTTAATTACATTTCAAGCAAATTAACCATATTAAGTTATTCTACAGTATTTCATTGAGGTTTTTTTTCATATAAAGTGAGACGTTGGCAATACACTTACTTATCGAAGCAAAGTCTGGGTGGCTTTAACCATCTGAACAAAAATGTTTACAAAATTTATTCGATTATCAGGAAATCTTTATGGGAAATTAAAAAATGTGCATGCATTTGTACCAAGCCTTCTAAAACATTTTATTTTAATGACGTTAACATTCCGCGTATTTCTTTACCCCAAAGGTATGTGCTACCAGCTCATTTGCAGCAAATTGAATTGTTTTTAACCAATGAATTTTTAAGTCAAATATTTTCTCTTTATTTTAGTTTATACTTCAGGCAAAGATTCTCTGAGACAATACAAAAAGTATTTTGGAATTGATTGTTTTTTTTTTTTTTTTTTTTGTAGTTTTTCGTTTATGGCATTTTTAGTTGTTCTAGTCACGTTCCAGTAATTTATTATGAAACACTCCTATAACGTTGCCGCTTTAGTAATATACGGCTGCTGCCATGTATGCGGCACTGACTATTCCACTTAAGAGATTGTCAACTTTTTGGGTTATCAACCAGCAAAGGAAGACAACGGAGCTAAAATTAAATGTCTTCTTTTAGTTTTTTTTTTTTTTCATCTTAAACCTATGCCACGCGTCTTTTTGACATTTGTCAAGCCCAGTCACAAATGTCAAAATGTAAATTGGGAAAAATGCCGTTTTCTTTATTTTAAATGCTTAGAATTTGTAATAAAAATGTAAAATATATGGCGTGAACATGTGTTATCAATAAGAATAGAGTATAAAGACACAAAAGCGAGAATTGTAGGCTTAAAATTAATTTACATTTTTTTCATTGTGAAAGTTTTTTTGTTTGCAAGTCATAAAATAAAGAAAAACCTGATTAACAATAAAATAATACATTTTTAAACTTTGATGAACTATTTCAATTTAATTTAATTACCACAATAAGTAATTTATGCCCTTTTTATCAGTTTTCTCAAAAAAAGTGCGGTTACTTCTGAAGAAAAAGCTGCACAGTATTGATAAAAAATCAAATAATGAGCAGAAAATGTATAAATTTAAATTAAGTGGCAACGCTTTATCATTACTGTAATGAAGAGCAACATTTTACTCGTACTCAAAATGCAGCAACCCATGTAGAATAGGATAAAATCATCGGCATATTTCAGATTCTAAGTAAGAACGAATCAACTAACTGGTCAGACTATTGCGTTGAAACTTTTAGCGATTTGACGAGACACGTAATTTTCATTCTTCTCGTACAAGAATTTCTTCACCAATGGGCCATATTACAAAAATTATGAGATTTTCGTGTTTTCGAGCTTAAGAAATAGACGGGCTTAGAAAAATGCGCATAAATTGGTTCTTACTCATTACTCAAAGGCATCTTACGAAAAAAGTGTATCAAGCAAAAAATGCTTAGAATCATCCAAAAAATTTTACAAATTTTTGAAAAATTATAAAATGTCACCAAACACTCTGAAAAAAATCATGCGTATTTCTTGGACGATTCTTAGCATTTTTTGCCTTATACACCTTTTTCGTTTAATGACTTGGATTTGAGTAAAAAAAGTTTTTCTGACCGCATGAACAAAATTTCCATGTTCTAGTGGGCATGTATCGGTAAATTTTTAACCTAAGAAATTTTTTAATAAAAAATTTTAAAATCAATTTTTAGTTTTAAATAAAAATATTAAAAAAAAATAAAAAGGGTGCTCCAAGCTCCACATTGGCTTAAACCCTTGAGACCGAAGCCTAGACCATTGTAGATATCGAAAAATTAACTTCAGATTAAGTTTTCTAGTGCTTAAATTAAGAAAAAAAAGTAAGTTCGGAAAAGCCCCTTATAGCCGGAAATGGTGCACTCATATAACACAGCGCAGCAAAAAAAAATCCAAAAAACTTTTTGAATACTATTCCTGAAAGCACATGATGTTTCTAATAAAACCCTATCTGTGTTTTGCTTGTTTGGCTCCTGGTCGAATTTTATAGTATTACAAAAATTGCTTCAAAACTGCTTTTTTAAAGTTGCCACGGCTATAAGTCGTAAACCGTTTGAGATTTTGTTTTCCTTTCTTTAACAATGTTAAAGATATAGACTTAAGGAAAGAAAGAGTTCAAAAACTGACCCGAAAAATTGGGTTTTGGGCCATTAAATCACAAAAATGCCGAAAAATTTTACCATTTTTGGTCATTGCTATAAAACCGTTCCGTATTTTGCCAAACAATTAAAACAAAATTTTAGCCAAGACTTAACTGAACAACTCTCTAGAGCATGTCAATAGCATACGATTACTCCTTGATACAAATTTTAATTAAAATATTGATGTATCAAAAAAAGCTTGGGGTCCTATATGACCCCATCGGTCTCAAGGGGTTAAAAAGAAAAAAAGCTTTTTTTATTCCGAAAATAACAATTTTTTTCAGGGGTTTTTTTTCTAAAGCTCATATTTTTTACACTAACCCTGAGAATTTCATCAATATCAAATAAAAAGCCGAGAAGCTATAAATTTTTCAGTATGTGAGTATCCAAATATTGCATCGAACTTCCTATGGCCGCCATCTTGGACTTTTTTGGAATTTCAGAAAATCATTTACGACAGTCATATATATATAGTCTATAGACAAACATAACAAAGAATATCAAGAAACAACTAATAGTCTTACATAAATTTACAACATTAGCATAGTCAATCTGAAAGTTGATTCGTTCTCACGTAGAATCTGCCATATACATATAAGTTCTTCCAGAAAGTCTCACTGAATTCCATGGAGACAACCTTGCTATTTTTTGAATGTATTGCAAGTGAGACACTGATGTAAAATGCACTCTTCTTACCTCAAGGTCTTCAAATGTCAATATGACACCAAATTTGTGCACTTAACAAGAGGTCACAACCTTATAAATAATTCACTAAAATTTTACCTACTGGGTATTTTGCGCTGACAGCTGGGGTGAGTGTTGTCTTTAAGTGCACGACGCGCTAAAAAGCATAATAATAAATTTGACAAAATAAAAGAAAAAAACTTTTAATAAAAGCGCATTCGTTCAAGTTGTTTACACAAACAATTTTATTACACAATTATTTCATGGTTGCTTGGTTGTCATGTCACACATATGGGTCGGTAGACTGACAACATTTGCCATGTAGCTACCTAAAGTTCAAGACTGATAGCTCACACTCTACCCAAAAAAAAAGAAAAGTACACTCAACTCTTGACAAATTCAGTTGCAATTGCAATTAAGGGGTGTGTGCGCTCAAACAGCGTCGTCTTCATCAAATAATTAATGTTGAAGTTAAAGTTGCCAACAAAGATAATTACTTTAAGATAAGCTTGAACTGTTGTTGCTTTTAGGAAGCTACATGCTTCGTTTTTTTTTCTGTAACTTTCCGGATTTACCCTGATCAAAATGTGAGTCAAATTTGAGATATCGTGTCAGAGGAATAACAAGAAAACAAAAAACCGGCGATACGCTCTGCTGTTGTTTATCCAAAGAAATTACGTGTATTTTGTTGATAATTTGCCTGATTCTTGTTGCTTTTTTTTTTGTTTCCTATGTGTTTTGCTTGATTTTGCCTTTGATTTTTATCAGTTTTTTATTTTTTTCACTCTGTCAAGCAGCAGTCAAGCTAAATTATTGTCTATGGAGTTCAATGCATACGCCCTTTGTTCTTACGTAGTACATACAACATTTTCAGTCAAAAGCAAAGTTTTTTCCTTTGACTGTAAAGTTTTAATTAAAACGAGGTTTTTTTTGTAGCTTATTGGTTTTTATTTTTCCGCTGAAAGACATGATTATAGCTTTAAATTTAACACATCTAGTAATTTTTATTTTTTTTTTTTTAATATCATAAAAAATCTCGTTACAATCGCATAAATTTACTAAGAGAATTATTGTTAAAATTTTTACTTACTTTTAACGATAAGCGAAATGATTCATTGATATTTGAACACATTCACCATTGCGCCATTACTTCAACAGCATGCTGAATAACGCTCACAACTGCCCAACCCATGCCAGTAAATGTCATCATCAATTTTGCTCTTTTTTGTATACAAATTTTTGCAAAGTTTTAATTTTTTTGCATTCTGCATTTTAAGATTTTTATAAGAATATATGTAGATATTTGATGTCCTACAAAAACGACAGCATTTTGATAAGTTTTTCTAAATTTATCGTTAATTCTTATGCTAAAAGAAAAAAAATTAAAATGCATGTGGAATGTTGTGGTTTTAATGATTTAGAGGAAATGGTTCACTAAGACAAATCTTGCAAAGCATACACTGCAAATATACTTCTTTAAGCTATGGGTTTTTGTATCACAAAATCATCGATACATCAAAAAGTATGCAAAACATATGATCCAAATAGTTACTCGCGAATGGACTGTTTGATTCGAAAGGAAGCAACTTATGTTCAGCCTAAAATGTGGCAAGGTTTTGAGTACGTAGTATTTTACAAAATCTTTTGCGGCGAAAATGCAGTTTTTCTGTGAAAATGCAAGTCGTGAACTCGTTTACATTCACAACATAAGAAAGTAGTAACTTGAGTTACCATCTTATACGTTGGATGTATCGATATAGAAATAAGCGAATACTAACAGATTTCACTAAGAAACATTTGACTATGAAAAAAAATCTTTTAAATGAAGTACAAAAACCACATGTAAAATCCAAAACCATAAAAAGCCAAAAACTAAACAATGAAGTAATCTGCTGTAATTTATGTACGCTTATGTAAAGATTAAGTTCTAAGGCCAAGCAAAATTAATTAAATATTTAGCAATACCAGAAAACGCGACTGTTTCACGCTATGATTTCAGTCAGCGTTTTCCACATTCAAAACATTATCAGCTGTTTTGGAAAAAAAAAAAAACAGATTCTAAATAAAAAAATATTACGAAATGCAAATGTAAAGAAAATTGTAAAAAGAAGCTCAAGAACTCTACATGCCAAGCGGGAAATAAAGAAGTCTTAAGATACGAGCAAATAAACGGCTGTTAAATATTTTAGAGTCCATAAATTTAAGGGTTATACAGGGCGAGGATTACTCAAGACACAGCGGCAAAGATGTATGAAACATAACAAAAGAGAGACAGCAGATATGGGGGTATAGCGATAAAGACGTAATGACGGTTTCATTTTAAAAACGTATGCGTGGGGTACTGAATTTTTTTTTTCTTGCAATGTGGCTGTTAAAAATCGAAAAAATGAACGGGAAGCAAAAAAAACTACAACGGAACAAATAAGACAAGACAGACAAATCGTCGGATTGTGGAAAAAACAGAAAAGAAAAAGATACGAACAAAACATTTTATAGATAAACAATTGAAAATCGTTACAATGCCAAGGTGTAGATAGCAGATAAGCAGATTAGTGGCAGAACCGAAGAACGCAATAAAGCATAGGTATACTCTTGTGCTGATAGACGACGCATAGGGTAGGGAAGTTAAAACTGTAGATAAGTATTTAGTTTGTTATTATGTGGAACGTGTGAGCTGTTGGTGCTTGCAAATTGAAATATCCAATTGAATTAATGAATATAAACAATAAAAAAGATACCAAGCTAAAACTAACTGTGAGTTAAAACTGAAAAAAAGTGTTGGAGTTCAGAATAAGCGAGAGTTACATATAGGTACGTACTTGTAGTAAGTAACAAAAAAGAGAAAGTTTTTCTTATTAATTTTTTTTTTTTTTCACATCATCAAACAAAGATTTTTCATGCAATAAATTAATGCGTAGGTTTCAACTTCTTTGGGTAGCAGAAAAACCGGAAAAATACCAAAAAAATTCAAAGAAACAGTACATAAGTAAGAGATAATGAATGAAATAAATGAAACAACCGTATTGTAGATAAAGATAACGTTAATACAGAGTCTAACAAATTACGGAAATTTGTGTATAGTAACGGTGTTCAAAGTTATCAATTGGTAACTGTCTGCTTTGGTAGCAAGCCTCTGCTAAGAGAGTCATCAACATCAACATCAGCATCATCATCATTTCCTTAAGGCAAAAACCATACTAAACTAATTACTCAATAGATGGTTTGAACATCAAAGTTAATTGTACAAAATTTAAAATTTATCTTATGGCTACGACGACAATGACGACGACGACAAGAGGCATATGAACTTTAGCTCAGCGTTAATTGTGTGAATTTTCAAAGTCAATGAAATGTCGTGTAAAATGTCTTGCATACGCATAGCAGCGCACTTGACAATGTCTTTTAGAAAAAGATTAATGAGCTTAAAGAAAGTGCACTGCATGCGAAAAAATGGTGAAGTTTCGGCTGAAATTTCATTTGTAAGATAACGTATAGGGAATTTGCATTTTTATGCACTGCATAGCAAAAAGTTTTGGTGTAAAATTCAAACCAAATTGAAATGAATGCAGATCCACAACAAACTTGGTATTAAATCTATGCTTCAATTTGGTATACACACCGTTTATGCTTGTTCGTATAAAATGTATACAAATAAAGTACTAACACAATTTAAACTATTTGGGTTTGAATTTTATAATATCACAATATATACATTGTTTATGTGTTTTTGTATAAAATTTATTTAGAAGTTCAACTGAAAGTATTTCAGACCATTTTATATAAAATTTATATTAAACCCTTCTGAAAACAATATTGCCTATCTGCTTAATTAAGTTAATTAAGTAACTGCAGAGAAAATATTTTGTCAAAATTTTGACCAACACTTATCTTGATCTTTATTACAGGAAAGTTTAAAATCATACACGGAGAAAAACAATAGTAATCGCTACTTTATTTCTCATAAATTTTACCAGATTAACTGACCGGCGCTGGGGCCCTTCCGTATGATAGTCAGACACATATCCTCTGCGCTGCTTACGCATGTGATGTAGAAGCAAAAAAATTTGCTTATAAAGAAAATGTCTGTGCAAAAATAGAAATTGTTACTAAAATTATAAAAGTCAAAATGATTTTATATTTTTATGATATTTACCTTACTCGAGTTTGGTGACAATTATGACACTCATTTTTGTGCGTGAAAAAAATAAAGTTATTTTGACTAGAAATTTAAATTCAAAATGGCCATACATTTTTTTTCTGAAAGTATAAATTACTTTACATAAAGTCAAATGTAGGAAATTTGTAGTAAATATTCCTTTATTAATTAACTACATTTTATTTGAAAATATGACGTTAGGGATCCATCAAATAGTTCTTTCGTAAGATAAATTATACTTGAAATTTAGTGTTGATTACTTTAATTTTTCGACTAGCCGAGTGGAGTTAAAATTATGATGCGTATTTTTCTCCGTGTATAAAGTCTGTAAAAACAAATAAGATTTTGTACTATGAAATTTAAATAATAAAACTTTACCTGATTGCATTAGTAGAAGAACAAAAATTAATCGAAGTGAATCAGTTTTCCTTTAATATCCTTAAATTTTTTTGCGTGTTGATGGCGATGATCGGTGCATGTAGCGTACTGGCTCCAAGCAGGTGACAATGGTCATATGCATTAAAAATTTACGATGGATATCACTTGGCTTGAGCACTATTTTGAAAAAAGCTAGACTTAAATCTTTTTGATTTTAAAATAAATGAAAACAAGGATTTTTTAATTTAAATAACTTTTATTTGAACAAATACGTAACACAGCAAAATCAAACAATCCTCATAACACAAAGAGTGCGTACGACAAATGAGAGCGTTTTACGCATACACAAGATGTACATATTCCAATACTTTTTATTTTACTCATAATTTTTCCCTACACTGGGATACTTACAAGTTATTTATTTTTAACAATTTTAGCTCCGAACTGCTGCGCAAAATGATTTTTCCTTAAATGCTAAATTATGTATGTATTCGATGACAGGACGTTTTTGACGTTTTATCAAAAGTTTTTATACAATTTTGGTATAAAATTTATACACAATCACAATAATTTGTATTCGGTCAATATAAAGTAAACGACTGTTTATTAATCGTAAAAAAAAATTATAGTTCATAACAATATTGGTATAAAACTTAAATATTGTAATTTATACAATTTTAGTTAAGAAGGTAAACGTTTTGGTTTAGAATAACTTTATATCAAAAAATTGGAATACATAAGTTTATAAAAACAAATAGCATAAATAATTTTATGCTTTATGCTCAAATTCGCGTATACTTTAAAACAATACTCAGCCAATGATATGATATAAAACTGTGAAAACTCTCCAAATCTTTAAATCTAAAAAAACACAATTTTTGGCTTGAAACTCATAAATATTTTCTACAGCGCCTTATGTCCAATGTCAGCTATTGGTCTAATAAACATATTTCTAAGCATATTAATATCATTGACAAATTTAGATAAACAAATGTCATATGGTATATGGCCTCAGAACTTTAAAACAATGATCTGAGCAGATGTCATACAAATATTTTGTTTACGCTGTAATATCGTATGAATATGTACACACCATCATCAATATAATTCTTGAGTTTTTGTTTACACACAAAATTTATATGGACTATTTTCGCTATTGATGTAATAAATAACACAAAAATAAAAACGAAAAATATAGATACTTAGAACCAGCATACATAAATAAAAACAAATTTTCAAATGAATGGATTGGTATTCTTTGAAATAAAAGGTGATAATTTACAAATGAAGAGAAGAAAAATTTTATAACGCAATATTATTGCTCTGCGCTGGTATTTGTTTCATAAACTTTTTTTTTTTGTATTTTTTTATACTTTCTTGAAAACCAACGAATATAGAAAGAGTGGTGTGTCGTCGACGAAACTTTTTGACAAATTATAAAATGCCAAATATTTGACAGTAACTGTCAAATGACACGGGGCGAGGAGAAAATTTTAAAAAAATTTTGTAACTTTTAAATTGTGGGTATGAAATGACAGCAGCACAGTTGATTCTTTGCCACCGAAAGGAGTCAAGTGTCAATGATGGCTGACAGGGTTAAAAAAAATAAGCAACCATATACAATTGATTGGAGTGTGGGCATAAAGGTGCGAGTGTGTCTGTTGCTATGAAATGGGAAAAGTATGATATAAATGACAGACAGAAAAGTTTTATTATATTCTTGGATAAGTTTTGTTTTTTAAAACAAACTTTGCATGCTATGTTGTTAAATCAATTTTTGTCTTATGAATGTAATATCCTTCAATAAGTTTAAAAATAAAACTTTTTTATAATTTAATAAACGCTTTATTGAACTCAAACGATGCCTAATAAAAAGAAACAAAATATATTACGCCTTAAAACTTCAATTTAAATCAATTAATAAAATTTACTAAACAAAAAAACGTAACAAATTCTCAACTTGTTTATCATTTTTTGCAATATCAAATGTTAAACACGTAAAATATTAAGATTCATGACTTTTATGTTAAGTGAGAAATTATTAATCATAATAATAAAAAGATAAAAATCATTGCGAAAAAAACGTGGCATTGTGACCTCAATACAAAAAAAAAAAACGGAAAAAATTTATAAATAAAATTGAAGTTGAGTTGAGCAAGTCACATTTGATTTTAAAATTTTTGGTTTTTGCTTTTATCACTCTTCAGGTTGGCAATACAAATAATGCTTAATTGAACAAATTGAACCAAGTAAGAGAAAATCTTTTCAAGCGTAAAATCTGAGTCATCAACATCATGTTGCATGCGTCGAAAGACAAAATCAACAAAAAAAACAAAACAAAATGGTGTATGATAAACCAACAAAAACTGCTGTTTGATGTTACTTTGCTGACAAAAAACATAAACAAAAGAGTGTCGTACTCAGAAGCAATTTTAAGCACGCCTCAATTGGCAACAGTTTATGCATATACGAAAGTTGAAGTAAATGCTGGCAGTATGCGGGTATTTGTAGTATGTACAGTAAATATTCAGCCTTATGTATGCACATAGTAATGACAGTATGTGTAATAGAAAAAATGTAATAAAAACTCATTGCAGCAGCTGATGTCAGCTTATATGAATTTTTTAGAAAAAACACTAATAAAAAATTTTAATAGAAAATCAATGCGCGCACAAAAATTCAAACCTAATTGTACTCAATTAGCAAACTTGCTGCATGTTGCTATTTTTTTAGCATTCATATAGACACTTAAGCAGTTAAGCTTAAATGACAATGGTATTATATTTGCTTTTTGCAGCTCAAAACTGCATAGTTTTTATACAATATTAAAAGAAATGTAACTCATACGTCATGTTTAACGAATTGCGATTCACTTAAAACTGCAATAACTGAGCTTTGATATAATTCAGCAATACGGAACTTATAAGTTTTTGTTGTCGATTGAATGCACAACTAAAATTTGTTTTTTTTTAAATGGCCGCTTTTTTGTTTTAAGTAAAATCCAAATTAAACAAAAGTTCTCCCATTTTCTTAATTTTATTTTAAAAACTATATTTTGTATGTGGGTGTTTCTATTTACGTGGGAATATACTGCGGCTCACCATATTTTACATATTTTTTGTAACATTATTTCATTGATTTATGATCAAAACATATCTAGTATGCTACTGCAAAATTAGCTCGATCCCAAAAATATTTCATACAAAAATTTTACTTTAAAGTGCCATATCCTCAGCTTCATGGAATGTATTTTTCGACATATGTAATCAATAGTCTTTCAATGTTGCTGTAAAATTTTGCAATTAATATTCAATTTTTTTAAAAATTATGCTATCGATGTCATTCGACATTTACCTCAGCCCAATGGCACATCAAAGTATTTAAAAATTTTGATAAATTCGCATATCTATCACGAATAAATGAAGTATTTATCTTGGAATCACTTTCATTTATCTCGGATCGTAAATAGTTTAGTCGATACGCTGAGTTTTGCGTATAAAAATTGTGTTGTGGCCAGTCAAATCCTCAGGTATTTTCGTTAAAAAACTATTTTTCGTAGAAAACTTTTATTACATATATAGGTTACAAATCCATAGCATTTTAATGTAGAAAACTATAATATCGTCATTGAGCGTTGAATTGATGATTTGTTGACTGAAAAGGAAAAACCCTTAGCCTCCCTGATCTAATTTTTGTTTTTTTGTAGTAAAAATAATTGGGTTTTAAAAAACACCGCTTATTATATTATTTGCTTAAGTACTCAGTCTTCAAAGATCATTTTTCTCTTAACGGTCATAAAATTCGTACATCTTATTTTTTTGACAGGCCCGTTAAAACACCCAAGCTAACTTGTCTGAACTCAGATACAAAAAAAAAAATGTTTGTGTCGAAAATAATGCATTTGCTTTCCTCCGTGAAGCACCTATATTTTTCTTGCAGTAATTTTTATATAAAACTCATACGTCATGTTGACTCAAACAGCAATTACTTAAAACTGCTCACACTCAAGTTTGATGCAATGAAGAATGAATTTTCTTATGAACTTTTGTTAACACTTTATGTGGCTATTGAAATTTAAAACTTCAGTAATGGCTGCTTAAGTTTCTTTGATAAATTTTAAATTTTGCAAACTAAAATAAAAAATTTTTTTTTTAATTTTATCGAATTTAATATTTACTTATAAATGTTGCTTGATGATAAGTGTTTGCATTGATATAAAAATAATTTGTCTTTTTAAGTAGTATTTTATTTTGCATCTCTTAGCTTGGTAATTTTGGGCAATTCTGACGAATGTAGTTGTAAAAACTATACTTCTCCTATGGCTGAGCACACGTGCTTATGAAAAACTTGCATCGTACAACGTATATCATATCTCTGAATCACAAAGTTCTTGCATAAAATTTAATGTTACTCATACGCTATGTTGAGATAACTGCGGCTTACTTAAAACTGCAATATATAACAATAAAATGGGCTACAAAAATCTATAATTTGATTAACGGCCGCTAAGGTTACTTGAAACATTTTAGTGCTCAAAAACAAAGCAAATTTGAACAAGAGTTTGTACTGCATCCAAATGAAAACGAAAACACCAAAGTAATGCTATGACAGCTTAGCTGACATTACGGTTTGATTCAATTAAAGCCAAGTTTACATAAAATTTTTTTTTTTTTTACAATAACAATTGCAATTATACATACATGCAGTAGTGAAAATAGAAACAGACAGCAATAAAACAAAATTAATTTTATTTCAATTTAAAATCAATCAATTGCAGTTGAAAATAACTACGTGTGGGTAACACACCACAATATGATGGCGCACCTTTATATCTTTTTTCTTTTCAAAGTTTTCAATCCACTATTTTGTTGTTGTTTATTTACTGCGCTCTAAGCTGTCAAGTTGTGTGAGAAATTGAAAATTGGATTCCATTCCAATTTATTTCAATTTGCATTTGTTATAAACTTGTAAACAAAAAAAGCAATCAAGTAGAGAAAAAATAGTTAAAAAACGTTAAGAATTTGATAGCTACATATAGTACTATATAGATAAACTAGTTTGTTAGCTGTCAGTTAAACTTTGGTGCTTCTTCTCCATTTTTTTTCTTTAATTGAACGTCGACCTTTTGCTGCCAACAGCAAAGCACAGCCCAGTTTTTATCATCAATGCGATTTTATATTTAATTTTGCTTCATTGCTGATTTTATTAGATTTCGAAAACAAAAAAAAAATTTCTACTTTATAGTTTTCTATAGAAATCAGCATTTATTACAATTTGACTTTTAATTGAATAGAAAGTTTGCTATAAAAAATTATAGCGCTGATTTTTTCATTTCAGTTTCACTTTCAAATATTTGAGTGAAATTCTACACTGGCTTATGTCAAGGTTTATTAGTTATAAGGCTTACAATCATTTGCATGATTGTGGGAAATTTTTTATTTATATTTGCATCATTGGAATTAAGTTCAAATTTTAGTTGAAAGTCAAGTTCAAATTAATTAGGGCTTCTTCTTTAGTTCAAACGAAGTATTAGTTAAGTGAGATGATGACTTTATACTGAATAAGAAATAAGAAAAGAAATTTTGTCATGAACATTACTGTTTGTGAAATTTTTTCAAACTTTCTGTACTGAATACAAACTTAGGGAATTTCTGGGAAATATTATGGTATGTGTATAACTTCAAAATATTGAAAAAATGTAATTGCCGCATTAAAAATAACCATGTCTTTAAGCGCGGCACTTCATTATTAATTAAACATATGAGTTAATTAAATCGAAAATGCGCATTAAGCTAAAAAGAAAAAATTTTAAATTTTCCCATATTTAGATACGCCGCTCAGACGCCACAGACGCGACAATTTGAAGCCAACCATGTTTACACGCAAGACATTTCCTGTCTGGCTGTCAATGGACTGGGCAGCTTTTTCTCTTTTGCGTCGCTTACTCACTTCATTAAGTGTTGTTTGTCATCATTAATACTTTTTTAAGAATTACATAGTTAAAATAGCGTAAAGTAACACTTAACTTGCTATAATTAGGATTTGTGTGTTGTGTTTATAAGTATTTTACTGCAAAATTGTACATTCGTCAGATTAAGCTATGTGAAAGACCGATCAAAATACTTCACGACTTAAAAGTCACATTAAAAAAAAAACCATGCGACTTTTACGCTATATTTTTTCTACATTTCACCGAAATGATTAAGCATCGAGTATTGAATCACAATGAGTGTCTCGAATTCCTTTCCACTGGAGATTCGAGTGAGAAGTGATTTACGGCTGTTTCGAGATTTAACTCTAAATCTCTTCGCAAAATATGTGATTTACCATAAATCTACTTCTGCTGAGATTTATTTTAAATCTACGTATAAATCTCAGCAGGGATACTAGTTTCGGTTTTTGCGAGAAAATGTCATCCCTTATGTCTAATTATCCCACCTCAAATTTCTTAAAAAGGAGGGTACAAGGAGGATTCAAGGCGAAAAAAGAGTTTTCGAAGTTTTTGAAATGTTTGGCTTAATTAGGATAATTCTCCCAAAAAAAGGATTGATGGGACTGTTGTTTATGTCATAAAAAACAAAAAAATAGAAAACAAACATTACGAAGAAAAGAAAAAAAACTTTAAATTTTCCGCTTATGACATTTACAGTCAAAAATAAATCTCTTTCGGTCGGTGGAAACAAGGCGGACTTAATGACTAGACTTAAACATCTCATCTGAACTAAATCTCCGGTGGAAACTGGTATTACTCTCTTTTTTTAATCTTCCATTTGAAACGTCAACAACGAATATATTGATTTTGATTGTGACTTTCTATGTAAACTGCACATAACACATATGCACTTGTTTTTGACAAATCAATCACTTAGTGTCATATTGCGAAGTTATTCACATTCATAATAATCACTCAACTTTAACGTTTATTCCTCTTCTCTACCACGCTCTTTTTTCACTACTGTGTATGATTCTGTCGAATGGCATAGTGCAACGAATCATCTTGTGAATACTAAAACCGTATTTTACTCTCTCTCGTGCTCATTTTTGTACAACAACAACAACGAATTGATTATTTTGAATGTGACATGGGCCTAATTAATTGCGAACGTAAGCCATGGGTTCTTAGCGCTAAAAAACGTATTAACTTAGGTCTAATGCAAACACTTTCATTGAGGCCAAGTTAGTCATTTAGTTCTGAAACTATTTCTGCACATTTTTCTACAAATCGCTGGCATGATGAATGAAAAAAACTGTCACCGATTGACTGTTTTCCCAAAGCCCATATAAACTTGAACCTTTACTCGTTTTTAGCCAGCGAAAGGTCATTAAACACAGCTTGCGGGCATAGACTACTAAAATAAAGCATAGCAAGTTCAAGTTATAGCCATTAGCGGCTATAATTTTCAATTTACAGTTTGAACCGTGAGTTTTGTAGAAAAATCATACATTGTCAGAAGAAAACTAGGTCAAATAGCTACTTCTACAAACTCACAATAACTACAAGTATCTGCTGCTGCGCCTTTGTAATTACATACATACTTAGTTAAGTTGTAGTGAAGGAATACATCATAAATCATAGATGAAAAATCTGAAAAAAAAAAAAAAAAAAACAATCATGTAAAGGCATCAACAACGCATCATTAATGAGTTTAGCAACAGCATATAAATATTTTAGCAGCTGTATTTAATAAAAAACACAACAACACAAAACGATTTATACAAGAAACGCACGCTAAAAACCAACAGAAGTTCATTAATTAAAAAACTTTCAAAAAACATAGAAAAGGTCTAAAATATTTTTTTGGTTTTTTCTAACAAATCAACTGCAGGCATTTGCACGAAATGAAAAAAATTAATTCTTAAAAAAAAATCACAACACAAAAAATGTGATGTCATTAAAATTTTGTAACAAAAAACCACAAAACAAAAATTAAACAAACAAATTCGAAAAAAACAAAAATAAAATGTAGAACAACAAATCTTTTAATGAATCGTCGACCAGGCCTAAATTGTAAACCACGAATTGTGTTATTTTGCGCCTGCTGTTAATTAGTGTAAAATGTGTTTTGAGCAACGCGCATGAATTGACCACAAGTCATTAACGATGTGCGCTTAACATTTGCAGTGCTGCCAAATTTAGCGTTGCTTAGAATGAGGTTATGTGAATTTCGGCAACTAATTTTGTTGTTGTTGTAAGAACTTTCAAAAAACTAAGCTTAATTATAAGTAGTTCCCAAGTAGACCCAAGAATCTTTGTCTAGCAGTACGCTCAGTAATAAGACATTTGGAAGAATCAATCGAAAATCAAAATTCACCTTAAACAAACAAATAGTAAAATACAATTTATTACAATAATTGTAAATTATTAAAAAAGTCACAAGCGATCAAATTAAGAAACTACTTATTAAAAATCTAAGGAATTCGTATTACAAAAATGGCACATATTGCTAAAAGGTCGGTTCAATCAAAAATTTGCTTACTGCAAGAAAGTTACATTCGGCTCCTATGCAATTAAGAAGTGTGCTAATGCAGGAATACGCATAAGCTCCCAAAAACCGGATTTAATTTCCTTCGATGGGCAACGCAAATTGTACCCATTGAAAATTCTTCAATTCATACTGCCATCTCTCTTACTCTCCACGTATACATTGAACACGTCAAACTCATGAGCTTTTGTCATTCGATTTTCCATCATGCTTAGTAGCGGCCACCGAAATTTACTTAATTAAATTCTTTTTATATTGCAAATACTTTAAAACTTAAAATAACTTAAAACTAACACTTAAATCTAAAGTAAAATGTTGTTCAACAAATTATAACGTAAAAGTAAACTCAAAAGTTAGTTTTTCTGTTTGGTAAGAAGACACCTCGTTGTGACATTTGTTTCATGTATTTTACTTTTGGGAATATCATAGCCCAAAAGCATTTTTAATCATCGAAGACAGTAACTACATCATCCAAGTGGTCATCAGCATCGCTCCAGCGGTCATCCATCATCACAGCCACCATCGTCAAAAGCAGCAGTTCACGTGGCAGCCGTCCGCAGTCGACGTCAGTAGCAGCAACTTTACACTGCAGATAAACTACGAGAAGGTATTCCTTTTAAATCAAATATTTTCGGCGCCCGCTAAATATACAAAAAAAAATAGTTTAGTCCCCGGCTGAACATTTTGATCTTTCGACCTCTTGTGGCCGGCACCTATTGCTACAATTTTGTAAAAATTTAAAAAAATTTTCACGGGCCCCCGACAAAGTGAATAAAACCCAAATGCTTCATAAATCTTAGTAATTGCATTACAATGTTTTCGGAAATTCCGCGATAACCCCTATAATCTGAAAAGTAGTATCAAAGGAGTGAGCAGCTGAAAGCTTTTTAAATTTTTTTTTTTAAACTGGCGAAGAAATCAACCACAAAAAACTTTTTCAGAATCTTACCGAAACAATATCTCTAATAAAAACGTTATATCAAAACATTTCGAGGCGTGGAAACACTTTAAAATTTAAACTTAAGGATTTTATTAAAAAAAAAAAAAAAAAGAATCTCTAATTCTTATATAGAAAAAGAGTATCACAAGACGCATTTGCCGACATCCAGGAGAACTTTCACACATATGTAGCATATGTTGAGAATCACAGCAAAAAAATTTATATTTCTTTTCGCTGTGGTTCTCAATAAATCTATGCTAAAATCCATGTAAAGATTTTAAAAACTTATTGAGAATAATTGAATGTACAAAATACGAGAATATTAATTTCTAAGCAAAAACTTGTCTCTTTGATGCTAAATATCTTATAGAAAATAAAAGCTACTTCATATGAGTAAGCACAAAGATAAGAAATCTCACTCACTAAGATCTTTTATTGCTTCTATGGTTTTGTGCAAAAAGTCTACCCTGAAGTGCTGCTACGTAAGAAAACCATATAAAATTTTTTTCTTTCGCCAAATTGATGCTTATCTATTGAGAGATACACTCATACATACTTATATGTTGCTCATTGCCTACAAGATGCAATAAATGCAACATTTTCTAAGCAGATTGAAAACTGTTTTTCCTCTTTTTTGCTTTTGTATCCATAGATATATCACTAAGCAACTTCAGAGACTTGTTATGTTTGTTGTCGTTGTTGTTTTTGTTGTTGAAAGCTGCATAAAACACGCTTTTCAATTTCATATGGGTTTTTGTAGTTGCCAACTGAATTCTTATGTTGCTGTTGCTGCTGCTGCTGCCAGTCATATTTAATTTATTTCTGTTGTTGGTTTTTAGTTGCCGCTGCTGCATTGGTGACCCAGAAAAACTTTTTCTCTTCATTGCAACATTTACACAGTGGCAACTACCACTACCACTGCATGCAGCTTTTCGCTGTGGCAGGTTCTGTGGAATTTTCTGTTGTTGGTTGTTGTTGATGATGTTGCTTCCTATTTTATTGCTGCCAACACTGCCGCATACTCTTCGGTGTGAATTTATTATTAAGAGATTTTCTTTTTCTTTTTTTACTTTTTCCTTTTTTCATATGTTTTCTATTTGTAATAACAATTTTTTAAAGAGTAGCGCGTGTTGTTGCTGTTTTTGGGCGCGGGTGCTGTTGCCGCCACCAGGCCCTGTTGCATTGGATAATGTGCAGTTTATTGTTGTGGTGTGGCAACATATGTTGTTAATTTAATATTTTTGAGAAAATCGAAAAAATGCAACAACAACTTTTTAGTATGTGGTTTATTTTTAACAGATTTTCACTTTAAAATGCGCGTTGTGTTGCATTTTGTAGTTTTCCCTTTATTCTTATTACAAATTTTAAGCTGCTGTCACTGTGTTGTTGTGTTTGCAACACAAAATAATGCTTGTGATAAGCGGTTTAACCTGTTTTGTACATGCATTGCATATATGCAAAATTGAAAATAAAAAAATATACAAAATCATGGCTTCATGTAATGAAAAAAAAAAAAAATGAATAAAAATTTCGATTACGTTTTTCTTGTTTATTTGATTTTTAGTGAAACCATATTAGGGTGGAACTTATTTTTTTACTTTATTTTGGATTTGTTGAATGAATATGTGACGCTTTAGTCAAAATAGACTAAGGTGATGAGGGTCAATCTTTGTCGTATTTAGAGTAAAACGACTGTTGTATTTTCATTCATGACGCAATATAACCAACGGTTGGTACCATTACGAACGCAATATTTCGTTTTCATGTAGTGGTAAAGCATCCATATGGATTCTGAAGCATAACTTTATCATTGTTGTACATTCGTTTGTGCATGTATGTATGTATGTATTCTCCTTTAACTCCTAGGAGGAGCATAGGACCAATATGAAATCTCTCCATTTGTCACGATCCCTTGCGATGACTTTGATCTCTTGCCACGATTTTCCCGATTCTTGGATTTCCTTTTCCAACGACCTTTTCCAGTTGGTTTTGGGTCTACCACGTCCTCTACTGCCTTGTGGATTCCACTCAAGGGCCTGGCGACAAACTTCGCTGTGTGGTTTCCGGAGAGTGTGACCAATCCATCCCCATTTGCGCAGCTTGATCTCGTTTGCTATAGCCTTCTGTTTGCATTTTTGATGTAGCTCGGCATTTGATATAGTGCGAGGCCACCAAACCTTTAATATACGCCTTAAGCATTTGTTGACGAATACTTGCAGCTTGTTTGTTAGTTGTTCAGTAACAAGCCATGTTTCGCACCCATATAACAAAACCGATTTCACATTCGAATCAAAAATGCGCACTCTCGTTTTGGTGGATATAACGGATGAAGACCATATTTTGTTCAGTTGAGCAAACGCGCCTTTTGCTTTTGCTATTCTTGAGTTGATATCCTCTTTTGCTCCACCATCCATGGAGATAATGCTGCCTAGATACGTGAAGCTATCGACGTTTCCGATGTCATCACTGCCAGCTTTAAACGTCATGTCATTGCTTGCGTTTAGCTTCATGCTTTTAGTCTTGGATACGTTGATTTTTAGGCCGGCCTTTTGTGATTCCAAGACAAGGTCTTCAATTTTGCTTTGCATATCTGAATGTTTGGACGATAAGAGGCAGATGTCGTCAGCGTAGTCGAGATCTTCCAGATGTTCGGTAAAGTTCCATTGAATACCCCTTTTGGCCTTATTAAGAGCTTTATCTAGGATATCATCAAGAACGATAAGGAAGAGTGATGGTGATAGTAAACACCCCTGCCGTACGCCTGAATTAGTGGTGAATGTCGGTGACAACAACCCGTTGTGTAACACACTGCATTTAAAGCCTTCATATTGTGCACGTACTAAGTTTATGGCCTTTGCGGCAATACCTCTTCGTTGCAGTGACGCCCAGATGTTTTCTCGGGAGACACTGTCAAAGGCAGTGCTATAGTCAACGAAGAGAAGTTGAAGTGCAGCACGCCACTCGCATGATTGTTCGACAATTATTCTGAGCGTGTTGATTTGATCCACGCATGATCTGTTTCGCCGGAATCCTGCTTGCTGCTTTCGAATGGCTGAATCAAGTTTTTCGCTTACCCTGCTCAGAAGCACTTTCGTCAGTACTTTTGATGGAACTGAGAGCAAGGTGATGCCTCTATAGTTTCGGCACTCGCTTAGGTCACCTTTTTTCGGTAATTTGACTAACATGCCATGTAGCCAATCTTCTGGCAAACGCTCTTCACTCCAGATTTTGTTGAGCAGAGGATGGAGAATTTTAGCTGATGTTACGGGGCATGCCTTTAGCAGTTCAGCCGTTATTTGATCTATACCGGCGGCCTTGTTGTTTTTCATGCTTTGGATAGCTTTCACAATTTCATCAATTGTAGGCGGCGGTGTTTGTATTCGACTACTACTGCGAGTCATTGCGGCAGTTGTAGTTGGTGATTCTGGTTGCAGGGATGTGGTAGACATGGGATTTAGTATATCGCAAAAATACTCTTTCCATCTGTTTAGTTGGTCGTCTGCAGATGTTAAGAGATTTCCGTTTTTGTCTTTGATAGGGCGGCTCTGTTGGAGTTTTCTGCCTGATAATCTGCGGGTGATATCGTAAAGCTGCCTGAGATTTTGAGCATTTGCAGCGCTTTCGGCTTCGCTCGCGAGGTCGTTATACATTCTTCTTTTGTCTTGTCTGCACGATCGCCTGACTTCTTTATTGAGAGAGTTAAAGACCTTTTCGGCGACGTTCTTTTGCGCTCTAGTTTTAGCGTCGTCTCTCAATTTTTTCGCGCTTCTTCTTTTTTCGACAAGACCCCACGTTTCCTCGCTCATCCAGTGCTTCTTGTTCGAGGGTCGAAACCCAAGTATTTTTTCACTGGAGTTTAAGAACGCAGCCTTAGCGGCCCTCCATGATGTTTCAATACTTCCACCACAATCGAACGGAACTGTTTTAAGTTCTTCTACGAAAGATCTGCGTACCTCATCGTTCTTAAGCTTAAGCACGTCGAATTTTTTTGCTACAGATTGTTCGCTGGGACGTTTATTAGCGGCAAGTTTTAGTCGAATGACCGCGACGAGAAGATGGTGGTCGGAGCCTATGTCAGCGGCCCTCTTTACTCGTACGTCCAGAAGACTCCCTCTCCATTTTCTGCTAATGCAGAAGTGGTCGATTTGGTTTTCAGTGGTGTTGTTTGGAGACACCCAAGTAGCTTTATGGCATTTTTTGTGTGGGAATAGCGTACCTCCAACGACAAGAGCGGCTGTATTGCAGGCGTCAATGAGAAGCTCTCCATTGTCGTTTCTCGCACCCAAGCCATGTCTTCCAATCACGTGCTCTAGGTTAAGGTTTTCTGAGCCTACTTTGGCATTCAAATCGCCCATAACCATTATGATGTCGTTCTTGTGAGCACTGTTTATTGCTGCAGCGAGCTGGCTGTAGAATTCATCTTTGGTTTCTCTCTCTGCCAACTCTGTGGGCGCGTATGCTTGGAAGATGGTAATATTTCTTGCGGGGATTCGAAATCTGCACCAAATGAGTCTTTCGTTTACAGGTTTCCATTCCATTACTGCCTTTACTGCAGTTTTACTTAGCAAAAATCCAACTCCATCCCTGTGGATGTCATCTTGCGATCTACCGGAGTATAGAAATTTTTCGCCGTCAGGAAGTACATATTCGCCGGCACCGTTCCATCTACACTCGCTTAATCCCAATATCTCAAGGTTGAATTTGTGGAGTTCTCTAACGGCTTGGTGTATTTTGCCTGGTTCATTTAGAGTTCGGACATTCCAAGAGCCGATGCGTGTTCGAGTTTTCATCGAAAGGATTTTAAAATTTTGAGAAACCATATTGGTTCCAGTTATAGGAGAATCATTCCTAACTATGCATGTTTCTTGCACCTCCAAATCCGATGTGCATGCTGCCGAGGCAGGTGGATTAACCACACTCTGGTGGGTACCACTTGGAGAGTTATTTCCCATCGTTTTCCGATCCATGCTTCATTAGTATAATCTTCTCGGCAACGCCCCACGCAGTAAGTTATAAGCTTAAAGCTGGATCCGGCAAGCGCTGCAAATATAGTGGCCAAATTCACTTTTAATTTCAGCCGTCCAATCTGGAACAGACGCTGACCTGGGAGCCGCCCACTCTGGATCAGACGCTTCAGGATTTCGACAAGATGCTTATTTTAAGGCGGCATCGACTCGCCTTGTCAGTGCCAGTTACGGGCATTGTGGGTTTTTCTTTCGAGGCGCAACGCTGTCCAACGCTACACCCTTCCACACCCTGGCTGGTCACCCGCTTTTAGTCGCCTTTTACGACAGGCATGCTTACCTCGGGCATATTCTGACCCCTTACCCGCAGGGGTATATTCGTTTGTGCATACGTATACATAAATGCTCTCTTTCCATGGGGTTAAGAAGTGCTACAAAAGGCTTGCTGAAGTGCTTCTTTTTCAGCCATTAACGCTTCCGCTCCGTAAGAACTATTCTATCTTTTTAACATTGCACGTCTTAGGATTTAAGCACTCTGAATCTGACTGCAGCCTTACGGAAAATGGCCTTTTGAAGCGCTTATTTGTAATGCGGCAGTAAGCGTTATTTTAATAAAAAAAAAATCAAATGACCCCAGTAGGATTCGACCCAAGGACCGTCCGTGTGATAGATAGAAACATATTATTTTTACCAACAATTACAGAGATATACTATACCACTAATCAATATGATGAAGGTGTTTAAAATTTGTATATTAAGAAAATGCCTCTCCAAACAGAATGTAATGTTTGAATGCTTCCTACAGCCTTACAAAGAATAATTGACTATTCAATTTCAATTTAATTAAATAAAAATAAATACACCGAAAAAAGAAAAAATAAAATAAGATAAAAAAGGAAAAAAAAGTAAAAATAAAAATAAAATAAAAAAAAATGTCCACGGTTGGAATCGAACCCGTGCGTACAGTCTTACAAACTTGTGTAATGTGTCTATAAAAGTTGTATATTAAACGAATTTTTTTTATATTTCGTGCTCTCTCTCTTCCTTTCTTTTTAAAAATACTACTCAAATATTAAAGCAAACATGTCTCACTGCAAGCCTTAAAAGAAATTATTGTGTAAGAGCTTCTTTATTTCTAAAGGAACAAGTGCTTTCTTAAGAAGCGCTTGATATTTGGGTTGTTACTCTTAAATGAATTCACGTTGAACATGCAAAAATAAATTGAGTTCACCCATCATTATGCTATGATTCGAATAAAAATGGAATGCGCAGGGAAAACATTAGATAGTCTACAAAAAATACTAGTTCACGGTTAGAACTAGCCCAAAACTAGTGAAAAAGGGATGTAGTGGGGGTGAGTTTGATATTAGTTTGTAGCTTAGAGGGGCAAATAATTTTGAATTGTAACGAAATAAATTTTCCTTTATGCTTTTGTAATAATTTGTTTTTTGTGTCACTTGAATTTGGTGTCAAAATAAATTGTGGAAAATATTAAATTAATGAATTCATTTGTGTTAATGTTGTTATGAATGTAATTTAACTTTATTTTATTTATTTTAAGAAAATATAAGCTCAAACCAACAAAAAAAAAGAAGAAATATTACTGTAGGTAGACTACACATGAAACCACTGGTTGAAGACTAGTTGTTAAAAGACTACTTCACACCACAACTAGCCCCAGGCTGGTGTAAACGTAATGCAGAAGGGGACAATCGAAATTTCGTAGGACATCTACACACAAAAAAGAACAGTTGCTTGTATGCAAAAGAGATTGAAGTCGGACTAGTACTGGTTGGTAAAGGACTAGTTAATGAACTACACTTGAACTAGTACATTTGCCAACAGAAATATGATAAGAATATTTTTCGTGTACTATGTACAAAGTTGCAAATTTACAAAAAACAAAATAGCCGTATTCACGATCTTGTTGCATCGTAGCAAATGCAAATTTGCAAGAGTAAATAACTGTGAGCATACGCTGTTGTAAATAGCTATTGCAAACGTTTCTGAACAGCTGTTTTTTGTTTTGCTGTCAATCAAATTTTGAATTTTAAATTTATTTGATATCTTATTTTGAATTAAGAGAAATTTTATTGCATGTTTGTGGGTTTTTTTGAAGAAAACAACAATTTTATTAATTATATACATACAATACAGTGCAATATGTATGTATATCTATTTTTGTAGGTACAATTTTTACAAAATTTATCTTTTTGGCGGCTGTATGAGTTTCTCTTTAACATTTGCAGCACATTCCAAACGTTATCCGTAAACGTTGTGTCCTTGTTGTATTTGCATATATCGATGTGCTTAATGCAAATACTACGTAGAAATCTTTATAAATTAAACCACAACGAAAAAATTGAAATTAAATTATATTTGTTTACATTTTAATTTCAATTTCTGACAAAAACGGTTGTCAAAAATAAAAAAGTCATTAAGCAATTGTGCCAATCACAAATGAAAAAAATAAAATCAGTCACAATAGACTGTTGGAAATCAATCGTGCAATAGGTTTTTGTCTTGCAAATTTGGTCTTGCTTACAAGACTCTAGCTTTTGAAAAATCAATAGAATTTGTTTTTGTAATTTAAAATAATTTAGCATTTGCTACGATGCAACAAGATCGTGAATACGGCTAATATGTTTCATAAAATTTCGAGAGCACCCTAATCCAACTCGTGATGCAATAATCCATAAAATAACACACTGAATGAAAGTTGCAAATGCAACATGCAAAAATTTATTGCCATGAAAAATGCAACAACAAAAATAACAACTTGTTTTGGTCACACGAGCTTAGCGTTTAAAATTCTAGCGCTTTAAACCTGATCATTGCGAAATTCTAGCGACAAACAGAAGTTTCATATGAAAATTCAACATGGCATCAATTTCAGCAGCAATGGCAAGTGCAAAAGAAAAAATCCAAAAAAAAAAAAATATAATAAAAAAGTATCAATTGATAGTATGTAGTAACATACGAGTATGAATAAAACAGCATTGCTGATATTTGCTTTGTAACTGTAAAATGTTTTGGACCCTGCTGCTTAAGCGGGCAACAGGTTTTTTTTTGCATTTTCAGTTAAGTTTCGCAATACATGTGGCATATTATACAATTTAATGATTTACTAAGAATTATTGACAGTTTAAAGTGTATTTATGTGTTCGATAAAATCTACAAAGTTTCATAACTATTGGCATTTGAATATTGAAGGCTTTAGTGGAGCAACAAATCTATACGGGCCTTGAGCGATTTGATTTGTTTAGTCACAAAATCAATAAGTTAAAATACAAATTGTTAATGATAAATAATCGCCGAAAGACTTTGCTTTGTGCTGCAGTAATTGGGCTGCATAAGGTATTATTAGTCAAACTTTAAAATTTTTGCCGCAGCATGGCCGGTCTGGAATTATTATGATGTTAATAGTAAACCAAAAACAATTTTTTGCAACTTTACTAATGTTAATATATTGAAATATAGACTAGTTATTCTCAAGATAAGGTTTATTGTTGCAGTAGATCTTTGTGAAAGTTGATGCTTCAAAATGTTCGAATGAGACTACTTCGACTCTCTTGAAAATATCATACAAAAGAGTTCAAAATCAACCCTGAAAACTTAAACCTTTCAAAATCATTTGAATAGTTTGACAATAAAGTTAAAAAACTTTTTTCACTTAAAAATATGGAATTTTTCATTTGCAAAATGGAAATAAAATTGAACAAAAAACAAATTGAATAAAAATAGTTTTGAGGTTTTTTATATCATTGCATTGCATAAAAGTGAATGCTAGATAGCAGCTAAATCAGTAAAAAATAAAAAAAAAAAACTTAAAAAACATAAAAAGTTGCCGCCATGATGTCGACTCTTGTCATTTTGGTTAGTTAGAGTCGTTTGTTTGTGTGATATTTTTTGGCTTTGTGCGAGACAAAAACGCCGCTGCAAATTGCTGCAACTTCATAAAAATATAAACTTTTTTAGAATAAAAATTTGTTAATATTACACCAACTTCTGAAATTACGAGAGGGAATGTGTGAGGGAAAACATGTTCATTTTCTGCACTAATATCGAGGCTTATGAATGTACATAGTGAACCAGCGTTGCCACGGGGTCTTGGAAGAAAATCGTAATTTTACTTAGAAAATCCTTATTTTAAAAGAAAAATTTTGTCAGGCATTTTTTTAACATTTGCACATGACTACATTCGCCAATGTTACTTTTCTAGAGTAAACCTATAGGTATATGATCCCC
Source organism: Calliopum simillimum (assembly GCA_951812925.1). Taxonomy (NCBI): domain Eukaryota; kingdom Metazoa; phylum Arthropoda; class Insecta; order Diptera; family Lauxaniidae; genus Calliopum; species Calliopum simillimum. The sequence continues at coordinate 7,909,864 of OX638369.1, forward strand.
CGATTGGCAGTTTAACATTTCTTTGTGCTTTTTGGTAGTTTTATGACTAAATAATCAAATTTTCCGGAACCTACTTTCATAACGGAATTGCAAACTTTACAAGTATGTGTGTATGATAAAAACCAATCTCATGAGTGATGCCGTCTTCCTTACTCACATCCCCGATAAATTGTTGATCGAAGTTACTTGGAGAGAAAAGAAAAGAAAACGGGCTTTAACTTAATGAGTAGTTATTGGGAATGCTTGTCCCTTTCTAGGAAGTGCTTAGAAGTTAGTGGGTGCTTGAAATCATCTTTTAACGTCGTATTCGGTTTCTGAGCACCAAAAAACCTAGAAATTGATATATATTTTAAATTTTTATAAGAAGTGTAATTTCAACCCTTTTGCAGGGGGTGTTAGGGGGTTCCTGTGATAGTGATAATATTTTTTATCGCTGAACTTGATTCCTGTTCATCAAAAAACCCAAATATGCACATACATATTTAATTCTTATAAAAAGCCCAATTTAAAACCTTTGGTGGGCTATAAGGGGGTGCTAAGGGGCTACTTGGTGCTTAAATTAAGTTTTTAACATCATTTTCAATTTCAGAGCATCAAAAAACACCAAAGCACCAAAATTGATACACATTTTATATTTTTATGAAACGTGAAATTTTAACCCCCTTGGAGGGGGTGTTAGGCGGTAGCTGTGCTACTAAAACTTTTTTTTCGTCATTTTCTGTTCTAGCTCACCAAAAAACCTAAAAATATACATTTCTTATAAATTTTTATGAAAAGCGTTATATCATCCTTCTTATTTTTGACATTATTTTCGCTTTCAAAGCACCTAAAAACCTAGCAATATGCACACATTTAAAATTTTTAGAACAAGTAAAATTCGAACCCCTAAGGGGGTATTAAGGGAGCGCTAGCGGGAAAACCAAAAATTTTTTTTTGTAATTATATAATTTTCGGGCTCAGCGCCTCCCAATACATGGGGGCTGGGGGTGTACCCTCCGGGTATTGTCTTTTTTTTTGTTTGCCTGTGTAATTGGACGAAATTCTTTCAATTTCTTATCAATATTTATTCAAACCAAGTATTGATTATGATCAGCAAAGCCAATAAATATTTTAAGCACAGCGCAGTATAAACAGCGAAAAAAAATACAAAATTTCTCTAAATTCTATGGACAAAAGTGAAATTCTGAGATAAATTTGCGGCAAAAATTTTTTTTCTTTTTGATGTAAATTTAAATGTTTAATGCGAGAAACATAAAACAGCAAAAGAAAGCCATTCTTTACAAAAATATTTGTAGACTTAAATGATATAATAAAAATATAAATAAAATTATTAGTAAGAAAAAATCATTTCAGAAAAGATGCAAAAAAAGAAGAATTAATGATGATTACAATTTTCTCCGCTTTTTGTGCTGATAGCGCGGCGTATATTTAAAGCAATAAATAAAATCAAAAAAAATAAAATACAATAAGTAAAAGTAAAAGTCTTCACTAGACAAAAGAAGAGGAAATGTAAAGAAAACATATCATATAATATAAATATAAATAAATATTAAATAATCGCCGACACCTTATACGCAAAAAAAAAATATTTAATATAAAGAAAAAATGTGAAAAAATGCACAATAAAATTGGAAAAATTTCAGCGCAGATGAAAGCAAAAGTGTAACAACAAGCCAATTTGTTACACTCTTACACTTTTGCTTTCATCAGCGTTGAAATTTTTCCAATTTTTATTTTTAAATTGTTTATTATTACACGTACGAGATTTTTAATTTTGCTCTTAAATTTTTGTTTTTTTATTACAAAAATCCATTAAAATTGCTTAATATTTTGCTTTGCTTTATGATGGTGCTAAATTTTGATTATTTTGTTTTTTTTTTAACTTTATTACACTTAAGTTTTATTATGCTACTTATTTTTGCTATGCATCATTTTACTTTTTATATTTTTTATTTACATTTTCCCTTTTATTTATTTTTAGTTAGATTTTTTTATTTCCAATTTTATTTTGTGTTTAGCAAATAAAATCAAAGCAAAAAAAAGAAAAAAAAATAATTTATTTAGTTACGATTAAATGAATTACATTGCCAAGTTTCTATTTCAGTGTTGCCAAATGCCATTGACCTACATTTTTTGGTTGATTTGACATGTAATTTTATGTAAAGTTGTTGAATTCTAAAGTATTAACATTTTTTGTTTATTTATAATGATAGTGTTCATATGTTTTGAATGTTTTTTATTAATTTTAATGAAAATTTTACATTTTTAGAGAATTTCTAATAAATCATCACTGTAATTTGTAAAACATTGAATGAAAAAGGTTTCTTAAGGAGAAAAAACACAAGAAACTAAAAATATATGGGCTGTCTGAAAAGTTTTGTGAATATATGACAGTTGAAAAGTTTAACTTAGGTTATGTTTCCTCAGATATCATCTTGTTCGCATTGTAACATTGTGTTTTATTTACTTAAAAATTTCAATTTATTAGAAAAATTGAATAATCTCGAGAAAACTTGCATGCGATGATTTTTTGCTATTTTTGAGAAGGTTTATCTCAACATGATCATATCGATCGATTGAAAAAGGGTTTTGGCGACAAGGCAATACACAAAACCACATTATATGAGTGGCACAAAAGTTCAAGCAGGGACGGACATCATTTGAAGACGAGCAACGCAAAGGTCGTTCAAAAACGGCAGCTATTGCAGAAAATGTCGAAGAAGAAGATCCTCATGTGACTTATCGAGAAATGAAGTTATGCCTAGGCATAAGAGTGACCAGCATACAAACAATCTTGCATGAACATTTAGTGGTGCAAGATTTGAAAGAAGATCTGAAGAAGATACCCTTAAAAATGTCAAACTTTGCAACTGTCATAAACATTTGCATCAAATACTACGGGTACTATATTCTCAAAGCTTTTCAGACAACCCTCGTACATAAGCAATTTTCCTGTTATTATTTTTTTTTTTTAATTTCCGTAAAGAGATATTTATCACTTGGGGCCAGATCTGAACAATGGATAGGGTGTTTCAAAATATCATAAGCCCACCTTATGATAACAGCCAGCAGCAACCAGAAGAAATCCCAGCAGTCTTGGTACTTTTAGTGCTCTAAACTTAGTCAGGCTAAAGTGATCATTAAAATTGTCAGAATGGCTACTAACAGAAATTATGAACACTTCTGCTATTTATTTTTTCTTCCATTTTTTTGAATAAGTGCCGAAGTGGTGACTTCAATGAGTAGATTCAGTCTTCAAATCAAATTCAAAAACAAATTTTGAGACTAAGGATGCCGGAAGCAAAAAATTTTTTTTTTTTTTTGGTGTTTTCTACGCGTTTCATGAGTTTTTACGACATTTTAGTCGAAAAAAAAATTTTTCACCCAATGGTCCCCCCTTAGATGGCAGAACCAAAACTTAAAATTTTTTTTTATTTTCGTTTTTTTCGTGTTATCTACGCGTTTCAGGACTTTTGAGGACATTTTAGAGGAAACAATTTTTTTGCACCAAGGGTCTATCATGGATGTCGGAAACAAAAATTTTAAAAATTTTTTTGCGTATTTTTCGTGTTTCCAAAAAAAATAATTTTTCATATCTCTGAAAATATTTAACGGACATGGATGATATTTGATGTATGAATTAAGAGTATCGGGACAAATAATGTTCAAGGGAAAAATGGGCGTTCCACGCCCTTAAAAAACCGTAATTTCTCTAAAACTATTTAACGCACAAAAATGATATTTGGTACGTAAATGAATTGCATTGGGAAAATTTACATTCTTTGATTTAATTTAATTGGAAATGCCACGGCCTCTGTACAAAAGAAGATGTAGGGACGCACACCGGGAAATGCTAGTTTCCTATATTTTTGCTCTTGAACTTATCAGTTCAAGAAAAAACTTTGCCTTTTGGAAGCTGCTGAAGCGTTTAAAATTTTCATGCTCCAGAAAATATGCTTTTTGATTTAGCCCAAGAAACTAAAGAGGTACTCGCATCAATTCTGAAATATCAGAGAATGTAAATGGAGCATATTTTTTAGGTATGGTTTATTACGATATTCCGAAATATATACATAAACTTCTATAGGTACTGATAAATCGTCTTTTTAAACTAACAAGAATATTTTCGACAATTCTAAGTAATATCAGTCTCTGAGGGCCATGTCTTTTGCCTTATTGTCTCTGGTAATGTCCACAAAAAAAACAAACAAACAAATTGTATGCCTCATTATATGTAATTTTCATTTATCTTTACAAATACTTGTCGTTTTCTTTACAATTTACATTTTGCAAGCCATGCATTTTTTTTTTCTCCATCACTCTTGTTATTATTGTACCCAATATTACACAATGCTAAATGTAACCATTGAAACAAAATCAGAGTCAGCATAGAACAAATAGATAGAACGACACATAGATACGAGTACTCGAAGTACAATATGTATGTATGAGTATGGGGACGGACAGCTAACAGCGCGTGTGTGACAAAACAATTGACAATCCTTTGCTTTCATTATGACAATGAATGACAATAACAAACAAAAAAATAAAAAAAGAAATTCATTTACTTTTTTATATTCGCAATATTAATGCGTCTCCACTTTTTTGCTATCTTATTGTATAGTCGTAGTATTGTATCAGTATCTACCCTGACAGCAAGCGCAATCTTCAGTACGTTTTTTTCTTTTTTATGAGCGTGCATTTTATGCGATACATTTTATTAATTTTCTGCGTTTTTTTTAGCTTCATTTTTTATATCGCAGATTTTTACGAACGCTGCACATGTGCTGGCAATGATTACGACGATATTTTTTGCCCTTTGCCATACCCCCAGCCATATATATACAAACATGTATAGTTATACATATATAATTGTTAGGGCGTTCGCATAAAATTGTCATAAATTAAAATTCAAAAAATCTTAACTTAAAAGTAAATATCCGTCGCAATTGCTTGTCATTGAATGGTTGCTGCATTGTAGGCGCACCAGACATTGTGCAATTTTTTACGCGCTGCATTAAATGCAATCATTTTCCTTTTCATATTCGTCATTACACCATATAAAAAATGAAATACAACATAAAAAAAAGTGTTGCATTTAAATTTACGCTCCTGAATAATTCATAACACGCTTACAGGCCTACCACGCTGCAGCCGCCGATACGTACGCTCACTTGCGCCCCATGTCATAAATCGCAGGAAGTTCCATTGTAGAGATTAAAAATGTCATTAAAAATGCGTGCGTAGTGTAGAGTTTTCTGGTTGTTATCTCTCTCTCTTTCATTTGTACTTGATATTGAAAATGTGGCACAGAGTCTGAAAGAAAAATCCTTGAAATCGGATTTTGCACTTGGCGTATAGTGGGGCTTTTTTGCTGATAAACATAGATATATTGGTGATATGACTGACTATAACTAAAGACTTGTTTAATCAGGTTTTCACCTTATATGTTTCTTAAGAGATAAAATAAATATAAAGTTTACTTAAAATTTATAATACGTATATTAACTTTGATTGGCGGGATAATCTGATACATTGTCACTTTAAGCTTCAATACATAATATATTGATTTCTAGAGAGGTATATTGTACCGAAAATAAATACTAAGTATGATCAACGGCTTTTTGTTGGCAAACAAATTTTTTCCCCTAGGGTCCCCCCTGAATGTCGGAACCAAAAATTCTTAAATAACGTTTTTTATATTTTGTTTCGTGTTTCAACGCGTTTTGTTACTTCTCAGTGTGCCAGACGGTTCATATCTCCGCTTTTTTATCCGTTACGGATCCGTTACTGATCCGTTTGCGGGAGAAATTCCAAAAAAAAAACGATTCGCGGAATCTCTCTTGCAGTAACGGATCCGTAACGGATAAAAAAGCGGAGATATGAACCGTCTGGCACACTGGGTTTTAAGACATTTTAGTGGAAAAAAAAAATTTTTTCACACAAGGCTTTTTAAAGATGTCGGAATCAAAAATTTTTAAAGAACTTTTTTTTGCGTTTTCTACGCGTTTCATGACTTTTTACGACATTTTAGTGGAAAAATATTTTTTTACCCAAGGCTCCCCCTTGGATGTCAGAACCAAAAATTTTTATAAAACTTTTTTTTATTTTTTTCGTGTTTTAGTGGAAAAAATGTTTTTCACCAAGAGCCAGAACCAAAATTTTTAAAGAACTTTTTTCACCCAAAATGTCGAATCCTAAAATTTTTAAAAAACTTTTTTTATTATTTTTGTATTTCCTACGCTTTTTATAATAGTACGAGATCCGGCAGTAAAAAAATGTATCGATCGAGTTTTTAGTTAAAATCAAGTTTTAACATATATTTAGGAATGGGGGAATATATTTTTGCTGGATTGCCTCTCGAAATGTGGCCGCAAGTATTATCAAATTGCGATAACTTAAGAACCGTGAGTCGGACGAGAAAAAGTGACCAGATTTTTTTATGGGGAGTCATATGCTCTACAAGTAATTTTTATTATATGTATGTTAAAAAAAATTTACCGTTTCAGAATTATTTATTAAAAACCGATTTTTTTTACGTTTATTATTTATTGAACACTGAACACTTTTTCTCGTGCGACTCACGGCTCATAAGTTATCGCAATTTGATAATACTTGCGGCCACTTTTCGAGAGGCAACCCAGCAAAAATATATTCCCCCATTCCTAAATATATGTAAAAACTAGATTTTAACTAAAAACTCGATCGATACATTTTTTTACTGCCGGATCTTAGACTATAACTTTTTACGACATTTAAGCGTAAAATTTTGATTTTCTAGTAAAAATTTTTCCAAAAACATCAACCTCTGAAAATATTTAACGGACATAGATGAGCTTTGGTATGTATTTAAATTGCATCGGGACAATTCACATTCTTTGGATTAATTTAATTGGAGATGCCCCGCTCTCTGTACAAGAGAAAGTATAGCAAAGCACACCGGGAAGTACTAGTAATTAATAAATGACACACATATTTGATAGACAAATTATGTATCATAAAATTTATAAAGCAAAATTAAGTAAGAATATAATAACTAAGCGTTATTTGAGCCTTACCAATATCCTCAAACCAATATTATGTTTGGCGCAATGAGTTACTTTCACTCTCAATCAAATATAAGTCAATATCTAACAATATTTGTTTATTATTAATAATCATTTTTTAAAACGTGCAACAAAATCTATTTATTTGTTAAAAACATTTTGCTCTCTCAGTGTGGTTACTGAGGCTGCTATTTCCTAACATTCAAATATTTCAACACTTTGCCACATTAATCTAAGACATTGACAGACAACAATTGTGAGTAAATATTTTGACAGCATTTTTTGCTTTTTGTTTCTCTCTTTCACTCTATATGTCAAATACTTGGCTTGCATATGTGCATAACCTCAAAAGTAATGACAGTTGCTGTGCGGCGGCGTGTGTTATATTATATTATTTTTAAGATACGAGTACTTTATAGCTATCAGAGGATTACAGAATATTTCTAATATAAATATTGAGAAAATCAACAAACATTTTGCTTTCTCGTATGTGTAAACAAAAAAAAAGCACATTCATAGTAGATATTCATGTCATATTGATATAACGCTATAAATATACAATGAACTGTTAAATATTGTGTGTTTTGAAAATGAAAGTACATACCTATTCTTAATGCAAAAGTTAAAAATAAATACTACATAAATAAATAAATTTTAAGTACCGCAATATATGTAGGTACATAATTTATAGATGAAATAAAAATAAATAAATTGACAGCTGTCAAAAATGCAGTTCTATTTCTTTTTGGGGTAAATACAACAAAGTGACAACATTATATGCCTAAAAGTTTATGTAAATTTACAAAAAGAGAAACTGAAAACCGAAAGTATAGATTGTAACTTTATGTCACACATTCTAATTAACAGCTGTCAATTATTATGTAAAAGTAAAGTGTTTTAAAAAGTTATTGCAATTATTATCAATGAATAACATATACTTGCATACATATATAATTTACATTATTTATTGTACATAGCAGTAACTGATATTTGAGTTTCTTTGTATGCAGTTCTTTTTCTAAAATAAAACTAATATGACTTGTGAGCGCCTGGCGGCGGCCATATTGGACAATAAAACATGACAGTTGATTTTGCTGTATCTTCTTTTTTGTTTAGTTTTTGTTTCGAAATAATATATGCATAAAATACGTGATCAACATATAGATGCCACAAAAAAATATCAAAAAGAAAATGTTGATTTCAAAGTGTGGCAAAAGAGGAAATCAAAGTAATAAATATTTTTTTGTCTGCAAGTTAAATATCCCTGTCATTCTTAGTTTTGTTTGAACTATTTTCATTATATCACCAAAAAGATATACTGTAGTAGGTTTTAAGGTTTATTAGCTTGAAAATGAAGATTGAAAGTTACGAAAAACAGTTTCACTCGAACTATTAAATAAATTGTTGAATAGACTCAGCTTATTAAAAAAAAAATTTTAGTTTTCTACTTTTGCAGTCATTAAACACTTAATTTTTAAAAAATATTATGTCGGCATTCAGAAAACTTCCACATTTATAACCAAAAATCATACTGGAAAAAACATCAAAAAACTTTTATATCAGTTATGTCTTGTCACATTCACTTTCCATCGACACTTTTTGCGACATTTTTTTGTTTCACTTTTTTTTTATGCGATATTTTTTTCATAATTTTTTTTTTTTTTTAATTTTTCGACACACACTTTTTTCGTGACACTTTTTTCAGACACATTTTCAAGGCTATTTTGCAACACTTTTTTCTGGCAGTCTTTTGCATTTGGTGACATTTTTTGCGACATTTTTTCGACTCTTTTCATGACACTTTTTTGTGATACTTTTTTCTAAAATTTTTTTTGACACTTTTTGGGACTTGTGGTGTAACGACACATTTTTCGTCCCTTTTTTTACGACATTCTTTTCTTACACTTTTTAGCAACACTTTTTTGCGACACATTTAGCGACACTATTTGTGACACTGATAATGGATATATAATAACTAAACGTTTTGATTATTTTTTCAAAGCCGCTCAATAATGCATCGTAATCCAAAATCATTGCAACATTGTTTAAGAGAGGTATTTCTTTACTAAGTCTATAACGATAATCTGTTTGATGTTTTGATGTGACCTTTTCAATTCAAGTTACTGTTAGTTTTTTAAAAAAAAAAAATAAAAATTCTTAAAGAAAGTGTTGTTTCTTAAAAGTTTTTATTTTTGTATAGTCAGTATTTAGATTTTTGCATGGCAATTTAACATTTGCTAAAGAAGAATAAACAGTTTGTTTTCGCTATTTTCCCAATTCACAATTTCTAACTCTACCATGTGAAGGTCGCAAAATGTTTTGTCAATAATAGTCTACATATCTCCCACTCTTGCGAAATCACCTAACAACTTCGTATATTTACTTGTTCACTCATATCCTGTCATCATAATTTTCCGGCAAATAACTCTCCTACGACGAACTTATACAACTCATACCCCATGCAGTATTTACTTGGTGTATGTGACTGCCTGAGCGTAGGTTTCTTTTTTAATCAAAGGCAATAGCGCTGACGAGAGAATGGCGATGGCGACGTCGACTATTAAGACAAACTTTGTAAAGACATGATTTATTTTTCTATAATTTTTTTATTTTTTCATCTACGAGAGTATGACAGTCGATTGTGGCAAAAAAAAAAAAAAAGACGGCGCAGTAAGCGACAACTGACGCCTACGTCACAAACGATGACGACGACAAAATGAAAGAGTTATATGGACAAAAAATTCAAAACAAAAAAATATTTATAACAAAATAAACAAACTATGCTGGCGCCATAATATTTTACAATCAGACAGTTAAACATGTAAAAAACTTACAATAAATTCTTGGTAACTTAAATTTGACAAGGAAAAACGTTATTAAAAGCAAAATACCTGCATAGTGATGTCACGTGCATGTGTACAACAACGTAAACGTCGCTTGTACCTTTCAATTATTGACCATAATAAAAACCATTGTTGACCTCAGACAATTTTTTGGACTTTGTTTTTTTGTTTGGTTTTTGGATTTCCGCTTTTCATTTTTGTTTTATGCAAGAAAACAATAAAATGAGTAGCTGAACGGTATATTAACTACTTTTACTTTTCATATCCAAGTATATACCATAAATGGCGAATTCCAAATCTTCATTGATTTTGAAAGTGCAAGTTTTATTACAAAACATAACTCATAAATTAAGAATAATAAATTTTTTAAATATTTTTATAAATATTAACTAACCCTTTGCTTTCTATTTACTTTCAGGTATGTACAGAAATTCCAAAATAATTTTGAAAATTCAATCGTAAGTATAAAGTAACCTTATTGATCTAAGTGGAAATAATACAAGTCTTAAGTTAAGAACAATGCCTCAATAAAAAAAAAGCAAATGAATATTCAAACGTTTGCATGACTGGTGTAAAGTCCCTGCTTTAATTAATTAAATATAGTAACATGAGTTATTTCATCGAATATTCCCAAACGGTTAGTTTTTCGTTTGTAACGAACCTTTTTCGCCGCTAGCCGGGTGTAGCCGTCGGTGCCCAAGGTTCGTATACAAACATTTATTCCCCGCCAAGTAAGGAAACACTTTTCACAATTTTCACTGGTTTTTGTTTCACAATTTTATTTCAATGATGTTTACCTCCTGAAAAGCACTCGTAAAATATATTAACTATAAGCTTAGTAACGCTGGTGACAAATGCGCTATGTACGGATGATGACAAAATGGGTAAAACGTGAATATCATAGTAAACCGAACCCGGAGTCGTGCCACCACAACCTCTATGTGGACTTGTCGCGTTCGCGTCGCCAGTTTGTGTTCCCGTCCAGACGTCAGTATTAAAGAGAAAGGAAATTCTTAGTCACTGTCCGCTGATACGTGTGTATTGGTTCTCACTTGAAATTCGCAGTTTCGTGCAAAGAAGGTTGATATATTTGAAGAACACGTCTTAACTCTTTGCCGGAGAACGATACCATCACCGTTTTCATTCACGATCAGCTGTTTCTTTTTATTGATAAGATTTGACAGTTGGCACTCAATGTTTCGGGACCAAGGTTGCTGCTGCACGAGATAATTATCAAAAAGCTTCCAAAATGAAAAGTAGTTGAAAACACACGGATGAAACAGTCCTTAATATATGTATGAGTATGTTGAAAAGTTAAAAATTATTGGAAAAAGTTTAAAATATTCGAATGGTATCAAAAACCTCGAAGAACACAGATTCTGAAACATTTAGTGATTAGTTTTTGAACGTATCAATTTGGTAGGAATACCCAACGAAACTTCAGCCTTTTTAAAAAAAAAAATCTTTCTTCAGCCCAGAAAAAATCTTTCTTTATTTTGAAAAAAGTAAAATATAAGAACTTCAAATTTCTTTACTAGAAAGGATGATAACTCGAAAAAATTTAAAAGGTGAATTAACTACTTTTACTGTGTACTTACCTTAAGTGTGAATTAAGTTCTAAAACAGTGTTTTCTGTACTTTGAAGCATGATAACTTGGAATCTTGACGTAATAAACAAAAGCCAATTTCCGATTCGTAGATACTAGGTGTACAAATATGAAATCGGTAATGACATCTAGCGGTCGATAGCCGTATATGTATGAGCTTCCGAACTGTACCAAATATCTTAATTGTTCATTCTGTCATCTGTCAACAATATTCAGTTCACAATTTGTCAAGTTTCATACAACAACGCATTTTTTTCGCTCGTAAAGATGTCGAATTTTATGCCTGAAAACTCTCATTTGCGGGAAGCATTGATTTTCTGTTTCCATTTAAAGAAAAACGCTTTTGAATCGCATCGAATCATCTCTGGTGATGAAAAGTGTATTTATTTCAACAATCCCAATCGAAAAAAATCATAATTGAGCCCCGGCCAACGACCCAAATCAACGCCAAGACCAAATCGCTTCGGCCGAAAGACAATGCTGTGTATTTTCTGGGATCAGCGTGGTGTTATTTGGTATGAGCTACTAAAACCAGGTGAAACAGTTACTGGTGCACGCTACCATCAACAATTGATCGCTTTGACCCGTGCTATACGTCAGAAGAGGCCCGAATTTCAACTTCGCCATGACAAAATTGTATTCCAAGATGACAACGCATCGCCACATCGAGCAGCAATCAATAAAAACTTGGTAGAATCGTACAACTGGGAGCCCCTGCCCCACCCACCGGACCTAGCGCCGTTCGATTACTATTTGTTTTCATCGATGGGGCACGCACTCAACGATTCGCACTTCAATTCTTACAAGAAAGTGCAAAAATGGCTCGATGAATGGATAGCCTCAAAAAATGAAAAATTTTTTTGGCGAGGAGTCCATAAATTGCCTGAAAGATGTGAAAGATGTGTAGCTAGCGAGGGGAAGTACTTTGAAGATAAAATTTGGAACCATTTTCGCAAAATAAACGTGTTTTTTTTAAATAAAAATTACCGGTTTCATATTTGTACACCTAGTAGAAGGTTTCAAACCTGCACAAACGGTTCAAAAAACTTTTAAAAGAAAATCATTGCAGAACTGTGTTATTGATCTCAATCAAAAAGCTGAGAATGAACTTAAAATAATTTAGTAAATATTCAAAGAAAACCATTAATCGGTTCTCATGACTTCTTAAGTCGAACTGTTGTTATGCAACATTTAAGTATTTCCCCCAAGTTTCGCATGATCAGCTGCCATACCACACCGTCATATTCATAAGAATTGGTTACAACACATGAATCACGTCTTTCTACCAAAAAACCATATGACACAAAAGAATGTAAAATTAATTTTAAAATGACAAAAGTCAATGCTCTATTTAATGCCGTCCATAGTGGTCTGTATATATAAATTGTTGTTTTTATTTTGCTGCTGTCAATTCTTTGTTTAAACCACAATTTGCTACTGCTGTTGTTGCTGGAATCTCTTCCTACTATACCACTTTGCTTTTAGCCAATAAGTAAGTATGTATGATACAACTTGATCTGTTTTGCGCTGGTTTCTTTATTAGATATTAGCTCACCAACCTCATATGCTCGTGTGCATAACCTCATTTGAAAGCTGTCAATTATTAGTTGAATGTGCTTGATTTACAGTGCTAACAAATATGGTTCGCTTGCAGTTTGACATTTTTTTTTTTTTTTTAATATTCGCCTTGTGGGTTTTTTTGCTGAAACACCCCTTTTTTTCTCTTATGAAGCTTAAGTAGATTAGCGAATATTGACAAGCGTAGCCGAGGCTACAGGTGAAAGCTGTTTTTCTTGTTTTCTTAATGTTGCTGACTTCATAACTACTTACCTATTGTTTTTGCAATATGCGCTGCGTTGCTGCTGCTGCTGCTAACTTGGCTCTGTTAATTGTCTAACTTGGCTCAATTGCTTGTCATTAACAATTTAACAATGCTTGACAAGCAGCAAAAGCAGCTTGATAAGATAAAGCTTGAAAAAAAAAATACGTGCACAATTTAACGCTCAAGCCGCCGCCATTTGACAATGAAATCACATTGTAATTGACAAACGTCAACAAATAATAAAATGGACATTTTATAATGACAGCTGAATGTCAATTGTGCTAACAATTGCGTTTTGGGACATAAAAAAAATTATGTTTAGTACCTTACAATTGAAATTGGTAGCCTAAATCGCTTTTTCTAGTTTACCGCGCTCGTTTGTCTGTCTGTTCAACTGATAAATGAACGCTCACTAGCTCTTTTTATCATGGACAATGCGAGCATGAGTACTGCACAGTGATGCCAGATTTTTTTAGAACAGCAACCTTTATACAACGTTTTCATCGAAGATTTTTCTGTGATGAGATCTATAAATCTCTTCGTTAAATCCTATTCGTTCCCATCGGCCGAAAGTGTTTTATTTTTGACAGAAAATGACATAAGCGGGAAAATTAAATTCGGTTTTCCTTTTCTTTTTAACAGCTGTGTCAGTGTTGAATTAAGCACTTTTTGAGAAACGTATAGGAAAGCAACAGCTAAAGTGTTTAATTTAACACAGATAAATTTGCGTGTTTAGTTATTAAACACAAATTAGACTGTTGATGTTGCCATACTACACTTAATATCAGTTGTGTTTAAGCTATGTTTAATAGGATTTTAACAAAGTGGCACCACATTTTTACCGATTGTCTTGGCGAGCGGAGGGGAGTGAATAAAGTAAAACAAAATAAGAAGTAGGAGATAGCACACAAACTCGTTTTAGAAGAACAGAGTAAACCCAGTGTTAACACGCTGCCGTCTAAAACACAGCTAATATTTATCTTCCATTAGCTTTGTTTTAAAGACATTTAATGGCAATTGTCAAAGTTAGGAGGTGCCACTTGGTTGAAAATTGCCAAAATCGGTAGCCTTGCTCAGAGTCATGCTCAGTTTTAAAATAAATCTCGGCAGAATTAGACTTATTTTTGCATGGCAAATCACTCGATTTACTCCGAGATTTAGAACTAAATCTCCAAACTGTCGTAAATTGCCGTTCTCGTGCCTTAAATTCAATCACTGAGAATGCAAATATGTTTTAGTTATCCACTTAATGAGTTTATACTACTGAGGAGGAAACCTTACAAAATATCAGCAATTCCTCATTAAGGTCATTTTCGAAAATGAATAACCACAAAATATGTTATTACCCACGATCTGGCATCACCGACAAGTTGACTTCTTGGATTGTTTGGCTTTATCTCTTTTTGTCTCTTGGTTTCTCTTTGTGGTCAAGATGAAACTGTCGCGTGTAGCATCGTTTAAGTTAAGGAACAATGCCAACACAACTGTTGAATTATGTGGACAGTGACGCAGAGGCATATCGTAGACAACAAATGTCAAGTTGAGATGAAATTTATTTTTAAGTATTTTATGCTAACAATAAAAGCCTTAACCCTTGTTAATCACTTTAAGTCGTCAGTATTGTTTTAATAGTCAACATTTTTGTAATTTTTTTAATACAAACATATATTAGTTTGACAGTTGTTTCACATTTGACAGCGCGGGCTATTTGATAATAAGAATAAAAAAACTGATTTTATTTTTTTTGATTCAACTGAATAAATCCGGTATAACAAAATTTTATAGTTGGAAATTTGGAAAAAGTCCTGGACTGACTCGTTACCTAATACATAACCCTATGAGTAACAGAAATGTTCTTCATGCCAGAACCGCGAAAAATTTCCTTTCTTTTTCAAGGATCATTCATATAAAACCTATGGTATGACTCAGTTTCTTCTACCCGGCCTTAAACTAACAAATCTTTGCCATTCCTAGTGATGAGCAAAATTAGTATTAGTCTTGAGTCTTGGTCTTGGTCACGATGGCCGTTAAGACCAAGACTGCTTTTGCGTATTGACAATTTATAGTTAATAGACGTGTCACGCCCATTTTAAGCATAAAACCATCTTTCAATTCGAAATTTGGCATCTTAAAAACCCAGCTGCTTTGAAAATTTTGAATACTCAATAATATTAAGACTGTTATGATCTTGGTTTGCTCATCACTAGCCATTCCGCTGTATTTTTATTAAACAAAGTCCGTAGAAATCTGTTTCTTAATATTCATGTATGTAAGGTAGGAATAACGTCAAATGCCAAAAAAAAAAATCAGAAATAACGCCCCAAATAAAAAAGAAATAACAACCAAACAATATGAAATAGCGTTCAAATTATTTACGCATAAATTTGGGCAATAATCATTTTGGAAATAACGCCCAAAAGTTTTGCTTTATTTCGTTAAAAATTTGATTTTTAGGCGTTATTTCGTTTAAAAAACTAAATAAATCAATTTTGGGCGTTATTTCCAAAATTATTATTTATGTGTATAACAAAAAATGTCGGCGTTATTTTGTTTTGGCTTTTGGGGGTCATTTCATATTCTTTGGACCATATTTCATTTCAATAACTGGGCGTTATATCGTTTTCTAATTTTTAGGGCGTTACTTCACTTTTTGTTTTTGGGCGTAATTTCCTTCGATTATAAATCAAATAACGCCCAAAATAAAAACAAAATGACGCCCAAAGTTTGACGAAAAAAAGTCGCATATTTTGAGCATTACTTCCAAAATGATAATTGTCCAAATTTATATGAAAATAATTTGGGTGTTATTTCCTACCCTGGCCCTTTTCTCAATAATAGTTTTCAACTAAAACGACCCTAAGAAAAGTAAATTTTTGTCAACTGACGCAAGTCCCCATTATACTTACTGCAAATAATGTCTACACAAATACAATACGGGCTTGAAAATCGCATTTGTAGAGCTCGTTTATTTTTAGTTTCCTCAGGCATTTTATTTATTTATTCCATGCCTTTTTTATCTTTTTTCTTTGTGCAATTGCAATCACAATAATGGCAGTTGCATTGAAAGTTTTTATTTTTGTTTTTGCTTCAATCATGCCATATACATTGCTATACAAACAGTAGTTTCGAATAAAAGAAACTAAGTAGTAATACTTTTGTTCAACAAGTTCTCAATAGCATTTTATATGCATTTTTTGTTAACTCGACCATCCACCTATGTGGATTTGTATGTACATATGTCTACACTATGGACCTTTAGAACTCGCTTGCTTGTCTACAATAAAAAGCGCCTACCACCATGATGTGTGTCAAAGTATTTATAATTCTTTTGTGCAAAAATAAAAAACTACAAGAAAATAATCGTTAATGCTACTGTTGGCAAAAACTTTGTTGACCAGAATAAGAAATTGAAAAAAAAAAGAGGAAAAACCTTTTCTTCTCTAATGGTTCTTATAAGTATGGCGCAGTCTTAGCGTGTTTCTTTTTTTAACTATGATTTAATATAACTGCATTATGACATACTGTAGGTTTTCTTATTAAAACCAACAGCCAGCAATAGAAATAACAAAAGGCACAACAGTTGTTTGCTTGCAGTCTGCAACGGCATTCTAGTAATTTTTCTTATTTACAAAAAATGCTGATTTTACCACACACTGACCCAGTGAGGAGAAGTAAACTGGTTTGCACGGTGTCCGAGTTGCACGTTTTTTCTTTTCCTTCCTAATTAAGTTATAATTAAATGATTTAATGATCAAATGATTAAATGATTGAATGATTAAATGACTAAATGCTTCAATGATTAAATGACGCAATGACTTAATGATGTAATGATTAAACAATCAAAGGTTAAATGACTAAATGATTAAAAGCTTAATTGATAAAAATATTAAATGATAAAAAATATTAAATGATTAAATTATTAAATATTGAATTATCAAATGAACAATCAAACAAATAAGTTAATTCCTTTTAGAAAACTTTATCTTACCACAAAAAAACACGATTTTAAACTGAAACTGAAAATGACTTTCCACGGGTTCATGCTACTGATTCTCCAATATTCATGCTATGCTGATATAATTTTCAAAAAATCATTCTCTACTGGGTAGCTTGTCGTCAGGGTGTAGTAGTTTTTTCATGGAACACATAAAGGTACCCAGCTATTCATATGTTGCTTTTGTGCTTGTACTCATTGTTGAGTCTCTGTGTGACTCACATGTTAGTCACGTAAAGCGCTGTCAGCAAGTATGAACTTTTTTTTTTGTCTGCTACGGTTTCTGCCAACAGTATTACACCCTACTAATTTTTTTGCCATACTAATTTAATTTCTGAATACATACCTAATGAGAGAGGAAGAGTATCCTTATCGTAATCGTAATCAATATAAATAGTTGCCCTTACTAACTTTAGCTGAACAATTATACGTCGTTTACGTACGCTTTGAGCACTGATTTTGTTCGTCCCCTTTTTTTTGGTGTTGGCTAACAACCACTTCCGGCATATGTACCTTCATTACTACTGTAACACTTTTACTACTTCCTTCCGTTTGCCTTTTTTTACTTTGTCTCTATAGAAAGCAACAATTTGACCTGCATCGTGTTGATTACGGTGACTAACATGTTGCTAAATCTACGTTTTAACACGTTTCTAATTAAATTGCCGCCGCCAAGCTGCTGCTGCTGCATTCTTATTAGGCTCCTTTTCATTTGGCTTGTAACTAACTATGTTTTTTGTAGTGTCCTTTTATTGTGCCCATTGTTTTTTCTTACTTTATATCCTTTCTATTTGCTGTTTAGCTTCATTTGTGTACGTCACGTGACTTTTTACTAATGAACCAAGTAGTAGTCGTCGTCGTCACCATCATCAGTAGAGAGTGCAATGGTCTGCTGTTTGGTTCAGCTGTTTTCAACACCACAAGTGTTTTTGTTTTCTTTTTTTTAAATTTTTCCTATATGTTCTGGAATTTTTTTTCTACTACCTTTTTTCTACATAATATCTATTGGAGTCACTACGTTTTGTTTATTTTGCATTTTTCTGTGCTTATGTGTTTGTGCTAACTGTAATTTTTTATTTTTTTTTTTGTTTCCTTGACTGTATTTGTTTTGACTTTGTGTGTTCCTCTGTCTATATCCGCTTACCGGAACTTCCTGTTCTAATGAGTTCATTATTACCAACAACATGTTTGTTTGCCAACTTTAAAGTAACATGAAAGTTTAGTAATAGAAGTTGAAGTAAGTAGCTTAAATACTTTTCCTGTTGAGTAAATATTTGTCACCATAGAAATTGAAAATAAATTTGCTACTATTTTGCTTTCGCCAGGAACGATCATTCTATCATTTTAACATTAAATCATTTAATCATTCAATCATTTAATCATTTAATCATTTAATCATTTAATCATTTAATCATTTAATCAATTAATCATTTAATCATTTAATTATTTAATAATTTTATCATTTATTCATTTAATTATTTAGTCATTTAATCATTGATCATTTATTCAATTTATTATTTAACAATTTAATCATTTAATCAATTGATCATTCAATCATTTAATCAGTCAATCATTCAGTCAGTCAATCATTTAATTATATATTTATTTAATCATTGAATCGATTAATCATTCAATTATTTAATCATTCAATCATATCGAGTATCTCGTAAAAGCAGCTGTAAATTTTGCTGCAATTAAAAATGTTGTGCCAACCTCTTATTGTACTCGTACATTTCAATATATTCAATTCATTTTACATTTCTTTATTCTATACTATCCATTTTTTTAACAGAATCTTAATCTTTATATCCCTATCTTTATGTTGTCTTCCTTGAAATCTTCTTTTGCTATTTTACAAGTGTTTGTTCTACACTTGTATTGCCGCCTATGTTTTCTCACCATTAAGCAACAGCAGCAGTAATCTCCCTTAGGGCTGTTTGTAAGTAAAAGTAAAAGGAAAAAAATTGTACTTCCCTTAACAAACAATTCAGCTGCTTTAGCTCCCCCTATATGTTCTTATGTTTTTGTATTGCTACATCTCTTCTCCTTATTTTAAAAAAAAATCTTTATCCTCTCTTGTCTTGTCCACCACCTGCCACTTACACACTGCCGACTAAATGCCTGCCTGCCAGATGCGTCACAATCCCTTGCAATTTTCTCATTTGCTGTCGTTTTCTATAAAATACAATTGTTTATGCTACTTTTTTTCTTTAGCTACTACTATTACTACTATTTTTTTGTATGTTCTTGCTGTGTGCTCTGTTTTTTAATTTTTTCTTCTTTTTTATTCTTTTAATGTTTATATAACATCCGTGTGTTCTACTTTCAAGCGAGAAATCCTTTTCCTCTTTATTTGCTATGGCGCTGCGGCAGTTGCTCCTTCATTATTTTTTACTCGTATATGTTGCCATGTGTCATGTTTCCTATACCATTGCCGGTTGCTGCTGCTGCTGTTGCCATTTGTTTGCTGTCAGTATATCCTTTCTTTCTTTTTCTTTCTATGAAACATGAAATGCAACGTGCAGCCTCGAGGCTTTTGTGCATTGCTAAAGATATCCTCCATTGAATTGTGCCATTTTATCAAATTCTAATAGAAAAAATTGTAGTTAGTAGTATGTATGAGTGGTTTGTATGCACTTTGTTCACTAGAGCAAAGTCAGTGCAAAATGGTAGCAAATTGATTACGTTGTTGGAATATTGATTTCATGCAACTTTTGTGCTTGGAATGCTGAATTGATATTTGAAGTTTATTTTGCAACTTAAGGTGTTTTAAATCAAGTTTTGGGAAATATTTGCAAAAAATGCTTAGAAATGAAAAAACTGCGAAAACTGTAACAATGTTAACAAGAACACTTGCTTCGAGTTTTATGGACGACACTTTAACATACAAATATATTGCTTAGTTATACTAATTTTTTGAACTTTAGTTATTGTTTGCAAGAATCGAGAATTTCATGCATTTTTCGACTTAGAAAATTGTGACATTATCCTAATTGTTGCTTAGTAAGAATGTTTTTGCTATTTCTTATATTTTGTCTTTATGATAAGTGCTGTTAAGTTGATAAGTGATATGTAGTTCGTTTTGTTCACTTTAAAATACTTAAAAATGATTTTATTTAGCAAAGAGCTCATTTTCTGTTTCCAAATAATTCCTTAGCAAGAAAATTCGAAATTGAGATGTTATTATGATAAGTCCTATTTAGTTGATAAGTAAGTTTGTTTTGTTCGCCTTAAAATACTCTCATATTCTTTTCAAAAAGAATTCACTTATCAAGAAACTTTGGAATTGATGTCTTATTATGATAAGTCCTATATATAGCTGATAAGTGATAAGTAAGCTCTAATATAGTTTCACTTAGCAGAAAACTATGAAATTGATAAGTGATAAGTAAGTGATTTCAATGCTTATTTTAGCAAATAGCTCATTTTCTTTTTAAAAATACTTCCACTTAGCAAGCAATCACAAAATTGATAAGTTATAAGTAAGTGATTTAAATTCTTGTTTTTGATAAATGATAAGGCTATTTGCATCAATGTTTATAGATTAAAAGCATTAAACTAAACAGATAAGTTAATGACCAAATGCTTTCCATTATAATAAGTAGTAACCCTTACATTATACTTTTTTGTGTCGATCCATCTGTATTTTGTTTGTGTAATACTTAAACTTAGCAGTAATAAATTGATAAGTGTTAAGAAAATGCAGTTATCATTTTAACTATAGTTTTTTAAGCTTTCATACAAAATCTTTTGCTGAAGTCTGTGCATATTTTTCATGACAGATTTTCAGCTTACCATTAAGCAAATAAAGTGATAAGTGCAAAGTTTGTAAATGATATTGATATCATCATCACTATATAATTTGGCAAAAAAAATCAGTTATGTCCTTGTTTTTATGCCTTTATCTCAATATATTTGCTTGGTTTTTTTGCTGGAAAGATTGTGAGAAGAAGCAGTGCACAAGATTTTTCCCTTTTTCTAAGTAGGCGGTGCCACGCCCCATAATGGAATAAAACGCTCTCATGGCTAAACCGCTTCATCGTTTTTTATAAAATTTATTATGCAGATAGGGTTAACACTAAGGAACGATAATATGATCTTAATATTTTAAGTGGGCGGTGCCACGCCTCTTAATAGAAAAAATCCCTTCACAGCTAAACCGCTGCATCCATTTTTATGAAATTTGGTATGGAGATAGAGTTAATACTAAGAAACGATAAAATGGCCATTATATTTTTAAATGGGTGGTGCCACGCCCTTATAAAAATATAAAAAACTCTTTCATGGCTAAGCAGCTGAATCGAAATTTTTAAAATTCGATTCGATTTATTTCAAAGTTCGATATGGAGATAGAATGTACTTTAAGAAAGGATATTCAAAACTGTTTGTTTTAAGTGGACGGTACCACGCCTCTAAAAAGAAAGCAGACATAGTTACTTATGAGAGTTTCGTTGCTTATATTTACAGTTGCTTGGTCTTTTGAAATTCAAATCGAAATGCTCGAAAGAAAACTCCAGTAAATAATAATATGCATTCTTTGTCTTCATACTTTATGGTTGAACCACGTTTTAGCTTTTAAGGTATTACTCGTACCAAAAACTGCTACTATCTACCATTTCCATAAGGCAAATTTAAAATTTAAATTCAACAATAAAAGCTCTTTACTCAAATACTCAGTGTTGAGAAGGGAACTACTTTTCCCCACAGCTTACCAGAAGAAAATTTTATTATTTTTTCTTTGTTTCTGCGCTGTGTAAATCAAATCCTTTGAATTTGTTGTTTTTTTTTTTTTTGAACTCACCAACTCAAACGCAAAACTTGACGACCTACTTTTTGTTGTAGAAAATCGCATTTAATATGCATGACAACGTCATAGTTCACATTGGTAGGCAGCAACAACAACAAAATGCCAATGCGCTTTTCACCCCTTAGCTGACAGTGGACCAAGTTGTTAAATATTTGTGCATATTTATGAGCTATAACTATGAAACTCAAGCGTATTTTTACGCCAATTCACATAACTTATATATTTTACAACGAGAGAGCAGAAAAAAAATTGTAGCACGCTTTTTGGCGCATAAACTTTTTGCATGAGAAATAAGCGGCACAGGTAAAAAAAAAGTGCAGCTTTAGCAATAACAACATCGACAACGCGAAAAAAAAAGAATTTATTTATTTTTCTACTTCCTCCCCCCCCCCCATCAAATATGTCGTAATAAATCCATTGTAAAAGAGTAGGCGGCGGCGTGGCAAGAGCAACATGAGTTTAGGGATTTACTGAACGATGTGATTTACTTTATGACTATACAAATGTTCACGTTGTTGTTGTTCTTTTCATGATTTATTACAAAAGCATCTACTCCCTCCACTCCCCCCACTGGATGTAGTTGCGCTTGGTTTTCGCCAAAATATTTTTATATTTCAAAAATATAGCGCATTATTTTCTCAACTTGCACAAAAAAAAAATTTTTTTTTATTATCCTCATTGTGGCAGGATATATTATTTATACGTAATAACTTTTTTCATTTTTTTTTTTTTTTTTTTTTGCTTTTACTGTGAATACATAGTAAAAACTTTTTTTTTATTTCTTTGCAGGTATGTTTACACAAAAATTGTTTAAGTTTATCAAGTAGTCATAAAAGAAAACCAAATCTGCAGAATTGGTAAGTTTTTATTGCAATAAAAAATGTGCTAGTGGTTTTGGCAAGAATTTCAATCAAATCTTCTTTTATTTATAAAAAGTTTCAAAAAGTTGAATGTAAAATTTTCCACTTTTATATTTAAAATTCATTTTAATTAAAATGGTTTATGTTGACTATATGAAAATTATACTAATTTCATGAACTTTAGTCAATGTTTTGCCAAATATGTGCAACTGGCAACACTTGTCAGTCACATAATATAACGGTATTGATTCTCAGCCAATGGCTGAGCCTTACCAAACAAACACAACATGAATGATGACAAAGGAGTATAGAGAATGAAACCACGCTACATGCATATAGGCACTTAAGCTACCAATTTTTCCGAGGGCACACAGCGCAGTCCGTTGATAAATGCGCTATGTAGAGAGATTGATTTCGAAAGGTTCATAGATCGATCCCGGCCTCAGACAAAAAGTTAAAAAATTTTTCAATTGTTATTTCATTTAATTTAAAATAAATTAAATAAAACATAAATTGGTCTGATGATGGTTACGTGGCGGTAACCGAAACATATGTCACCATAGCCATGTTCAGTAGTTTTTTCTCTTCTCCTAATTGTCATAATATTCTAAGTTGGAAAATGCATGGAATTTTCGATTCTTGCAAAACATTGACTAAAGTTCATAAAATTAGTAATTCATTTTAATATACAAGGTGTATCGCATAAAGTTATGAAGCCTTTGGGAAGTAAAATAACAGGCCCAGACTAACAAAAATTTGCACGTGGTGGTGATCTAAAATCTACGCCTAAGGAATTATAGGGTTAAAACTGATTTTCTTACTTGTTTTAGAAAAAAAATTTATTGGGTCACCCTAACGTTTTAGAAAAAAAATTTAATCAAAAAGTTTTAGCTTATTCTATGAGCTATCAACAGTCTTTTTGGCTTATAGGGTTCGAAAGGATTTCGCAAAGTTCTGGACCTTTAAAGTTGATATTTTCAATTCTTTTCCCTATTTTTTGACTTTAGCGCCATTTTTGTATAAAAAAAGTCCAATTAATATACCCTTTTAAAATTTTTCTTAGAATCCTTGTTAAATTTACTTTAATTCGGTAATACATTTGTTATACCAATTTTTTATTTTAAGTTAGAAAGAAATAACTTCTCTATGTAACACATGGGTTACTCATATGCGTTGCACTGCTACTGGAGCCTTCAAGCAGATTGTTCTTAAAAAGTATTTTTTTCTGACCTCAATTAAAAAATTTGGTATGAAAAATGTACTACCGAATTAAAGGAAATTTAACGATGATTCCAAAAAAAATTATAAAAGGATATGTCAATTGGACTTTTTTTGTTTTAAAATGGCCGCCAAAGTAAAAAAAAAAGGATTTTTGAGAAATACTTTTAAGCCCTATAAACCAAATACACTCTAAGAATGCTCATACAATTAGTCGAAAGTGACTCAAGAAAATTGTTTTTTAAAATAAGTCAGAGAATCAGGTTTTTCCCCTATAACTTCTCAGAAGTACATTTTGCCCCCACCCGCTCACTTATGATTTTTTTTAGTTTATGTTTCTGGGAGGTGATTGAGGATTGCCTCTCAGAAGCTTCGTATCATTAACGTTTCATTAAATATATTGAGAACTGTTATATCTGGAATAAACTCCACAAAAGCTGCAGCAATATAGGCCTTCTATTATTCTCTGTTTGTGGAAGATTAAAAGATTTTAAAAAATGCAAAAAGAAAGTATTGTTATCAGCAGACATGGAACCCTCTCTGACTTTATATCAAAAGAAGTCATAGTAATATTAATCCACCTGTTACCAGTTCTGACTTGCTTTTTATTCATACTTTTAGCCTACAAAATACGACTTACTACTCATTAGCATATTGTTTTTTTTGACTAAAAATTATCAATGACTACATGAAAAACCCTCTCAGTGACATCATTTCCGAATAACATCATCACACAATGTCTCATCAGTGTCTTCGAAAATGTGCTGTCATTAACGAAAAAAAAATAATAATTGATATAAAAAAGCAATCAAATGCTTATTACTACGATGTTAGCTTCATTAAGTAGTAATTAAATTGTCAATAAAATATGCCAAAATATAGATATATACATAGATAAATTTAGTGGGTGTTTTTTTTATATCATAATTTTTTTTTATTAACACATTAAATTTTTGTTTATTTTAATGCAATTAAAAACAGCTTGAAAACTAAATTTAAAAAAACAAAAAATCAGGGACATGCTATTAAAGGCAAAAAAAAAAGCCTCTGTAACAAAAATATGCGACAATATACTAAAAATTTAAGTACCAACATCAAAAGTTGAAAAAAACCTTCATTTATTTGTTTTCAATTGTTTTTTTAATTATTTTTTGCTTTTCTTGTTAACTAGTTATAATTGTAACAAGTGGTAGGATTGCTAGGTAACCTTGACATTTTCTCTGTATATAAATAACAAACAGCGTGGCATTTTTTTAAAGCCTGCAAGTATGCAACTATTTTTTTTTCCGCGTACTTGAAATCTTGTTGATGTTGACAATGAAATTGTGACTTTTTTTTTTACTAAATAACAAAAACAATTCTACACTAACTAGCAGGCACTAGACATACACTTAAAAAGAAACGTATTTTTAGCTCTCTTTGTTTCAATAAAGCGCCTAGAAGCATGTGACAAGTTTTTTTTTTTAATTACAAAATATCGAGCCCTAACCGCCAAAAAGACTTAACTGACAAAAAGTAAATTTTACAGGAGAAGGTCTTTTTTAAATATCTGTGCACTTAGTGTAGCTATTACAGTGAAATTTAGTATGTAAGCTATATTTTGTGTTAGACATGCGATGCAACTAGCTTCATTCACCTTTTTATAATATAACGGCGATTTTATGGTGTGTTTTGTCAGTTAAGTCTTATTTTCTTTTCCAGATTCCCCATCTTATCTCCAGTTTTTGTACCAAAAAACATTTGTGGTCACATATAATATTAACCCGCGTCAAGAGTTTTTAATAAATTTTTCCTTTTTATTACATTATTTGGAATTTATTTTACACAAAACGAAAAAAAGACTTAACCAACAACTCGAAAATCCGAAATAGTGTCGGTTAAGTCTTTTTTGCGGTTAGGGCTCGATATAGTCATTGATGCGCTGAAGAATATACTTTTTGTTTTCTTTTATAAAATGACCATTTGAAGAATAAAATGTGAAGCTAATTGTATGAGCTTTCTAAAAGTGTATTTTGTTTATAGAGCTTAAAAGAATTTTGCAAAGTTCTGGACCTTTAAAGTTGATATTTAAAAATTTTTTCCGAAATTTTTGACTTTGACGGCCATT
Organism: Calliopum simillimum; assembly: GCA_951812925.1. Taxonomy (NCBI): domain Eukaryota; kingdom Metazoa; phylum Arthropoda; class Insecta; order Diptera; family Lauxaniidae; genus Calliopum; species Calliopum simillimum. Next base: position 7,936,168 of record OX638369.1, read on the forward strand.
TTAGTATGAAAAAGTTCCTATTAACATACCCTTTTAGAATTTTTTTTTTTTTTTTTAAATTATCGTTTATCGTTTTCCTTTAATTCAGTAGTACGTGTACATTTGTCATGCCAACTTTTTAATTTGAGTTCGGAAAAAAATACTTTTTTATATAAATCAAATACATTCTTAGAAAGCTCATACAATTAACTAAAAGTTTCCGATTCAAAATGTTAGCCTGATCCAATTTTTATTGTACAACAAGTAAAAAAAAATCAGTTTCTACTCTATAATTCCTCAAGGGTACATTTTAGACTCCTCAGATGCAAGTTTTTGTTAGTCTAGGTCTCCTCGTTCGCTTCTCAGAAGCTTCGTTACCTTATGTGATACACTCAGTATTTAAAATTTGGGTCGGTTATGGGTCAATTACACAGTTGTGCGATGAAAAAAAGTATATGATCAGAGTAGGTGATTTTTATAGATTTAGTTTTCAAAAAGCATCGGCGCTCAGCTTTCATCGCTTTTGTGAAAATTTTCATATTTGTTTACACTTTCTTAACATGACATGTGAGTAAAACTGAACTTTTGCAATTTTTTTCAATTTTAAAAGAATTGAACGAAGATTTTCTTATGTTAGTTTAAAATACTCTTTGTGGGCAGCTTGGCATCAGAATCAATCAAAAAATTTGCTGTTTTTTTAAAATTCATTAAGTCAATATTCATGCTGTTGTTTGCGAGTTTCCAATAGATCCCTTTCCAAACTGTCAGCTTAAGAAAACTAGCAAACGAAAGCGAAATAGAAAGTAAAACGTTTTACAAAACTCTAGAACTTGAAAAGTACAAACCAAATGTGTAGCTGAAATAATCCACTTAAGCGCCTTAAGCAGCTTAAAATCAACACACACGCTCACACAAATTGACGGACAGACAGTTAAACTAGAAGATACTCAAGTAGAAAGATACTTTCACCACACAATAAATGCAGCGAGAGTGTTGATAATTTAGCAAATTGCAAAACGATTGACAACACTTATGTTAATGTTGAGCAGCACTACGCCTGAGTGCGACGGACAATTCAATTAACACACACTTGAGTTAAAGCGAGATGGCAGTTGTGGCAAAGAAAAGAGAAAGATTTAATTAAGCAATTTTATGAAAATTATACATAAGTCTTTTCGAAAAGTAAACAAAACAATTTAAAATAAACAGTTTGAGCTAAAAAATCGAAATGAAAAAAACAAAATCATAATTTGCAGCAGCAAAGCGTGACCTGATTTTTGTCCCCTCTGCCAAAACCAAGAGAGAAAATTAAATTAAAATTTCAAAATTATTATACGCCATAAAGAAGGGCTTTTTCGCATAAATGCCAACTTCAAGTTTTTATTAACCTGCTTATTTCTTTATGCTGAACTTCAATCGATTTTTATGCAAAAAGCAAAACAGTGTAGTGCAGTATAGGGAAAAACGAAACGAAAAAAATCTGCCAGTGTTGTAATTTCCCATGTGTGCTGAGGATTGTTTTTTTCCCACATTTGTGTGTGTGTGTTCATCATGCGTAGCACTGAACGACTTGACATTATGTCAGGGAATTCATGTGAACTCAAAGGCAGGAAATCTGACACCTCTTCCTGACAAGCGAGGAAGTACCATAAATGAGCGGCGGCGGGTAGAGATGCCTAAAAATGCCAATAACAATAGCAACAACAGATGATGAAAAAAAAAAACCAAAAAAAAACAAACGCAAGAAAATGGCATTGCGTAGCATACAGGAAAGAAAGCAAAATACACAATATAACACACATGATACAAGGGGGATACAAGGTGCAAAATGTCGAGATCGTTGCAAATTATGGCATAATAAATAAGGGGCGCATAAAAGGAAGTGTGTTCTGGGAAAAACTAAAGCAGCTACGTAACTTTAAAAAGTGCGTGCTTTCAAGAATTTTAGCAGCGAGTTTTATTTTAAAACTGTGTTAAAGAAAAAAACTTTTTTTTGTTTTGAATTTTTGAAAAATTTTTTTTATGAAAAATTTTTGCAAAAATTATTCAAAGGAAAAAAATTTTTTTTTCAAGTTTCCAAAAAATTCCAAAAAAAATCACACGTATTGCTTGGACGATTCTAAGCATTTTTTTTCCCAGTACACTTTTTACGTAAGATGCTTACCTTTCAAGTAAGAAACGATTTTTGCATTCCGCGGGCTTTCAAAAGCCTAAAACTCCCATGTAGCGTCCGAATCCCATCTTGAGTCGTACATCAATTTAAAGCTTATAAATTATGCTTTAATTTAAACTACTTTTAAAAAAAAATCTAAGGGGGCTGTTTTTAATAAAAATGCAAAAGCATTTTTAGTGTAAAAAATTTTGGCGAAAAAAAATTTTTTTCACCAAGAAATATTTTTTTTATAAAAAGAACACTTCAAAATGAATGGGACCAGTAACTTAGATTTATCAATTTACAAACTTTAGTGTAAGCTATTGAACAAATTTTTGAAAAAACACCCTTTTCATGAAAATGACTAAAAACGCCAACTTCAACACCCTGTATTTTAACAACAAATAGTACTAGGACCAAATTCTCCCGGATTGTTGTTCTTGCACACCGGATCTACCATATTGCCAAATTTGAGCGAAATCGGAGAAAAAAAAATTTTAAGCTGGTACACTTGGCGTGGATTGCTTCAAGTACATAGAAGGAAGCGTCTGTCTTTAAAAAATCAGAACTCAAATCATCTGTCTCTTATATTTTTATGCTCAGAGCATTCGATAGAACTGTCATACGTAACGGCAGACACGATGAAATGGCTTTATAAAGTGATTTTTTTTAAACATTTTTATAAAATTACATCTATTTTTTGCAGCAATATCGGAATGGCAGAAATGAGTTTTATTACTCCTTTTGATGTTAACTACACAAAAAACGTAGTCTGCATTTCAATAAAATCACTTTTTTTTTTTTCTATGTTTAAAAATTAATAACTCAAAAACGCAGCACGAAAAATGTCTGCCTCTTGCACTAACCTTATTTCATAAGCTAACCTAATATTTTAAAAAAGGTGGCAGACACGTTGTGTTTACAAACCAGAGCAATTTTTTTTACATTTTCGAAGAGCCGTCATTTTAAAAATTCGCTACAAATAATTGACAGACATGGCTTATATTGATTCATTTACTTTAATCTTCACAATTCTAAACTTCTGCCGAACGATGTTTACACAACATTTTTTCTGACATCTGCTTCCTAACTATTAAGCTTATTCCTTTGACGATCGGTGCAATTTTTTCAATTCTTTATCATAAAACTTTTGTGTACAGGCGCCCAAAAATAAGCTAATTTTAAAAACTAAAGAAGTGTCATAACAGCTTAAGAGCCGTATGAGTGAACAAACTTAAATTGCACACAAAACAAAGAAATCGCAAGCACTCGCATACTCAATGATGTTAATGCTGATGATAATGTTGCTATGATCATCATCAATGCGCTAATCAATGAAGCAGGTCCCTGAGAATAAAATATAGAAAAAAATATATAATTTCAGGAAATAAAATCCAAAGTGTATTTTCTTTTCATGCACAACAGACAGGGAGGAGGAGGAAAGAAAAACTAAACAAACAAACAAATATGAAAAAGAAATTCTCTTTCCGCTTTGTTTGCATTGGCATTTGCAAAAAAAAAGAAAAAAACTTTTAATTATTCTCGACGTTTCCCATGCTACTGCAACATTTCATATGACATCATTTCCCACGTTGTCCTTTTCGTCTGGGAGTCTTGAGGAAAAGTTTTATGCACCCGCAACTTCAGGAAACGGAAACAAATAACGGGCGCATAGCCCATATTAAAAGCATTTTCTTGTCATTTTGCTTGTAATGATATTTCTTAATAACTTTTTTTGTGGTTTTTTGTTTGCTATATACATATACTCTGTTGTCTGTCTTCTAAGTAATGGTGAAACTGCACGCTATTCTTCATAATTTTACTTTAGTTTTTTTATTTCTTTTTTTGGTAAAATAAATATTTTTATTTTATTGCAAAGTTGTAACATTTTTATGTATAAATTGGCGCCAATTTGCCTCAAGTCAGGGATTTTTTTTATTTTTCAATTAGTTTTTTTCTTTTCGAGTCCTTTGAGTTCAGTCTTATTATGTCCGGCATGGGAATGATGATTTATAGCTTTATAAATAACTGCGCTAATTTGTGTGGGCTATGTAGTGTAGTTCCCTTTTTCTTTTGCTTTTATGCCAGCAACAGTAGGTAGTATTTGGTATGATTGTCATGATTATCAATTTTATTTATGAGTTTTTGATAGAGTCTATGATAGCCAATCATAAATATGGCCGTAAGTGCTTGCAAATTGAGGAGACTGCAGTGTATTATGTACTGTATTTATATAATATTTATGTGTATTATGTGTATACTTAAATTTTCAAATAAACGAAAAGAACTTAGTACATTTTAAAGAAAATCTTTGTATAAATTGCCTTCCACACGTTCATGCTCTACCGAAAACTTATCTAAACAAACTGATTTGTTTTTTCTAGCTTTAAAATGCAGAAAATTCTGTTTTGAAGTATGTATATATGACGCTATACTACAATCTGAAGTCCAATTCTCTTCAAAAGCGGAATTGATTCAAACTTAAGGCTTTCCGCATTTCGATAAATAAGATGTGCGCAGAATTGAATTCCAGTAATCCCAGTTCTCATTCGTTTCACTGAAAATTAGTATCGATTTGATGTGAATTATCGCATTCCGTAGCACCTAAAATCCGTATCAATTCATTCGATTGAAATTGAATTTCAGATTATAGCTTGCTTATGATATCAAATACCAACAATCTTTACGTATACCACAAAGTTTTGCCTGTCAAGTTTTTTTGTCGGACACTTTTCAAAATATCTGATCCACATCTAACGCACGCATTAGTTTCATCAAGGAAGAAAATTATATGTCCTAGCGCTTTGTATACATATATCAAATCTCATTCATGTGCGATAAATATTTCGGCGTGATGCCCCCATTTTTTCTAGTACACATTATTTGTCTTGGTGCTTTTTACATATGTATCAAATTTCATCCATGTACGTTTAATAGTTTCAGAGAAATGATGATTTAATTTTTTGGCTCATGATGGACCTTTTGACGGAAATGCCGATATACTAACTTTCAGCAAATTTGGTGATAGTACGGGTGAAAATCATCAATTTTTGGTTGATTTGATATGGATCTTCCCACAGGCGAGATTTCACATAACACCTACTTTGGCGGGATGTCACTTCTTTTCAGTGTTTCCATGGAGTTTTCTAATCACGTAAAAATGAAAATGGAATCATGACTGATAAAATTTTGCGATTCTGGAGTGACTGTCAGTTCAAGCACCTCATAATTGTACTCCCAAATGTTTTATAACGTGCAAAGGGAGAACTGGCACCCCAACCATATTACCTTCAGTAATTGGGTACCATTTCAAACAAAAAATTACATTCAATTCTGTTTATTTGGATATACGTACCATATAACAGTTTCAAATAATATCGCTCTGCTGCTTCTCGCAACATGTGCAAAAAAGAGTAAGCCGTTTACATTCCGAATCTTTTGCGCAACTAAATTAAATTTTGTCCATATTTGAATACTAAGAGAGCTGCAAGTATTGAAATTGAAAAGGGTGTCATATAACCTGGGGGTGCCATATCACCTGGGGTGCCACATCACCTGAGGGTGCCACGTCTCACAAATTTCTCGCACCTAGCATTCTGAATACTACGAATGCTGTAAGTATTAAAAATGAGAGGGGTGCGATATTTCCGTGGAGTGCCATATATCGCATATATCACGCATTTAGCATTCTGAATTATTGTCATATAAGATAGAAAACAGTCAGTTAGGCGTTTATGCAAAACTCTCACTTTAGTTAAACGTAGATTAAAGTTATACTAACATCCCACAAAAGTAAGCTGAATTTAAGCACAGACTAAAAAACTGGGCACTTTGTAAGTGTACCCCATACTTTTCATTTATAAAACACTTTTTTTATACATAATGTTTTATTTTTATTTTGATATTTTTTTTTTTTTTTTGCTCTTTAAGCACTTTTTCTGCAACATTTAAAATTCAAGTCCCGAAACCGGATAACGATGCGTTAAAGCAAAATGCTGTTTATTTCAAGTGGTATGTTTTTTTTTTTCTCAAAATACTGACAAACAGTGGTACTCGTACGGAAAAAAAGAACAGGACGTGCAAAAGATAACGCGTAAGGTAGGCAACGTGAGCACAGTCAAACCCGCTGCTTACAAATGTGTAGGTACGAAAAGTGCAAAGTGTGTGTGTGTGTTTTGTACACAAAAAAAAATGAGTGGTATGACTAGACGGGAATACTATAAATTACAGCAAATTTGTATTTTTATTAATGACGCTCCACTGTCTAGGCTGAGGTAACACACAGCGTAGTTGTATAAAATTGGAAAAAAACAAGAAAAATCAAAGCAGCAAAGGTAGGCAGGCAGTCACAGACAGACCACCAGATAAAGCGACATGTTTGCATAGAGACAAGACATGAAAAACCACGCGACACACAATCAAATAGCGCAGTATGCAATCAAAAAACTTGCATAATTACAGCAAAATTATAGCAAGTTTTTTTCTATGTTGATATATGCAAATTTGTATGTAACACGTACAAGAAATAACTGCGATTTTGGTTTTTTATTGCTGATTTTGCTTATTCATGCTTACAATGACGTTTAAATATCGAAAAAGTTGTTGCAACAACTGCAGCATCACCAGCAAAAATGTTGTTCCTATTGAAGTTGTTGCTAAAGAGTTGGTGTTTATATTGATGATGTTGCTGATGCTGCTGCTGCTGTTGAGAAGATTTTAATAGTGTGAATAAGCGCAAAAAAGATAAACTTAATGCCAACAAGTATGCAGGTACCGCTATTTCAAGTGTTCATATGTAATATGCAACATCATCATCAAAGAAGATGACACAAGTACTTGGCAGCAGCATACATTCTCCTCAAATGCTGTAACTTTTTCATACAAATTGAGCAAATGTGATGCTTTTTACTGTAGGACAATTATTTATTTTTTTCTAAGCATAAGTATTCTTACGAAATTTTGTCTTTTAATTGTCAACGTTACTTTCCAAGAGTTTGAGCACTGAATGTGTTGTAATCAAAATATTTCCCATACTTTTATATGTCTTTGTTTTCAAATCAATTTGTTTAAGACTTCACAATTTAAGCGAAATTTTAAATGGTCACTTTTATAACCCGATATTCCCCTCCATGTTTAAGTATCAAATATTGTAAATATTTCCAGTACACAATTACAACACTTGAAATTGACGGCGCGTGGTTGCATAAAAATTAAATCTCCGCTTTTTTATCCGTTACGGATCCGTTACTGTTTTTGTACGACTTAAAGGCTAGAAAATATTATAATTAAAAAAGTGGCGAAGCTTGGTAATGCAAACATATGGCAATTAAGTGTACAATGTACATAGTAATATGTTTATTTTTAAATTGCCACAACTCATGAACGATGAGTCACTCGAAAAAAAATAAGTCCACCTGCTTATAAGGAGTTGCGTGCTCTAAAAATCATAATCATTTTTCGATCTTTGACCGTGAATATCTCAAAAACGGGATCTGATAGAATTCCAAAGTTTGATGCGGTTTCCGGTCCATTTAAGACGGATTAGATTTTGCTTCCAGCCTATCGTGTTCAGCCATTCCATGCCTAGCGTAACGAGATTTGTCACACCCATTTTAATTTTGCTGATATTTGATACATGGTTTTGTTGCAAGCCTAATCTGATAGGGGGATGCACAGAGTGAAAAAATTGGTAAATTGTGACAAACTCCTCTCACATAAATGGCAAAAACTTTGCCATTTTTTAACGGATTTTCATGTTTAGATTATTTTTGGAAAGGTATTCAAGCATGCTTTAACCAAAAATTAATTTTGTATTTGACAAAGATCCATATAAAAACATCCATTAAAGAACATCCGATAAAACATCCGTTAAAAAAACATCCATTTAAAAAATTTCGTTTTTAGTTTTGTATGTTTTGTTTTTTTTTTTTTTTTTGAATGTTTTTATGTTTGGATTTTTTTTTTTTTTTTTTTTGATGTTTTTATGTTTGGATGTTTTTATTTTTGGATGTCTTTTTTTTGGATTTTTTTTGGGTTGTTTTCTTTTTTTTTGGATGTTTTTATTTTTAGATGTTTTTATTTTTTGGATGTTTTTATTTTTGGATTTTTTTATTTTTGGATGTCTTTCTTTTTTGATGTTTTTATTTTTGAATGTCTTCTTTTTGGATGTTTTTATTTTTGGATGTTTTTTTTTTGATGTTTTTATTTTTTGATGTTTCAATTTTTGGATGTTTTTTTTTTTGATGCTTTTTTTTTGGATGTTTTTATTTTCGGATGTCTTCTTTTTGAATGTTTTTTTTTTTTTTTTGGATTTCTTATTTTTTTGTTTTTAGATATTTCTGAGTAGAATCGGTAAAAAGTACTAAATTTACTACTATTTTAGACTAATCTACTAAGAGCTGGTATGTTTCGCTGTTTAGAAGTTATGATTTTTTCAACTTATCAAAACATGAAATGAACTGAAACTTCATGACAAAACTCACAAAAATGGTCCACGGCAGTACTAAAAAAGTATTTAAAATAGTACTTTTTGCTATATTGCAGAAGATTGACTTTACGCTAACAGCCTGATTCACTGCCTATTCAAAACAGGATCCACAATTTTGTTGAACACATTTCATAACATGAAGAAAGCCTGAATTTGTAGGAACTATATTTTAATTCTTTTTGCAATAAAGAATTTAAGTATTTTTGTATGCTCTAATTACAAAAAGAATAATTTTTCAAAAACTCAATAGTGCTCAGAAAAAGCATCAAAACAGCGTAAGTTGTACAACACTTCACCAACAACACTGGGACTCAAGTTGCAGTGGAAACAAAAACATTAAAAAATTTGTAAAGACCATGATGACTGGTGGCATTTAAAGCTCAACTTTGCAAGCTTCAAACTAATGATGCATGGAAATAACAAAAACAACAGCAATAACAACAATAGTTTATAATTACAGCAACGTTTTTTTTTTGCCACGACTTGAAGCAGAAAAAGAAAAATCTACAAACAAAAAAAAAGGGTGGCAACATAATGACATTATGGGAAAACTTCAAATGTTAATTATGGCAAAGGCGAAAAAACAACAAAACCTATATATGACAGAGTATTGTGCAACTTGTTGCATTGTTTTGTAACAACAAAAATAACAAAGGGTTCATCAAACCCAAAAATCATTTTGCCATAACTTTAATTCATTTTTACATAAATTGCAGCATTAGTGCGATTTTAATATGTAATATGTTAATTATAATTAGACATGCTACAATTATGGGAATTTTAATTAGCACGCTAATTGTAACAAAATTTTTTATTGTTGTAGGTTTCATACATTTTCTCAGCGAGCAACTTAAACAATAAATTTTTATTGCAACATTTGACGTTTAAAGAGAGCAAATATCGTATGAAAATCACACGCTTAACTGATTTGATATGATTTGTTCATACACTTTGGGATATGTCTGTGAATTATCCCGTTGGGAACTAAATGCATATGGAATCATCATCATTCATAGTTTAGCTGCACACATTGTTACTTTATATGTGAGTGTGTGTGTGCGGTGTGCACCCTTTCTTGCTGGTTGCGCGCCTTGTCATTATAATTAATACAATTTGGCTAATAGCGTGATTTAGGGCTCATATAAAGTTGATTGCTCACAGCGTGTGTAAATTGTGCACGCTGTGGCATTAGCCAAATAAGAGAGCTATGTTAATTAATAACAATGATACTTGAGAAGCAGCACAACTTGCAAGTGAATTTGAGATATCCTCTTCTTCTTAATCAAATGTTGTAAATTTACAAACCAGCGTTAAATGGGAAATATTTTAATTTGTTAAAAATTTAACTTGAACTTAATTTATCAATAAGATTTATCAAAATTCAAGTCTTGAAATGATATCGTTTGGATACACTCAATTATTTCATGAATAAGTGTACTTATGCTATATAATTGGCTTAATACTGTCAGTAGTTGCGATAGCATTGATTAAAAAGTGACTTTCACTTTTTTTAAAGGCATAATCGTCTACATTAGGGCTGTTTCAAGAAAAAATAATTTTACGAAATTTCAAGATTACACTCAAAAACAAATTTCTTCATCAATTTACGTCCAAGTACTTCTTTGAACTTGGTTCAACATTAATTGTATTTTTATTAAATTTTTTACGCATTATTCTTAAGTTTTAAGCATTTCTTGTCTTAAGTGACCACCACTGAAATTTTCCATGGAATATTTTTGTATAATACTTTATCCCAAAAAAAAAAGAGTCAAAAAGACTCATAAAACATGATGTATGGGTTTAACTTTTAAAAAAAAAAGTTCCTTGTATGAGATTATTATGGGGGTTATCGTGAATCAAGATTCCCGGGGAATTTCTTAAAACTGCAATAGAAAATGCAAGGCAGTATGAGAAAATTCCCCGGGAATATTTATTCACGATAACCCGCTATATCTTTGGACAACAAGACTGTAAGACCGACGAAGTCAATTGTCTCAATAGTCCAATCTTTGAACTAGTTTTTTAGTAAGTAGTCCATAACAGACTACGGCTTAAAATTATCTAAATTTACTAAAATTACTAAAATTATCAGTTGTATCAAAAATGGTTCAAATGTAATACATAATCCGTCATTAGTACCAAAAGTGGTCCAATTGTGTATCGATTGTATCATTGAAGTTATAACGTTACTGACTACGTACTGTTAGGCAAATCGTCGATTGTGAAGAAGAGCAAACGATAGTGTATCGGTCTAGTGACTTACGCTGCGTGGAGAGGCCCGAGTTCAAATCCTCCACTCGGTGCTTTTCGATACCAATTTTTAAATTTCTATTAAACTGTACACAATTTGTCCGAAAAGTCTTTGGAGCAGAAAATTAAACATATGTCCAACATAGGGGTATACGAGGTATAAAATAGTAAAAAATTAATAACAAAAAATTTCATCCGCATTGAGATTCGAACCCGGATCAAATTGCTCAGAAATACATGAATCTATGAATCCTTTTGAAATTTTTGTGTAAAATTTGAATTTCAAATTAAATTTGTTGAAATTTATAAATAAAATAAAAAAAAATTGTCCTTTTTCTGGTCCGAATGCAATCCATAAGGAGACAATTGACCTTTTCTGGTCCGTTTGTAATACATAAGGAGGCAATTGGTTACGCCCAAATGACAAACAATGTAAAACGTAAATAGAACTAAATACGTCAATGGACCAGAATTTGGACTAGCCGGTTTCTCCCATGGAGTATTTTGCAAACTGGTTTTGGAATGGCCCGTGGTCCTGCAGGGAGCATTTATATTTTGCATAAGTTGCAAGCAAGTGACGCACGCATATCGGCACAACTACTGGCACAGTTAAAAGTTTATCTGTGAGTGAATACGTGTGCGGAAAGCTTTTAAGCACAAAAGCTCAAGTATCCGCGGGCATAGGCGTTGGAATTCACTAATATAAAGCAAAAAATGTTAAAAATCATCCCATGAATACGTGTGATTTTTTTCAGAATTTTTTAAGCTTTTATAAATCTTCAAAAATTTGTGAAAAAAAAATAAAAAGTCAAAAAAGTTTCAAAAATTCACACGTACTCATGGGATGATTCTTATCATTTTTGCTTTATATTAGTGAAATCCAACGCCTATGCCGCGGGCACTTGAGCTTTTGTGCTTAAAAGCTTTCCGTATACGTATTCACTCACAGATAAACATTTAACTGTGTCAATAGTTCACGTATTCTTTGGATGATTCTAAGCATTTTTTACGAAAGGCGTTTTTGTAACGGGGCATTTAAGTACGCGTAACTTTTTTATTAATGAAAGTTCCTCCAATTTTTTTCATAAAAATGTTTTCCAGATTTCGGAGAACAATCCTTTTGATTTTATTTATTGAAAGGCATTGCTTTAATATCTATTTGTTTAAAAAAAGTGTAATATTGATAAGAAATTTTAAAAATTTTTCTGAAAAGTTTATTTCATATAAATTATTTTTGTCCTACAGTAAATATTTCATAAATTTTCGTTCAATATTTACGGAGAAATCGCAATTTAAAAACAGACTTACATAAAAATGCACATGCTCTTAACTTTTAAAAAAATTTAAATTTTGAAAAAAAAAAAAAAAATATAATGTGATAATTCATGTCAAAAACTCTTCAAAGAACCATCGAAAAAACATTGAGTTGAGCATTTTAGTTTTTACTGTCACCGTTTCAAAAATTTTAATTCAACTCATAAAATGCCAATGATGCTAATTATGAGCTAATAAAAGCAATCATATTAATCTTGTTAAATGAGAAAATACTAATTAATAATTAATACATATAAAAGCAAAAATTTTCACTAAACACGTGCTGTCAAAATGAACACAAAAATATACAAAAAAAATTAAACTGCAAAAATTTTCAATTAATTATCAATAAATAATTTAAGCACTACATAATTGCAAAAAATATGCTATATTGGTATACAGCGCCTAAAAGGCGACCACATTATGACTACTAATAGCGCATATTATCGTTAACAACGTTGAAAAAAACAAAAATCCATAAAAAGGCAAACTTCTATAATTAAATTTTAATAAAGCAGTACATCACAGCTGTCCATTCATAGGCGCCGAATAATTTGCAATTTAATATTCTAATTAAAAACCAAAATAAACAAAAACCCCCAAAAAAAAAAAAATAAAAAACGCATGAACAATAAATCAACACGCAATGAGTAAAAGAACGCTATTAATTTATTACGTGCGAAAAGTTCAATGAATTCTAAAATAAAAGAAAATTTATTTATTTTATTTTGTAATAAAAATAAATTATGATTATTTTCTTTTTTTCTTTCGCAAATTCTTTTCAACATTTTTTAATTGATTTTGAAAGAAAAAATTCTTTTCATGTTTTGTATATTTTTTTCATTAGATTTTTTGCACTTTTTTCCGAAATTGTTTATTTAACGAACAAATGCGAATAAAATAAACAAAACGCAGCTGTTTAATCGATAAAAAAAAAGAAATCTGTTTATTTTGTTTTTTGCATTTTTTTCAAATTTTTCTTTTATTAGATTATTTTTTTATATTTTATTATTTTGCCATTATTTTTTTATCATAGTTTGTTTATTAATGCACGCGTTGACAGCACACACTTGCAGGCAGAGGGTGAAGATTGGCAACACTGCCAATATGGCGGCAGCCATATTATTATAACAAATACGAGTATTGCGTTAGAGACGCCGCCGATAACGACGACGACACGCATACGATAAAAATGTAAATAAACTTTGAAAATTAATTGTTGCTGCTGATTAATATGGCAAAAATAAACAAAATTAATTGAATTATGGGTAAACAATAGAAATGTGTAGATAACTATGTAGGTATGTAAGTAAGTAGTGGCGACAACCATATGTTTGAGCTTACATTATAGACAAAATGAAAATGCTCATAAATTTTATACATAATGTATACAAAATTATCATAAACTTATGATGCCTCAAAGTATATGGAGCGTTACATATGTAACCGGATGGAACTTGGCTTTTGCATCTCCGATTTTTTTAAACTTTTTCTTCTTACAGTACAAGTTGAGAGTAGCATCTACGTAGGGCACTACTTATATTTCGGGAATAGCAAATAATAACAAACATTTTGAATTGAAAATGGCTTTATTGTTTTTGAAAATATTCCTCTTTGATGATCATCAAATCACTTTTGCATTCGTTCAAACCATTTGTCATAGCAGTTTTCCCATTCCTCTTGAGACACCTCCAAAACATGGTTTTTGAACGCTTCAACTGCTTCTTCGGCGCTCGTAAATCGTTGACCACGCAGTTTACCTTTGATGTTCGAGAACAAGAGAAGTCATTGGGTGCCAAATCAAGACTATACGGAGGATGTCATCAACTCGATATTTTGACTGCTCAAAAATTCACCTGTTTCACGAAATGTGTGAGAACTCGCATTGTCATGATGGAGAATGATTCGTCCTCGGGGGTTGGTTTTACGAATTTCTCCGAAGACTTTCTGGAAAGAAATGGTCGTGTACCATCAGAATTGACCGTCCTATGTTGCTCAAGCGGAACAGTGGCCACATGACCCATTCGGCCGAAGAAACAGGCGACCATTTGCTTCGCTGTGTTTCGTCCACGAACAACTTTTGTTGGACTTAGCTCGTCTTGGAACACCCGGTCGATTGCTGTTTTTTTTCCAGCTCATACGCATATATCCATGATTCATCACCTGTCACGATCTCATACAAGTCTTTTGAGGCACCACGGTCGAATTTTTTAATCATTTCCTTACACCAAACGATGCAAGCCTTTTTTTGAGCGATTGATAAGTTATGGAGTTTCCAACGAGAACAAACGTTTTTTTTACAACTAAGTGTTCATGCGAAATCGAATGTATTGGAGTGGAACTAATGGGCAAGGATGCCTCCATCTCGCAATATGCCACATGACGATGTTTCATTATCAGTTCATGCACTGCATCGATGTTTTGTGGCACAACAACCGATTTTGGACGACCTTTACGGAATTCGTCGGTGACCGAACTCCGACCACAATTGACTTCACTATAACAACCATATACTGTGGTTTTTGATTTTGCTTTATCGCCATACAAAGAACTGAGTTCATCGACACATTCTTGTTGACATAATCCACGTCGAAAGTTATGAAAAATAATCCAACGAAAACCTTTTCTTGAAATTTCCATTTTTTGGCCAAATTGATTTTCTTAACTCACTGAAAACAAAACAAATAGCACTTGTACATCAAAACGTTGTGAGTACGTTTATGCTAAAAAATGCCAGATTTTAGCCATTGACATTAGTATCGCCAGTTCCCGAAATATAAGTAGTGACCCTCGTATGACTTTTTTCAGATTTTTTTATTTGATTTTTTGAGACTGTTTTAAGAATTGGAAAAAGATGGTATCCATATTTTTTTTAATTGTTTTATAAACAAGAAAGTGAGTGGAAGAGCAATAAAAAACTCCTGGCTGCCTGGAGGGGGTATAAATATTCACCGATTTCCATTAATTTTTCCTTTCTAATATTTCTTTCAAACATACTACCCCCATTTTTCCATCCCTTAAAGGGGCTCTTACACAAAATTTTGATAAAAATTACAAAAAAAATTCTCATTGCTAAGAGAGGAAAAATATTTTCACCGGTCTGCATTAATTTTTCCTCTCCAACATATCTCTCAAACATACTACCTCCTCTCAAAGCGGCTCCCATACAAAATTTTGTTAACAATATCAAAAAAAAAATCCTCATAGTCGGAAGAGGGAAAAAATGTTCCCCTACATTGATTTTTGCTCTCCAACATTTCTCTCGAACATACCCCCTTTTCTTCGATAGGCCATGTAAAATTTAGATAGTAATATCAATTTTCTAAGGAAGCACATCGATACCTACAAGGTTGACTGTGAAGAGGTGCGAACGCTACTCAGTTTCCTGGGGTTTCACTCTATGACCTACAAATCTTTTAATCTGAAAATATGGCCAGATGACCCAATTCCATTAAAAAACCCTACTATACTAAGTCAATTTTCTCCAGTTTTGAGTTTTTGATGCTTCTGGCTTAAAATATTATAGTCTTTATTATAGTCAATGCGCAATATCTCTGTTAAAAAGTAGTTAATTGAATCATGAGTGAAAGGATAACAACGATTTCCATAAAAAAAACAAAAACCGATTTTTAAAAATTCAAATATCTCAAAACTTAAAAAACTGACTTAGTGATTTTCACTTCTATAGGCATGAAATCAAATCATGTTAAATAAGTAGTTAGAAATAACGTTGGACTTTAATAGTTGCACTCCGATATTGCTTTTAAATATTTTTCATAAATCATTTGGTTGAATTTTTGTTACTCTACAGAAAAATATAGGTAATACTAATGGCTGCTTTGAATTTTATGAAAATAGCACAATATTTTGTTAGCTTTTAAATGTACCATTCAAAGTTACATCAATGACTGCCAACAGTTTTTATAGCAACTTTGAAAATTTAAAAAACAATTAAATTCCAACCAAACGGAAGACAAATGAATAAATAAACACATTTTTATTGATTAAATGTCTACATTTTCTAACAAAACCAGAAATACCTTAGAAATGTTGGAGCTATTCCCACCTACAAAACTTTATCATAAATTTTCAAAGAAACGCAAATACTTAAAAGGAAATTAAATTATAAATAACTAAAACAAATGATTTGCTTTCAAACTGAAACTATAAATCAATATTTTTACAAGTTTTATAGCGTCGTCCGTCTACTATGAACACTTGAATGAATTTAGGCTCCACCTCTTCATCAGGCGGCTGCCTTCCATTCCCATTCAAAGCATAAATAATTTTTGAACAATTGTAAATGTCGTCGTCTTCATCATCATCGTCGTCGTCGTTGTTAAAGTTTTCTCAAACAATTGTGGCAACATTACAAAAATAAACAACAAACTCGAGAACAAAAAAACAAAAACTAAAAACATAACATTTGCAACGGAAAATTTATGGTTTTTGTTACAAAAAGCTGAGAGCAGGAGGAGGAGAAGCAGAAAATGGCAGGCGGCGGGCGTTCACAGCACAACAACTGTGCATACTCAGAAGGGGCCATCATCATCATAAACGTACGTTGACCCAATTCTGTGCAGCAGTCAGTCAGGCTGGTACTCACCAAATGCAATATCGATGTCGACAGAGCAACAACAATGATGATGATGATTTTGATGTTGATTCTGATTGTGTTGTTGATGGAAGTGCGGCGCTCGTGTTGATGAGGCAGGCGTGGGCCGCACATTGACCATGTTGCAGCAGCAGTTAAAACTCTTCGTTGTCGTTGTGTACTACACAAAACTTTTTGTTTTTTTTTATTAAACATGTTGTTTGTTACTCATAGCCAGTTAGAGCTTTACACCCTTCTGCTGCTCAAATACTGAATATGCAATTCATGCTCTTGTATTGCAAGTCTTGGTATTTATGCTTATTTTGCCCTATAGTGCAGCTGTTGGTTGTGTAAAATATTTATCGATTTTATAAGATTTGCAATCATTGCACCCTGCGATTTTGTTAGTTGCTTTGCATATTGTAAAATTTACTACATTCAGACACGCGTTGTATATGTGGCAACAACAAATATTTGCATAAAATTCTTCAATTCTCGTGATACCAAAGTAGGTTTATCGCAACTCGTTATTTGTTCATATTAATTAAAATGTTGCTCATACGTCATGCTGTAAAACTTTGCACTCTCATGCCGCAGCACCGATATAAGCTAGCGCAAGCATTGTACGACATGCTGATCCAATTTTGTATGCTTTACAATAGTAACAAGTTATAAAGATGGCTGCTCAAAAATGTGCAATATGGTTGCAATTAATAAAACAATTCCTTTATAAATTTATCATCACCCATAATTCAGTAGCAGCAATAATTTAAATAACAACAACAAAAGAAAGAAAAACCATACAAATTATAATAATAACAATAACGAAACTGTAATGTAAGCCATATTGAAATTTTATCTTGTTTTCGTTTTTATAATGTACATATTGTATTTATTGGTGTACCACCACCAGCCCTGGCAATAAATTGCATTATATTGCGTTGTCGTTATCATTGCATGCGTTGACGTCATCACGCATATGGTTACAAGCAACTACCGCTCCTACTACTGTCTGACCGGGGCTGTTCTTTACCATAGCCTCGTACTGTGTTCTTTACCATGCCATGCAATGCAACCGACTCAACCCATTTGACCTGATTTTGTCGGCTGTTGGTGTCATTACATTGCTGCCACTTATATTGTTGAAAGATGTTAAATTTATTATGGCAACATTATTACATTTTGTTTTTCTTTACATTCCCTTTTTTGCTTTAAGTTAAGGATCTAGTACATGATTACTGGGAAATTGATTTTCAAATAAAATTTATTATGAAAATTGCAGTAATTTTTCAAATGCATAAATAAATATTTAATGCTAAGTAAGACGCCAGCTATAAAAATTAAATAATGCAAATTTGTTACTCATACGACATGTTAAAATTAATAGACAGCGTATTATTGATTTTGATAATAATGTTCCGATGCTAGCTTAGATTTTTATGACATGGTAATTTCATCCGTTTATATACACCACGCAATTATTGCAAACTTATAACAATGGCTGCCATAAATTTTTATAGCAATTTAACATCTAACTGAAGTACAAATGTTTATGGAAAAATTTGATATCTTATAAATCTTAAATTGCAAGGTTCTTTTGTGAAATATGTAAATATTACTCATACGTCATGCTATACAGAAACTAAAAATATGTTACAATTCTGGATACGATATTACTTAGAACTATTATATTGCACTCATTTGGTGTATATTTTATTGCGCTACAATACTTAAAAAGTTTATCAATGGCTGCGTTTATGCTTTGTGAAAAATCGATAGTTTTGTGCAAACTTCATATAAATCACAGCTTGCAACTTTGCATTGCAAATATTTACGCTGCATATAATTTATATCAATGTTATACAATGAGCTAGTGTTTCTCATACGTTGTGTTTCATAAAATGTACTAAAATATAAACTTCACTTAAGGCTCCAACAACTCAGCTCCGATATTACTTGGAACCATTACATATTTCGCCATAATTTTGATAACTTTTTTTTTTGCGGTAGAACCTTATAAAATCTTATCAGTGAATGCAGCAATTTTTCGCATGAAAAATAGTTATTTGTTAGCGAACTTTCAATGTTTCTAAATGTGTATAAATATGCAAAAATTTTGAAAACGTGATTTTCTATAAATTTTTATAGCAGCTTGTGAGCAAAAAAATACCTTTTGGTGTAAAAAAAACATATTTTCACTGTTAACAAAATAAAACCTTATTATGACTCATACGCCATTCTTGGTCACAGTCACTAAAAAGTGATTTTTTTACTCAAAAGCTTAATATTTTGCATTGCAAAAATACAAATAAACAAATGGATATGCCGAAATGAAGCAAAAATGAAGATTATAAAGGATAAATCTCTTTATTTATTGAAATTAATTAAATTAAATTAAAATTCCTTTATTTTTATTATAGATTTTTTTAGATGTAAACTTATCAACACACCCGGGGTGGGCGCCAAATGTAAAGAATAAATCTCTTTATTTATTTCCAAAATAAAATTTCTTTAATATAATTTTAGATTTTTTTTTTAAGATTAAAATTTTTTCGCATTCCCACGTTTTTAAATTAAAATTTTTTTATTTTTCTTCTAAAATTTTTTTAAATCCCTCTGTTTCTTTTTAAATTAAAATATCTTTATTTTTTTATATTTTTTTTTTTTATTAGAATGAAAATTTTTTAGCACCTCCACGTTGGGTGCTAAATGTAAAGGAAAATTTTATTTTTAAATTGAAATTTCTTTATTTTTCCTTAAGATTTTTTTTATGAAAATTGTCAAAAGGATACATTTATTTTTGAATCAAAATTCCTTTATTTTAATTTTAGATTTTTTTCTTATGAAAAATTTTTAGAACGCCCATATCGGGCGCCAAATGTAATGGATAATTTTCTTTTTAAATTAAGATTCCTTTATTTTTCTATTAGATTTTTTTTAAGATGAAAATTTATTAGCACGCCCACGTTGGGTGCCAATTGTGAGGGATAAATTTATTTTTAAATTAAAATTCCTTTATTTTTCCTTTAGATTTTTTTTAAGATGAACATTTTTTAAAACACAAAGAAAAGGAAAAGCGACCTTAACTTCACAAAATCAAAAAACGGTGTTTCTGCATTGTCTAAAAACACATTATTTTGAATAAAAAATAAGCTTTGTCGCTGAAAAATTCCAAAAGTTGACTGGCATTTCCAAAATCGCAAAGGCAAAAACTCAAAGTTTGTAGATATCAAAGTTACCAAAGTGGTAGGGGCTTGGCTAAGCCGCTTCTATTGATATCTGTATTTGGATAAGCGTCCTAAAATCAATTTTAAAATGTTGAGAACATGTTAAAGCAATGAATTCCAGCCTCAACTGAAAACCGATGAAATTTACGATGTCTCTTATTTTTTTCCTTTACGAAAAATTACTTCTTTCTATCATACAAAAATGTTGTTCATACGCCATGCTTGCTTGCATGCAAAAAAATGTGTCAACACTTTAAGTTCCCAAAACCTTACTCCGATATTAGTTGGTGTCATTAAACCATAGTCATTTTGTTCATATTTCATTTCTTCGCTAGAATTTAAAATTTTATCACTGGCCGCAAAAGCTTTTTCTTTGAAAAACAGCCCATATAAAATAATGTCATTTTATGCATTATTGAAAAACCCTACCGACAACCAGCAATTAAATTAGGTTAGTGAAATTTCTTTTGTAATTTAAGCTGTATGCATAATTTATGCTTAAAATGCTTTTTGCTGTAATTATACGAAACTTTAAAATCTGAACAACACCCTACAAACACGCATAATTACAATGGTCAGTAGTACTCAATGTACTACGTTTTAACAAGGTTTTTGATTTATGGCGTGTATTGCGTTTTTAACTTTTTATTACTTGAAAACATATTTTTAACAAAATCAATAAAACTTAAATTAAATGTTGTGTACATTTGACACGCAATTGCTGCATTACCAATGTGGTACTCATGTAGTTAACATTTTACTTGCGGCTAAAGACAACAAAAAAAAAAGAATGTTTATTAACCATTACTTAAAATTTTTGTAGTTGGTTTAACTAATGTACAATTTAACGCCATTTGGAATGTTTCTCGCACGTACAACTTAAATAAATAAGGCGCATAAATTACATTTTCAGACGTTTATCATTGATATTTATAATTGAAATTGCTATAAAATATCATTGCTATAATTTATGTTTATAAGTAGTTTTTTTCGAAATTTTCTCAAGCAACCGTGGCTGAGTTATGAATGCATAATTTTTGGTTTTTTTTTTTTTTTTGACTGCTTTTTTGAAATTTTTTCAAAAATTTTTTGGTGCATGACTCAGGCAAGCGCATAATGGGCGCACACCTTAAAACTTATAGCAACAACAGTAGCACAGCAGCAGCAAAATTTTTTAGTTTTCAACCGAAAGTGAGAGTGGTGGTATCATGGGTAGAGTAACAACGTATGGGTGAATAAGTCGTATTGGTTTAATCTGCAACAACAGCAACAAAAACAATAAAAATGATAGCTACAAAATTGTTGTAATAAAATTAAAAAGCACACAAATTCAAAACTTTCTTTTTCAATATTAAAAGCGTAGAAATCATACGAAATACACATTGTACATTTGTGCATAAAATCAACAACGACAGCAATCAGTTGGTAGAGATTGAAGAAAGAAAAAAAATATCATTTTGCCTTAATTTGGACTTTCTTTTCTGTTAACTGTAAATTTCTTTTCTACAATGAAACAATTAAATTTAAATAAAAATTGATTTGTTTCATTTTCTATTTAATACATTTATTTATGTTAAGATTTAGAAAAAGTGAGACTTAATTTTGTTTTGTCATTATTTGTGATATATTTCAAAGAAAATCGACTATGATTTCAAATAATGGAGAAAGACAAGGGGCATTGTTTCATGTCATAGGCATTAAAGTTTGTTCGATGGCTGGGAAAAATAGGAAAAAATTTCAAATAATTTGTACATTAGATATATCCAAAATTCTTCAACACTTTATGTCTGATTTTCTAGGACCGGGTTTCACAGGTGGCACCTTTAATCTGCCTCTATTAAATTTTGCTTCAAATACTTACCCACTTTTGTTGAGCGAAAAACAGTTTGATATTTTGTCAGAAGCTGCTTCTACATATACTATTCATATAAAATAGCTAACTTCATGTAACGCTTTAACACGAAGTATACTGAACCAATTTTTATAATTTTTGCTTTGAATCATTATATTTGTGCTAAGAAGCATACTGGCGCACTTATTTTTTTGTTTTTGAATTGTTAATGGTCTTTTTTTGAAGTTGTTGGAAAAACTCAAATTCAATCCAATCACAAAAATTTTCATTCGCATTTTCATCGTTAATGCTTATTATTTGGTCGGGGATCAAAATTTATAGCTTTCACTATTAGTTAAATTCGAAAGAATTATCTTTTGAGAAGATATCGGTACCTCCAATGTAAAAGTTTGTAACTTGAGTTACCAACTTCTTACGGGACAGCGTTTTTCGAAATCTACACATTTGGTTCCATTTTGTGTCAAAATTTGGTACCTCTAGCTTGAAATTTGAAGGCCTGAGATCTATTTGTGAAGTCACAACCTAAATTTATTTTATATAGGTTTTCATACAAAAAAAAAAAGTTAAAATACAAAAATGCTCATAACTCAAAACTACAATTTTCGAGTTACCAACTTTTACGTTGGACGGATCGATATGCATACGATATCTGCAGACGTGTTGGTAACAGCTATCCCTGGGTGAACTGCAACGATGGGCTGCACCAGCGGTGATTGACGTGGTGGTAACAACACTGTTGAGTGTGCTGCTTATGGTGCTGATAGTGCTAGTGTAGTAACTTAGCAAAGCCTTCTTCCATATACGTAGCCACTGCCGGTGTGCTGCTCCCGGACATTGATGTGAATAAATCTGCGTCTCGAAAACTATTGCTTTGGAGCATCATCACAAAAACAGAAAAAACATGACTTTATTTCTAATTTTACTTTAATTTTTTTAATATAAATTGATTAAAACGATATAAAAAATGTGTACATTTAACAATTCATATTTTAGGTTGCTTGCCGCGTGATAAACTTTCAACGAATGAAGTTCTTCCCAACTTGAACTTTAGACTCGCTAAAACGTCAAGCCAAGAATTGTGCTGAGCAATTGTCAGCGGGTAAGGGGTCAGAATATGCCCGGGGTAAGCATGCATATCGTAAGAGGCAACTGAAAGCGGGTGACCAGCCAGGGTGTGGAAGGGCGTAGCGTTGGACAGCGTTGCGCCTTGAAAGAAAACCCACAATGCCAGTATCTGGCACGGACAAGGCGAGTCGATGCCGCCTTAAATAAGCATCTTGTCAAAATCCTGAAGCATTAAAAGCGAATTTGGCCACTATATTTGCAGCGCTTGCCGGATCCAGCTTTAAGCTTATAACTTACTGTGTGGGGCGTTGCCGAGAAGATTATACTAATGAAGCATGGATCGAAAAACGATGGAAAATAACTCTCCAAGTGGTACCCACCTGCCTCGGCAGCATGCACATCGGATTTGGAGGTGCAAGAAACATGCATACTTAGGAATGATTCTCCTATAACTGGAACCAATATGGTTTCTCAAAATTGTTTGGCCCTATGCTCCTCCTAGGAGTTAAGGGAGAATACATACATACATTTTGTATACGAGTGACCGAGCCGGAAACACTCGCTAGTACTATAAAGCAGTATACATACTTATTTCAAGTTTTGATAGTTGGCTGTTACGAGTAGTTACAGATCGTGCGGATGGATAGTGTTGCTGTTCATCGAGTAATTACAATCAATTTTGGGGATTTAGAGGAAGGCGCATTTCCTCGCTTTAACACTTATTATGTTTTTTCCATTCAATATTTTTAGATACTTTTTGGACTTCTACTGATATTTTTGCTATTTTTCGATACTTACGGATTTTTACCGATATTTCTGATGATTTTCGGTACTTTTGAATTTTACTGATTTCTTCGATGTTCTTCGATAATTTCCAACCTCTACCGACATATTTGGAGTTTTTCTATACTTTTGAACTTTTACAGATGCATTAAATGTTTGGCGATAATTTTGAACTTTTACCGATTTTTCCAAATTTTTTCGATACTTTTGTACTTCTGCCGATATTTTAGATGTTTTTCGATACTTATGAATTTTTACCGCTATTTTAGAGTTTTGCGACATTTTAAATGTTTTTTTTTTTTTTTTGGCAATAACCATCAGTGGAAAATTAAAAAAAAACCCGAGCAACGCCGGGTAAAGCAACTAGTAAGTAATAAATTTACAATTTTCTCAACACTGCTCCAGCGAGTGCATGAGATCATGACATTATGTCAGTTGTAAAATTTTTATCCCACCACACCCTCAATATATTGCAGTTTTTAACCTTTTGAACAAGTTTGAATTTTTTTATATTTAAATAAATGCATTTTTTTATTATTCCCTGAACGTAACCATCTGTCACCTTGACAGTTTTATTATGCAACAAAAAATGAATTACCATAATAACAACAAATACAAAAACAAGTTGAAATTAAAATAAAAGTGTAAAATCGTTTAATCGCTTATACAAAGTCAAGGTCAAACGTACGATTTAAAATAAAAATGTAGCTATTAATGAGATGATTAATAAAATTGCAAAAGGTATGCATCTACTGCTGCCATGCTGAGAGCATTGATATCTTTAAATTGTAATGATTGCCCACTTTGTTTTAATTATTGCGATTGTGATTTTGATACAGATTTGTAATAATATACCCCATATTAAGTAGATTTCATTAGATATGCAGTAATTTGAATAAACGTAGAAAGTTACATATTTAGAGTTAAAGGAGTTAAATTTTAATATCTTTTGAAATTATTGTGCACAAGTAAATGCTTTATAATATTACAAAAACAATTTGCAGTCCACTGATAAACCAGCAATAATCCCACAAACAGAATGATGGCTGCTTATAAGCATGACTAACATGACGTATGGGTAATATTCAACTAGGTGCTGCATTAAAATCAATTTCTACCTTTATTAAATAATAAACTTAATTGAAATTAATTTTTTCTTCAATTTTTGATTGTAGAGAATGTAAAAGAGAAAGTTTTATAAAAATCGGTTCAGTACTCTTAGAGCAATACGTTAACAAACTTATACCCTTTCATAAAAAATGTACCTCAGAACTACTTAAATTTTGCTACTAGTTATAAAGACAGTTCATTAATATTTAAATTCTTTTCTTTTCATTTCAGGTAAAAAATTTTTGTAATGAAACTTTTTTGTAAGTAAAGTTAAATATTGTACTATATAAGTATAAAACGGAGCTGGAGTTTTAAAAAAAAAAAATCTTTTTATTTAAAGAAATGCATATCATTGAAACAACCATTAACACAAGATATTGTTTAGCGAAAAAATTAAGTTTTATTTTTTATGTAAATCAGATGTAAGCAAATAACACAATTTTAAAAAAAAATAAGCCAGTAAACTTTATTTATGCAATTAACGTTTCTCCATAAGAAGCAAGCTCGAAAGAACATTTATGGATTATTTATTTTGTATTTTTTTTTTTTTTTTTTTTGCAATTTATTATTATTTTTTTTTTTTTTTTTTTAATGTTCAAACAATCGAACAATGGACTTTGCCATCGAAGAACATCGTCTGAAACGACGCAATAACAATAGCACAAGAAAAAATGGCAATGGCAAGCAAACCTCCGCAGAATTTTTAATGCAGCGCCACTTGTGTTTCTTGTACTCAAGACGGACTATAAGCCGGCTACAGAAAATAAATGCTTCATAAAAAAAAACAGCAACTTGGACAGACAGTTAGTAAAATAGACAAATGAATGAAGACAAGAATAGAAAAGTTTTAGCAGCCTTTATGCCAACTTTTATGGCATTGAAGAGGCACGTCTTTTCTGCTTAAGTTCTTAAAATTTTAAGTTACTTTAAAATATTTTAAAAATTAACTACAAAAGCTTTTATTGTAATATGTAATAATGCCATGCGTCGTAATTGTCGTAATATTATTGTTCATACGACATGTTAACCAAAAATGGTTTTTTGCGAAAATTACCTTCCTTTGAATAGCAGCCATTACTCATACTTTAAATTTTGAAATAGTAATGTACGCTGAAGTGAATCAACTCAGACAGTTAGGTTCTCAAATGTATCGGTGTTGAGATAAATGGGTGATTCCAGAAAAAAGCCACATTAAGCCAAGAAATTGAAAATACAGTCAAATTTCTTTCTTTTGTTTTTTTTTTAATTCTTTCTAATTTTTGAACTCAAAAGTAGTTAAACTTCATCCATGGGATTAAATCTCAAAGATTGTAACCATTAATGTAAACTAAAATCGTCTAGTGGTCAAAAATCGACCACAAATGTATTAAATAATTTTGTTACTTTTTGGAGACTTTTTGCACTTTTTTTTGCTATTTGGTACGAAATCGAAAAGCTCTTTTATCATCCCTGGTATAATTCAAGCGAAATATAAACAAAACAAAAAACATGAAGTTATGCTTTTTGTCTCTCTCTACTTGTGCTTTGTCCTTTTTTTAGCTATTTGTAGCCGTGTAGTTTGTTGTTTTTAATATTGAAAAATTTGTATATGATTTTACCTGGCTTAAAGTCAAAATATTAACATAACTTTAACTTTGTGCACATCTACACACAAATGCCTTTCTGATGGTGTATAATTTAAAGTCGTACTCCATTTCTAACGTAGTGTAAGAAGATGGACAAGTTTTTGTCTTGCGTAATAATATATAGATATTGTACTTATGATAGAAAATAAGCAACAACAACAACAACAAAGTAGTTAAACTTGGTCTGACAGGCATGGTATAGCGATTTTGATCACTTCAGGGCTCCTGTGTCGTCGAGCAATACTTCAATGACGACAGCTAGGCTTTTTTATGCTTCAAAAATGTGAGCAATTGAATAAATTTTTAACCTTAATAGTAATGAAATATCTTATAATAAAAAATATCTTAAACAAAAAAGATCGGTCATCTAAAACTGTCGGAAATATGAAAGAAGAAGAGCAAAACTTCGAAAAGCCGAAGCTTCTTCAACTTTTTCATATACAAGATTTTTGCTATCCACATTCCCACCGAAGGATGTATTGCTGTTTTTCAAATAAATGTTCATCATACGACTTGCTAATCAAATAATGTTTTCTCAAAAGTTTCATAGATTTTGTATTTTAAAGCAGCCAATGATTAAATTAGAATAATCTATTAGAGCACTAAAATAAATAGAAATATTGTTAGAAAATATGGGTTCTAAAACATATCGGGACTTAAATAAAGGAATCTTAAATTGATTAAAGCAATTTTTATTGTTAATTTTAAAATTTTTGCAATAAACAGGGTGGTTAAAAACCGGTAGAATACCGGAAAATGTAAGATTTCTGAGACTATTCTGAGCAACTTTTCTGAGTTCAATTTTTTGAAATTCGTTAGATCAATTGGAGTAAGTACATAAATGCACAAAAGTCTTAAGATTAGGAAACAACCCCCAAAAAAAATAAAACGATATAAAGCCCAAAAATATATTTATGTTTTGAGATCGAAAATTTATAAACATCACAAGTAGATATGTCGTCAAAGCAATTGACACTCGTGATTTTTTAATTATACAGTCTCTAATGATATCCTCAAAACTAACATGGTTGTTAAATTTTAAACAAAAACACATAAAAAAATTGTATAGCGACATTTTTTTATTTCACCGCAACAATTTAACAGTTGTTTTAGCGTTTTATGCTTGTTTTTTTTTTGAGTTTTTTGCACTTATCCATTTTTTTATTTTAATTTACTATTTTGCTTTGTTTTCTTCTGAAATACATGCAGATATGTATGTCTTTTTTTTCTCTGATTTTGACCTTCCTATAAAAATAGTTATAGGTTGATGTTTTTGTGCCTGGCTTTGTGTAACTGTGGTTAATTTGTTATTTTAGCCATAGCGTGCTTGCATAATTTGTTTAAAGTTTCTATTCTTTTTTGTTGTTATTGCTTTTGGCCTTTGTTTATCATTTTTTACTTTTTTTATGTCTAAATATCTACTGTGCTTTTGTCATAAATTATTCGCACTAATGTTATAAACAGGCAGAACATGTTGATTTTTGGCGTCATTAACTTAATTATTTTGCATATGAAATTTATTTTAAGAAATTTGGCAAAATATGCGCTCCCAAAAAAGAGAAAATATTTGAGGTAAATTAAACGTTTTACATAAATTTCACTATTTTGCATTATAATTCGAAACTACTTTGCTAGTAATTTTAATGTTATTAATGCTTTTCATCGCTTTACATTTGATTCTGGATTTTTTTGTTGATTATATGGTATGATACGAGTATCCTTAATATACGTGGTGTACCTGTTCAATCCATTTTGTCATATTCCAAAATTTAAATATTCTTAAAATATTTCTTCTCAGACTTAACGAATGCTTTTAGTTCCAAAAAAAAAAAAAAACTAAAGAAAACTTTATGTTTTGACAGCTGTTTTTTTTATTTTTGTCATTTAAACTCATCCCTGGGGTGCAAACATGACCCATACGTTAGGCAATTAACTGGTTATTTACTATTTATACATGTTAATGATGGCACAAAAACATAATTTGACATTTGACTGTTAGCAAGCAATTAAAAGCTTAAAATAATACTACAGAAAAGAATGCCAACTAAAATAGAAAAAATATTTTCTTTGTAATAATTTTCACGTGTCACCAAAATGTGCCAACTGAAAAGCAGAAAAAAAAACTAAAAACTTTTTTTACTACAACAGCAATGCCTACATAACTGTCATATCACGCTCATGCCAACTGTCACATTTGACATATTAACTGTATGTAATAAATATGAGCAGTAAAACTTTCATTACCAGGTCATTGAATGGCAATAGCATGGCGCACGGTGGCATGGCTTTATATATTTCATGAAAAAAATAGAAGTCAATATAGAATAGTTATAATAGATAATTAAAAAACTCCAAAAATGGGTGTGATACGTCAGCGAACACGCCTACATCCCAAAGAAACTGCACTAAAATACTTTATCCCTAAAGGTATGCAACACATTATTTACGTAGGTATGCAATGCATATACAATTGGCTTATTTATATTGCAAAATCACATGGCCTTTATCAGAAAATTGATGATTTGAAAGGTTAATCATGAGATATGTCGAACTTTTTTGACTTCAGTTGACTCCAGATGCTCACCTTTCATTTTTTTATAGTTAAAAGATGTAGCTTGACGTAGCCAACTAAGTATTTTTCCGAGGAAAATTGCAAACGCTACATTTCATAGGGCCATTTTAGTTTGCCCATATCTTTTAAACAATTTATGTAATTTAAATTGTTCTCTTTAAGTTACTTTGGCTTATTTTTTCGATGTAAAAATATGAGTTTTTAGAAAAATGGCAAAAAGGCCTTCTTAGTCAAACATTTATCTTCTATATTAAACTGCATAATTAGATTTTTTCAAATTCAGTGGTCTATAAAAAATTTTTTTTTTCGCCAAAATACCACTGTGCGGTGTATTTCCATGAGTTATTTACTAAATTTTATGAAAAAAATCATAGAGGAAAGCTTTGGCAGCAGGGGGCAGGTGGCTATAGGCTTAAACTTTACTCACAGCTATGGTAGTTTCTTAATGTTTTTCACTTCATTAGCATACAATAAGATATTGTTGTAATAAAGAAAACGTAATAAGCTGCGGCGCTGTCGGGGAAGATTTTTAAATTTTTTTTTTAAGTACTGAAAACTCAAAGTTTTATTTCATATTACAAAAATTGTGGGTCATTCTATGCAATAAAGAAAAAATCTTAGTTCTTAAACTTAAACTAAGGGTCTGCACAAGCTAACTTGTTGGAACTTTAAGACATTTTCTACCACGATACGTTATGTCTTTTACCCGCTTTTAATTTATCAAATACATCAGTTCAGTGTCGCGTGTAAATGTCATGACAGTTCTTGGATATGAAAGAAGTAAAAACAAATACTGCACAGACCTGTCTTGTTTCATTCGCATCAGTTCAGTTCAGTGCATATACTGTAGTTGTGGTACAACACAACAAAATTCTATTTTAGTGAGAACTACTTTTCTCTCTTTCCTTGTGCCTCTTTTTAGTTCACACCCTTTCTCGTGAAAATATGTATATGCAAGCTATTACAATCCTGGGTTATCAGCACCTTGCAACTGGCAAGTGCTACGATACCATAAATTTTTCAGTAATATTTGTTTGTTTAAAATACAGTGCACTGTAATATTCCTAAGGATAAAGTTTTTTTTGACACTGAGAAAACAAATCTGCGTACTTCAGTATCAAAATTAAATCAATGAATAGTGAAGATTTGAATCTTGAATATTATGTATCAAATACTTCAGATCGGTGTAAAATGTGGGAGTAAAAAGAATACACTATGTTTCAAGATGTCTTGAAACTCCATTAAAACGATTAAACTTTAAATTTTAGGTAGTCTGGAACACAAGCATGATATAAGAAAACGTCTATTCAAAACTGTACAGTAATTTTTTCCTACAACGAAAACTGACAAACAAACTTTTCAGCTTTTCCTACAATAATAAGGAGTACAAAGAAAAAACAAATCAACTCAATGACATGTAAATGACGCCATTTCATGCCTTTGTACCTATGTATGTATTAAAAAGAATTAATGATAGGGATCCTACGATTCATGACGGCAGCACCAAAAAGATTTTTCCCACGGCAACGATGTGCTAAGAGACTTCCAAGAATTTTTGCGAAATTAATAAAAAGGAAAAAGAAAAATTAAATGGAAACCTTTTAATACATTTAAATAAATTAAAAGGTAAATCCACATTAATTTTATAAGGAATTCATGTAACGCTTCGCTGCAGATTTCACACAGACCTTTTGACGTCGTTCACCTTATTTCAGAAGAAGTATAAGAAGAAGAACAGAAAAAACCCCTCTTTTTCATATGCCACCTTTTAATTATAATTATGCAAGGTAGTTTAATAATTACAGGCAAACAATAACAATTTTTTTTTTGCCAACATGACTACGACTTGAATGAATTTTTTATTTTTTTTTGTTCCTCTTGAAACGTAAAAGTTACATTTCGCCGCAGCCAATACTGGCATGTTGCACGCACGCATGCGCTGTTGATTTGTTGTACTCATGAACTTCATTTTAACGTAATATTTGTAGTACGTTTGTCTATAACGACGTTATGTTAATACGAATTGCTTTAATAAATTAACAATGACTTTGTTTATGAAGTTAAGGTACTTGGCAAATTAACAAAAAAAAAAAATACTAAAGAAAAAACCATTCAAAAGAATGTTAAAAATTATTAACAATGGGTTGGTGGCATTGCTAACTGAGTGTGGTGTCATTGTGAGTTAAAGTGGTTTTTAGATGGCCAGTGAGAAAAAATGCCACAAGTTTTGAAAATGTACACAATATTTAGTTTTGTAATAAACTTTGATAAGTATTTTCTTTGAAAATGCATATTTTACCAAAATGCGGCTTTGCCCGGTATTTCTATTTCTTTGAATTTTAACATTCTCCAAAGTTGCGCTGAAATCAAAATTGAAGCAATATTTCTCTAGGGTCTTATCAAATCTTTGGCACAAATTTTATCCAAATCGCTTCAGTCGTTCTAGAGATAATACGTGAACGATTTTTTTTTTTGTCCCCCTTTTAAAGTTTACTATTTAACCGATATACGATCTCTTTTTTTATATGAAAGTTGCTGTGATGTAGATAGTGCTTTTGGACTTTTGTCGATATTTTTGATGTTTTTCGATACTTTGCACTGTTATAGTTATTTTAGATGTTTTTCGATACTTTTGTACTTTTACCGATACCTTGGATGTTTTTCGTTACTTTAAGACTTTTGTCGATATTTTAGATTTTTTTCGATAGTTTTTTACTTCTATTGATATTTTAGATGTTTTTTGATACTTTTGGCTTTTTACCGATATTTTAGATGTTTTTCCATACTTTTGGAGTTTTACCCGATATTTTAGGTATTTTTCGGTTCTTAAACGATATTTTGGATGTTTATCAATATGTTTGGACTTTTATCGATATTTTAGGTGTTTTTCGATACTTTTTTACTTATACTGATATTTTTTGGATGTTTTTCAATGCTTTTGGACTATAACCGATATTTTAGTTGCTTTTTGAAACTTTTGGACTTTTGTCGATATTTTGGATGTGCTCGATACTATTTTTACTTTTACTGATATTTCAGATGCTTTCGATACTTTTGGATTTTTACCGATATTTTGGATATTTTTCAATACTTTTAGACTTTTTAGACCAATATTTTAGATGTTTTTTGAAACTTTTAGACTTTTACCGATGTCTTGGATGGTTTTCGATACTTGTCGATACATTAGATTTTTTTTAATACTATTGGACTTTTGTCGATATCTTTTGGACTTTTACCATTTTTTTTAAGTATTTTTCGATACTTTACCGATATTTTAAATGTTTTTCAATACTTTTGGACTTATCGATATTTTAGGTATTTTCGATACTTTTGGACTTTTACCGATATATTGGATTTTTTCGAAACTTTTTAGTTTTACCGATAATTTGAATGTTTCAATACTTTTTGAATTTTACCGATATTTTAGATCTTTTACGACACTTTTAGACATTTGTCGATATTTTTGAAGTTTATCAATACCTTTGGACTTTTACCGATATTTTGGATGTTTTTCGATACTTTTAGGATAAGTGTACTTATCTTTCGTTGAATGACGGATAATTGGCCACCAGCGATACTAGATTATAATTAATACTTAAGTTTTGAAAATTTTAAAAACAACCTCAAAATTTCTCAATAGGCATTTTTCGACCTTATCGAACTCAAAACAATAAACTTTTTTTAATAACTATAAATACAACAAAACATCATAAACAGCAAATACGCGCCGTCAACATCGTCTTCATGCCCGGGCGAATAAATGCCAGCAACCAACATAAATGTAACATAACTACAAGGCTATCAAATAAATTATGTTTAAGCCAAATACTTACCGCTGCTACTACCGCCTTTGTGCAAGCAACTTAACCTCAACAGCTGAGAAAAAAACAATGGGTGCAAAGGCAGACAGGAGGAGATGTTGAACGAAACGTTCGCTTGCACGCAACTGAAAACAATTCTCAGCAAACGAAGCGTACAAAAGTGGCAAGCAACATGAACGTTATCATCAGGGAAATCGTTGTATCATCATCATCATCATCATCATCATCATCATCATCTTTTCCCCCATATAAAGTTAATTATGTTGGCAACAACAAAAATCTTAAATTTTATGCTTAACAGTAGGAATATCTTGCAAGGAAGGCAATTCAGGTTAGATTGCAATTCCACGGTTACCTACTCATACACATTAAAAATAAATAAAAAAAACCAGAATCCAAAAAGCAAGAGAAAAAAGTACAATGTTCCAACATTAAATTAGTTGCAAAGTTTTGACAGCGTACCCAGCATACTACTCGTATCTGGTTGGTTACTGCAATCTGTCCCATGGCATTTTATGACATTTTTGCTTATTCTAAGAGGTACCTTGTCGCCAGCGTCGTAACATGTTAGTTGTTGTGCCATCATGGCATTTTTGACACAACGTTGCACATGTGACATAACATGGGAATTTCAAACAACGACGATAGCGGGCGTTTTCATATGCAGCGCAACAGAGTGTGTCGAGCTCGGCGACCGCCCACTCAAGCGTGGATTCTGCTGTGTGTGTTTTGAATTGGATGTTAACTTTAAACGCATCTTTTAAAGTTTTACATGCTCTAAGGTAGTATTTTGTAGAAGAAAAAAACAATATTGTCTGGCCAATAATCTATTGTCTATAATCTCCTTTTTATGGTCTATGATCTGTCCTTTACGGTATATGTCCCATAATCTATGATACATAATCTGTCCTTTATAGTCTATGGTCCATAATATGTGATCTGTATTCTATCCATTATAGTCTTTGGTGCATTATTTTTGGCCTATGATATGTATTTTATGGACTATGATTTGTCTTCTATGGACTATGGTCTATGATCTGTTCTATATGATCTATGGCCCATAGTACATGATCTACGATCCGTCCTTTATGGTCTCTACGGTCTATGATCTGTGATCCATAATCTAAAGTCTATGGTTAATATTTTCATTATGGTCCATGTATGTATATAGTCCATAAAATTGTTGTTAAATAAAATAACAAAAATTGCACATTATGATATGCGCCTATCTTAAATCTGGGGCAGTTTCGGGACATATATAAAAATCCAGAAGATTTCCGAGACGTTTTTGAATCCGAAACTAGAGGGCGAAAACCGGGACTACTATTATTTCTTGGCTAAAGTTTAACGAAAATGACCGAATAATAAATTTCAACGGGAGATTTCTGCGAGAGGAAAAAGGAATCTGATAAACTCAAAAAGTATTTTAAAGCATAAGTGCTCGCAGTGGTATAATATAATCCCGAGTAAAGCGAAAACCATGTTAACGCATTTTTAAACACGTGATGTAATGAAGCAATCCTTCTTCCTACAAAAATCTTCACATTTTATTTATTTGTACCATAAGTTTCAGAAAACTCTCTCCCAACACATCTTACTAACGAGTTCAGCTTTGTATCTTTAAGTGAAGTCAAAGTGCGATGTCATTATTGAAATTATGGAATAGTGCTTTGTAAGAGGGATTTTATCTCAACATGAAAATGAAAAGATTGTAACGAACCTTTTTGCCGCTGGCCGGGTTGTAGCCGTCGATGCCCAGGGTTCGTATACAAAAATTTGTTTCCCAAGAAAGAAACACTTTTCATAATTTTCCGGATGTTATTTCACAATTTTATTTCACTGTCTATATTTCCTCTGAAAAGATTATAAGATGTATTAAAATACAAGCTTAGGAATACGGGTGACAAATGGAGTAAGCATGGATGATGAGGATATCTGTAAATCGTGAATAACAACCGATCCAGGAGTTGTGCCACCACTGTCTCTTTGTAAACTTGTCACGTTGCCGGTCTGTGTTTCCGTCCAGACGTCAGAATTCGCGCCACCGCTGCCTCACCGTTGTCCTCTACTAACCTGTTCTTGTCTGTCTTGTTTGTTCACGAGAGCCCCTTAGTTTGAACGATTCTATTTGTATAAGGTCTCGAATTTTCAAATTGAAATTCTTTTGAAATATACTTTTTTGGACTTTCTGCAATCAGTTAAAGCAAGCTCTCGTAATTTGAACGTAATTTGACTTTCATTTCACATTCATATAAATTTCACATTTGATAATTATGATGACCTAACCCAATGTTGAACCCAACCCAATATTTGCAGACATTCCTCACTAACGCCCCCACATATTGTAAGTACAATAAAAAATGACGCATTTTTCCATACACAAAATCATTAAGTTTTGAGTTGGGGGAATTAATTTTGCAAATTATTGTAACACCCTCTGTGTCAAGATACGAAAGCAGAAAAAATTCCATTAAATGAATATAAAAAAAATAAACATAAACGTCAAGGACGAAGTCAGCAAATGTCAGCTAAAGTGGAGAAGGAATAAAGCTAATTTATTTAAGCTCACAAGTGAAAGCATTAATAAAATGAAAGTTGTCCAACAGACCAGGCAGGCCGGGCTAATAGAAAAATGCTTTATGAGGATAATGGGTGCGCACACATTGAAATAGTGCGTTTTAATGTGTTTACATTCTTCAACGCACACATACACTGTAAAGGGGGTAAGCAAATCACTTTGTACGCAATTTTATAGCAAGTGCTTTAATTAAATGGACGAGCACTAATACCAACACCAAGAGCAGAGAAAAAAAACAGTTAATGAGAGAGCATTTTAATGGCAATTTGACCACAACCAAACGAATGAACGCAACCAATCAAATTAAAAATGGACGATTGACATTAATGATATTGTGATTTATGTGGATGTGTGTGTAAGCATTGCTCAAATGAGCTTAGCAGCACTTAAATTACACTAACACTTTCAATATTTATTTAGGCCTTGAAGAATATTATGTGATTTTGATCTGCTATACAACACAATAGAGAATGTAAATATTTTGTGGGGAGGCGGGTAATAACAATCGATTAATTAAACCGAAATGTCTTACCAAGCGAGAGATACAAAAATGTAGTCAAAATTGATTGATTATTCAGCATTGCTGTCAGTCAAACACTCTAACGTACACGGAGAGAAAAGTTTTATAATTTTTGTAGCAAAAATCGTTCAAAAATTAATAAACTAACAAGAACTGCCTAAAAATTTCAAAGTTGCTTTGAAGAAAATATTTCAATATCAGCATAGCAAAAATTATCAAACTGGATAATAAAAATTAAAAAACAGGAATACAAAAATTGTTTTTATATTTTTTAATTAAAATTTATATTAAAAAATAGCAAAACAAGTAAAATTAAATAAAAATGTTTTTTGTGTTTTTTATTGCGGAGATTTGAACCAGGAGAACCGTCGTGTGATAGATGCGCACCTTAGCCATCAGAAGCACTGCCATCATTTTAATGAAGTTAACTGAAAATCAATTTGTTTCAAAATGACTTTCTACTAAATTCTCAAACAAAGAACAAAATAATGCCATCCTTTTCAATAATGCTTAATAAATAAAAAAAATTGCGGTTTATTACTCAAATATAAATATTTCCTGTGGGACACATAAATATTATTGGGTTGGAATTTTTACCCTGATTCTTAATATTTTTATAAATCATTTATTATAAAAATCAATATGCTGCTGCTTTATGTTTACTGACCTTATGCACAAAAACAGCTAGACCTCTCGCTTGCATGCATTTTACAGCACGTTTCTGGTAATTTTTATGTAGTTTTTCTTTCCGTGTATAATAAATTAAGCTGCAAAAAAAAATGAGAAGTGTTGATACAAACGGCATGTGCACAAAATCAAGGTTAAAGTTCATTGACTTAAGGGTGTAATAAATAAACTAAAATAAAATTTTTTGACACTTGCTTGTAAAAACTCGCGTGTGAAAATAAAATTAAATGCAAGAAAATGCTGCACAGTGAGCAGAAGTGGAAAATTGTGGAAAAAATGTGGACAGTATAAAAGTTTCATTGATGGTGGCTTGGTGCTTAAGCATACTGTTATTTTCTTCGCTGAGGTCAAAAACGTAATGAAAGTTAAGTAGAGTTTGCTATCTAAAAAACATGTTACTTATCTGTTTGAAGTAAACTCGGGTGAAATGGCACCTTTTTGTTGAACTGCTATAAAACTGAAATTAAAAAAGATTTTTAAGGGAACTTAAAGTTAATTCATCCTTTATTCAATTTAAATTATATAATAGTACTTATATTCAACTTAAGCAAAAATTATTGAAAATTTATTTTCTTTTCAATTGGTGAAGTGGCACCCTATCATGGGTGTTTTGGCACTCTAAGTAGCTTTTTACCCTTGGACCAGTAAGACCATCTACAGAAGGTCTTCATTAAAACTTGATGATTATGGTGATTAAATTAGTTCCACTCCAACCGGCAAATGTTTCTTTTGTGTGGAAAGTACGCATCAAAGAGTTGCAGTTTGAACATTATCACTTGATTTGTTTGTCTTTCGCAAGAGCGTCTACAGATGGGCTTTGTTCTTATAAACATGTCGACTTAGCTTAAATATGTTGATGGATACGGCTTCGTATTTCTCATAAAAAGTTAAGCTGAAACCAATATTCTGAATTTTTGGAATTTTTTTTTTTTATTTTTTTTATTTTTTTGACCATGTTTTGAAAAATAATAAATACCTCAAATTATTCTGAAAAAAATCACCCATATTTTTTGGACAATTCTAACAATTTTTTGTCGTATACACTTTTTTCGTTAGATGCCTTGCTTCTGAGAAAAAAATAGTTCTTCTGAACTCGTTATTGAAGAACGTTAAGAAATCGATTTTTGGAACCGAATATTATCTCTACTCCTAAAAAAATATAAAATTTTAAACTCCAAAATTTTTTTAAGCACATAGGGGAACTGATGCTATTGTGGTATAGTTTTTCAATGTGGTATGGTCGCATATTTCCGAATTGGGAAAGAACCTGCGTACGTCACTGCTTTTATCCTATCAGAAAACATGAAAAACCAAGGATGTGTTGCTGTCATGCACCAAACAAAATTTTTCCGGAGTAAGTTGAACGAAACTTAAGTCGCGTGTGGTTGATTTTTTTTTCCGGATTTTTTGTAAAAAAATTTTGTTAAGAAAAAGCTGCTTTTTGGTGAAGTTTTATTTATATTCAATAAAGGTTAGTGCTAAATATAGCGAAATAAGTGTTTAACTGTGTAAATTCATAAAGTTTCCCAATTTATTTTTAGAATTTTGTAATTTCTAAAAATTGGCCAGTGTGGTATAGTAGGGATTCGCTAATGTGGTATATGAATATTTCTTGTTATTCTTAACATTATTTGATTGCCGTTTATTTTTTTATAAAAACAATGAGTTTGAGAACCAATGTTAATGTTATTATGAACTTATTTCATATCTTTCAAACTTTATATTTGGTTGTATGGTTAAGTATACCACATTACCCTAGTTATATGTACCACATTAATAGCCCACTTTACAAGTACTGATCAGTATACATACGACATTGTACCACCATATATACCACATTACCTCCCAACTTTTTGAAAACAGCTTTTTTGACTTTTTTCATATTTTGCTCAATAACTTTTTTTAATGAAATTACATACATTTTATTGAAATATATTCTGTAGCCAATACTTCAATGATTAGCATAAAAAAAATTGGCTGAAATTGATCCAACGGTTCTCTTTGAAATTCCACCTAAACATTAGCTATACCACAATAGCATCAGTTCCCCTAATCTTTATTTCTAAAGCGCTTCTGGGTATCCATTTTTTAATGAAAAAAAAAGTTATGACCAATAAACATGTTTTTTAGCCAAAATAGGCCTTCAGTAGAATCAAAAGTGCTCCATTGGTTTTTCTCAGAATGAAAAAAACACTATGCAGATATCGTTTTTAAGAGCTCCTCTTACTTTTGAGTATGTTTCAAGATGAATCTAAATTTCGCCCCGGTCTAGCTTATAGTCTTTTCCACATCCAAAGCACCCATCAGATTCATCTTTTTCGTAACCTTCATCGGAAGCAGCATAATACGTAACCACCATACGTTGCATCGGTTGTGTTTTTCGCTTCATGTTCGGCATTTGTATTTGGGTGCCATTTCTCCTTTTTACGAAACGAATAAACATGTTCACTCACGTAATTATAGCAACCGCAGCTAAACGAACTATTTACCACAAATACTTTCAAGCAATTGAATTAAGTTTTGTGCATATTTGAATGCTAGGAAAGCTCCAAGTATTTTATTTGAAAGGGGTGCCATATCTCCTGGGGGTGACACATCTTTCGGGTTTACCCTTCATCCTTCCCCTTCGTCACACTGTGCTACATTTTCGTTGAATTCAACTTTATGTCTTCTTTGGCAAATCTTTTCTATAAGGCTTGGTGCCGCAAACTGTATCTATTTAGTAGCGCAGTATAAGGAGTGGCTAACCTCTCACGGTACACTTCTAGTTATGATGAAAAATTCCTTATCATAAGTTTGAATTAAATTTTGCCTCATTTCACAATCACTTCATGTCCACTGTATCTCGTGTCCTTTTGACGTATCAAAATAAAGTGTTGCCACACAATGCACACGCCACAAAAAGGCGTTGATTACATTTAGCAAGAAATTAAATTTAACATTACTCCGTTTGCTGAAAGCATTGCAATGCATAAAGACATTTTGTAATGAAACCTCGCTCTCTAAGTAATTAAAATTAAAAGTGTTATCAAGTCGCTTTGGTTTTTAATGACAACTATTAAATTACTTAAACTTGAAAAAGCAGTGAGTGACAAGCAAACATAATTAAAAAAAAAAAAAATTTAAAAAAATTAAGAGCGTGCCGCTATAATTCAAAACTGACAGCTTAAGACAAACGAGACGAGACGTTTTTCTGTACAAACGTCGTTCAGCTCCAAAAATCACGCGTATCAAAAACCATCTTATGAATTGTAACCTTCAAATTGAAATGTGATTTGTTATGAACCAACCAGCTGCTAATGAATTTTCATTATCCATTGTAATTCCCAAACACTTTACATGGCATTTGAGGGGGATCTGTTGTTTAGCAAAACTTAAATTACCACACACAATTGAAGATTGAGGGAGGTTTGCTACTCAACTTACAATTCAAGGTTCTTGTTTTGAAATCTAGAGATTCTGTTGCTTTTTCTTACTATATTTTTTACAAAGTCGTAACAAGAAATCTAAACAATGCTGACATATAACTCTTATGAGTAACTTTATTCTGGCGCTGATGGTAACTTTAGCATCTTAAGTGAACACAACTTGACATTTTAAACAAGTTTCTTATTATAATTTATTGTTGTTGCTGTTGTTGTTGCACTAGTGTCATTTTCCTTACTAGGTTAACTTGCAAATTACATCAAGTGAATTGTGAATGGTTTCTTTTTATTCAGTAGTATCTAGTAGTTTGGTTTGTTGTTTCATATCCACTATACATGCGGTATGTAATTTAAGCCTGGCTTTAATAGTTGAGTGAAAAAACAAACCAACCAACCGGTTTTACGCTTTGTATGAATGTTTATTTATAATTCATATTATTATTTGTATTGTTATTAATATTGTTTTTTTTTTTTGTATTATATTGAAATGATAGTTTGATAACTTGTTTCAACAACAGGTTGGTAAATTTTTCCATAATCCTTTGGTTTTTTATTTTTTTTTTTTTTTTTTTTTTATTTGCTCGTATGAGAAAAACTGTGAAAATTATTGCTCATTAAAAAAAAGATTGTTAGTAAATACAGTGAAATTTTTAATTTAAAGAAAAATTGCTTCTTAAGCTTTTGGATAACTAACACTTTCCACTGTAATTTTAATAAAATATTTTCAAAAATCTTAAAGATGTTTAGAAAATGTCGAAACATGTTGAAAAAGTCAAAGGGGGTTGATAAGATTTGAGAATGTTGATAAAGTAAAAAGATATGTAGAAAATCTTTTAGTATTCGAAAAATTGTTAACCCTTATACCAGTCAGACCGTCTACAGAAGGTCTTTATTAAAACCCAATTAGTTTGGTAATTAAAAATTGTTACCGCTCAAACCGGCAATAGTTTTTTTCGTATTGAAAGTACCCATCATAGAGTTGCAGTTTGAATATTGTCACTTCATTTGTTTGTCTTCCGCAAGACCGTCTACAGATGGTCTTTGATCTTATGAACTTGGCAACTCAGAAAAAATATGTATATCCGTTATATCCACCAAAACGAAAGTGCGCATTTTTGATTCGAATGTGAAATCGGTTTTGTTATATGGGTGCGAAACATGGCTCGTTACAGAACAACTAACGAACAAGCTGCAAGTATTCGTCAACAAATGCTAAAGGCGTATACTAAAGATTTGGTGACTTCAAATGCCGAGCTACATCAAAAATGCAATCAGAGGGCTATAGCAAACGAGGTAAAGCTGCGCAAATGGGGATGGATTGGTCACACTCTCCGGAAACCACACAGCGAAGTTTGTTGCCAGGCTCTTGAGTGGAATCCACAAGGCAGTAGAGGACGTGGTAGACCAAAAACCAACTGGAAAAGGTCGCTGGAAAAGGAAATCCAAGAATCGGGAAAGTCGTGGCAAGAGATCAAAGTCATCGCAATGGATCGCGACGAATGTAGGTGTTTCATATTGGCCCTATGCTCCTCCTAGGAGTTAAAGGAGAATATATACATACATACATACAATTCAGAAAAAATATGAAGACTGATTTCGGCTTCATATTTCTCATAAAAAGTTAATCTGAGACCAATATTCTCATTGTACATAGAACCTACTATTTCTATCTTGACTCTGAAAGGGTGAAGATATTAAAAAATGGTAAAAAGCCGAAAAATGTTAAAAAGATCGAAACAAGTGCAAAAGTTAGTCTTGATGTCATATATTTTAAAAAATTCGAAAAATCCAGAAATGTTGAGAAATTCAAATAATGTTGAACTAGTTGATAAATGTTTGGATAATAAAAATTGATGAAGAGTCGGAAAAATGCTTTACAATTCGAAAAATGTTGAGATGTACAAAAATGTCGAAAAATATCGGACAGGTTGAAAAATCATTCAAAGTCGAAAAATTTTGAAAATATCAACAAATTACGGAAAAATTGAAAAATTTCGTACTGGTCGAAAAATGTTCGGAAATTAAAACTTGAAGGTAACAACCTTTAGCCTGGCCAAAAATTAAATACCCTGCAGTATTTTGAAAATTTTTCTCATATGGAAGGTACCACACCCTCTTATCCGAGTTCACCCAGTTTTTTCTCAGAGCTTACATTTATAGCCCTTAAAGTTTGGGTGAAATTTAGTTGGATTATCTCAAAAAACTATTTAATTATAGCATTTTAAAACTTTTGGATATATGGGAGGTGCCACGCCCTCTTGTTCGATTTCGCCTTGTTTTTGCTGGGAGCCTGTATTTACTGTTCTTATATCTGAGTGAAAATTGGTTGGATTATCCAAAAATCACTTTTAGCATTTAAACCTTTTGGGAGGTGCCATGCCCTCTTGTCCGCCTAGTTTTTTTCTCAGAGCTTGCACTAGCCATTCCTAGTATTTATGTGTTTTTCGGTTGCGTTGTCGTGGAAAATACTGCTCAAGTTGCATTTTGAATATATTTTTTGTATGGGCGGTAGGCGTGGTCGTTGACCAATTCCGCTCATTTTCAATCCCTCGAGCCAACTTTGACGACGGAGATGGAGTACCAAATTTCATTGAATTATCTTGCTCAGTTTTCCCAAAAAATGTATTTTTACGCACAGACAGCCAGCCTGCCAACCAGACAGACGGACATGGCTATATCGACTCAGGAGGTGACGCTGATCAAGAATATATATATCTATCCATGCATTACAAACGGAAGGACAAAGTGAATATACTCTTAATGTAGAGTATAGTTAGTTTTGGGTATAAAAATGGTGAAGAGTCAAAAAAACGTTTTACCAGAAATATTGAAAAAATTCGAAAAGGTTGAAAAATCATTTAAAGTCCTAAAATGTTAATAAGCAAAAATTTGGAAAGATATTGAAAATAACCAAAAATTACAAAAAAATTTTGAAAATTTCGGAAAGGTCAAAAAAATTTTGGAAAAGTCGAAAAATACTGATGAAGTCTAAAAATGTACAAAACAATTTGAAAATTTCTTAATATTTTAAGAAAGTCTAAAAATTAAGAAATATATCGAAAAATACAAAAAACGTTGCGAAATGAACATCAGGCCGGGTCCATAAAAAAAATATTGGATAAACCGCCACCTATTTGAAATTTTACTTTGAGAGTATTTAGGAAACGAAAAAAAAAACATTTTTTTAACCTCTATAACCACTGAAAACAGCCGAAATGGTTTTATTTCCATAACTTTGGCAGATAATGTCCGTTGTTTGAATATAATATATCGTTGTGGAGTTCTTAAAAGAGTTAATTTTTATTTCAAATTTTTATAAGTCATCAATATTGCCTACGTATCAATAAAAAGGAAAATGTGTACACATAAAGATGTTTTGAAAAAAGAAAAGCACCATATTTACTAAACAATTTTTATCACAATCTATACGTTTATTTATCGTCCCTAATTTGAACATTTTACACCCTTTTTTCCACTTTTCCGACCCAAAAAACAACTGATAAACTACTTATGTCAACAAGAGAATATGATTAAAAAGCATGAAAAACAGAAAAACGAGGGTAGTAGCTACCATTAAAAATGCATAAAATCGGACACCTGCAAATAATGAAAACGAGGGAAAAAAAAAAACGTTTGATAAAAGATAAAAACTGTAACGTACCCGTAGTGCGAAAATACACAATATCTATACGTTCAGCAACAATACACACGATGCCGGCTTTGAATAAATATGATAACACGCTCCTCTTACCAATACAATTCAGGCCGATAAGGCATATATGCAGAATAGAACAAAT
This sequence comes from Calliopum simillimum, assembly GCA_951812925.1. NCBI lineage: Eukaryota > Metazoa > Arthropoda > Insecta > Diptera > Lauxaniidae > Calliopum > Calliopum simillimum. The sequence goes on from OX638369.1 coordinate 7,980,006, forward strand.
AGAAAAAAACAGTTTATATTGGCCGCATTTGTTTAAATAAAATAGATAGCAATAACAATGAAAGTATTCGTAAAATAATACATTGAGTTGTATCATATGATCCTGGAGCTAGCGGCCTGTATAAATTAACCAAACAATAGAAATTGTTAAAACAAACATATAAAATAAATTGCAAACAATTTTTATTTGAATTTTTTATTGTTTTTTTTCATACAATTGTTAAACGACTTGGTAAAGGTTTTTTTTTTTGTGAGGTGTTTTCCCGTACACATGTGACAAAAAGTAATACCAAATATAATTTTTTTTTTTTTGAAAACTAACCTAAATTTCTATTTTGTCTACCCTTAACAAAAGAGCCTTGTGCTAATTTTTGAAAAACCGATAAGCTTTTATGGATTCCTTGTAATTTGTATGAGTATATTTTGCAGTTTTTCATTGCAAAGCCTGTGACATATTATTTTAATTTCTAGCCTGGGTATACTTGCCGATGTCCCAAGGTTACTCCGAAGCAAATCATTTGAAAAGTAATTCAGTAATACACTGACTCCAATTGACTTATTCAACACTTAGTGTGAAAAAGCTACCAATATAAAAATAGAAATGGGATTGCTTTAAACAACAAAAACTAGGTTTAGGCCAAAAACTTCTCAAATAAGTCAGCTAAAAATTTAAACGTGGAAAAGGCTCTCAAAAAAAAATGATTTCTTGAAGCAACTAGTTACGATTTTGGAAAAAAATTGTTTTTTTTGGAACAAACTTTTTAATTTATTTTTGAAAACCCCTATTTCAAAAAATTAATTTGAAATTTCAGCAATTTCTCCGCCTCTTAGAAAATTTCAAAAAACATATGGGCACTCTCCACATATCTATAAACAATATCCCAGAAAAAATTTCGGTTATCGATATTGGTTCAAATGTTATTTACAATAAAGTGATGCCGCGCAAGTCTTTTTTCAGTAGTAAAGAAAAACAAAGCATCTTACAAAAAAAGTATATATAGCATAAATACTTAAAATCGTCCAAAGAATATGTGTGAATTTTATCAGAATTTTCTGAGACATTTAATATTTCAAAAATCGGTCGAAAAAAAAAATTTTATAAGTGCCAATAAATTCCAAAAAAAAACGTACACGTTTTCCTTAGACGATTCTAAGCATTTTATACCTTATGCACTTTTTTCGTAAGAAGTCTTGTTTTTTGCTACCGCTGAGAAAAGACTTGCACGGCGTCACTATATTGCTAATAACTTTTGAGCCAATATCGAGCACTCCAATTTTTTTCTGAAATATAGTTTCTAGACATGTCAAGAGTGCCCACATATTTTTTATAATTTTCTCAGAGGCGGAGAAGTTGCTTAAATTTTTATTTTTTTGAAATATAAATTTTAAATAAAAAATTAAAAATTTTGCTTCAAATAAAAAATATTTTTTTATTTCCTGGTCTATGTTGAATATTTTAGAAAATAAATTTTTTCCAAAATCTTTATTACTCGTAGTTGCTAGAAAAAATAATTTTTCTTGATAGCCTTTTTAATGTTTTTACGTTCAAATTTTTATTGACTCACTTGAGAAACTTTTGGCCAAGTATAAGCATGTGTTCTCATTACTTTAGAATAACCCAAACATTACGTGCAGTATGACTATCACTTCAATGACATTTGAAATGCCACATTACAATAAAATTAATGTTTACTAAACAAATATAAATTATGGGGAGTGTTTACTTATCACCACCCTAAATCAATAGGCCAACTGTTCTAATTATTTTAAAAACATTCTTGACTTGCATTTTTATTACCAACCAACATACTTATTTATGTCTAAAGTGAAAATTTGACAAATCATAAGCAATGATGTCATTTTGTATACTATGTATGTGTGTCGACCCTTATATTTACTTCAGTGTTGCCATAATTAATTTCCGTTTTGTAGTCCAAATAATGTCAATTCATGTTGTAATTTGAAACTGCACAATTTTTCTGCTCCCTTAATTTTGCAAAAGACAAAAACCATCCAAACAGGTCAGGTGTTTTTGGTATTTGCTTCCGTTTATTTGGTCAGTTGTGCAGCTGATATTTTTACAAAAAAAAAAATAAAATTTGCCGATCGATTTCAGTTTTTTATATTGATATCTTATGCTTTTTATTTATACGTATACTATATATTTTTTATTAGGTGTGTTCGTTCGCAAACAGCTGCTGCTTTATCAACATCACCAGCAGCAGCAGGCAGGCCAGGCAATTCTGTCTGTGACATAAGCTGTTTATGGTCATTGGCACGCGTTATGTTTCAGTCTAAAAAATTTCTTTTGCGCGTATTTTCTTATTGCACTTTTTTGTCGGCATTTTTTTTGTTTCCAGTTAAAACTTAGAAGCAGCTGTATAGCTTTTTTGTGGTTTCCATGAAATCTTACTTGTATGTATTTTTTCAACGCAAATGAATCATGCTTTATATAACCATAAAATCAGACTGGTTTAGTTTTTTACGTTGTTTTGTTTTTTCTTTTTTTTCAATTCTTATTTAATTTACGATTTGTAGCGTCCTTAATTGGTTGTTTTAGCGCAAAAAAATAGTTGAACAGGTGCTGGAGTTGGCGTTTAGAAATGTGCTAACGCAATCAAGTCAATAAGTAGTTTTACCAAAAGATTGTTAAGTCCGTTAAATGTTTCTCATTTAAGGTATCAGTATGTATTGCAAAAATAAATATTTCGTAATAAAAATTATACAAAGTTTTGTTAAGCATTAGCTATCTCAGTAAATTTGCAACTCAATTCAAGAAATTCTTTGTCATATCTACATATTAAAGTATTCTAAAAATAGTTGCATCACATACATAACTCAACTCTAGAAAAATTTAAACATCGTTTACCATTTTTGCATAAATGATAACTCAGCAGAATTGTGTAAAAAACGTCAAGTTTTAATCAAATATGGCGGCAGCCAACATGTCTGAGACTACATACAATGAAAAAGGAAAAACTAATCATGAGGCTCCCTTTGATCCCTCTTGCAGTTGTTGCAGGCAAAGGAACAGAGCGAAAAGCTGTTATTAACCCACTTGTATCCTTGTTGCCCATGCATTCCTTTAAGCGGATATAACGCATGCAAATCACATGCATCATCGTATGCAACTAAACAACCAACCAACCATCCAACAAAAGTTGCAACGTTTTAACACAGCGATAACTAAAATGTTTCATTTACACGCATACACAAACACACATGGATGTATAATTACAAATATACCCTATGGGAAACGGAAGTGCTTTAAAAAACCTTAGTATGCGCTTCCAGGGAAGCAAAAAGCTGCTTCCAATGTCATTCTCCCTATATTTCATCAAGCGCAGCATTTTATTGCGCAAATCTTTGGAAGCACAAGAAATACGCTTTTGAGGTGTGATGAGGGAAAGCATATTTAGGGTATTCCTTACAACTTAACTTGTAAACTCTTCAACGCGTAAGTTTGTAAAATTTATGACTTCGATTTCCGTGGCCCAGCGATTTGTCAATGTTTTCACATAAAACAACAAAAAGTCCAAAAAATTAGATAAAATGTTCCGATATCTCGCATCATCTTCTAAATATCAAGGCTTTAAGAATACGAGAATAAACCCTGTAGGATGAAGTCAATTGTTTCAATAGTCCAATCTTTGGTTAATTTTTGTAAGCAGTTCATAATGGACTACACCTAAAACTAGAATAAATTCACTTAAATTATCAATTGTATCAAAAATGGTCCAAATCTAATGCATAATCCGTCATTAGTACCAAAAGTGGCCCAATTAATTGTGTATTGTGTATTGATTGTAATGGTGAAGTTATAATGTTACTGACTACGTACTATTTGGCAGTTTGTCGATTGTGAAAAAGAGCAAACGATAGCGTATCGGTCTAGTGACTTACGCTGCATGGAGAGGCCCAGGTTCATACCCTCCACTCGGTGATTTTCAATTCCAATTTTTAAATTTCTGTAAATTTGTACACAATTTGTCTGAAGAGTCTTCGGATCAGAAAATGAAACATATATCCAACATAGGTATAAAATAATAAAAAATTCATAAAAAAATGTTCATCCACACTGAGGTTCGAAGCCGGAACGCATAGCTCAGCAATATATAAAAAACACTTTAGCACATTCGGCTATGAAACCTTTTAACATTTTTGTGTAAAATTTTGAATTTTAAATGAAATTTGTTAAAAGTTATAAATAAAATAAATAAAAATTGGCTTTTTTCTGATCAGAATGTAATGCATAAGGAGACAATTGACCTTTTTCTGGTCCGATTGTAATGCATAAGGAGACAATTGGTTACGCCCAATAACAAACAATGTAAAACGTAAATAGAACTGTATACTGGAAGGGACCAGAGCTTGGACCAGTCGGTTCCTCCCATGGAATAGTTTGGAAACTAGTTTTGGAATAGTCCGGTTAAATAAAATTTCTCATGCAAATCAAAAAGCTTTTTATATGGCAAACTAAACTGGTTTTTGCTTAACTACGATACTTGGATATAAAATAACTAAATTTCCTCAACCAAACAAATGAGAATGAGCTGCTATACAACTTTTAAAAATAAATTAAGCTATCAAATACCTATGCACTACTCTTCAACTCCTTTTGGAAGTAGCTGCCATATCTTCTCGTTGGGTATTTTAACACGAACACATCCATAGTTTGATAGTCATAGTCATTACACAATTTAATAAAACGCTTTACTTTTAATTTGCATACAACAGAGCAGCGTATACCCAATAGGGAATAACATTTTATGGAATAAGTTCATCACAACATAATAAAGCAATTTTAACCTCGAGTACTAGTGTTTCTAGCTACATACAAAGGTCTGGTCAAAATCATAAAACTCTTTGTAGGACGTATTATTCAACAATGGAACCGAATTCTAGGTCCAAATTGCTCTATCATGTCAGGGCTTCCAGATATCCTGACTTAAAAGTGCAAATGTTATTATTTTGCGACACTTTTTATTTGATTTAAAATTATAAGATTTCAAAAAATTATTGGAAGTTTATTAGCAAAGAATCATTAAAGGTTTATAGCATACGGCAGCGTTAATTTGGATTAAAAATATACTAATGCAAATTAAAATTGTACCCTGTCAGACGACAATATCTGCATTAAATAGACATTTAATTCATTTTTCAACATATTTTTTTGGGGTTTGTATGTCGGACAATAGTTTTTCATTTAGTAAGCAATTTATTGTCAACTATTACTTTTGAGCTTTTTGTCAGATGTCCATTTGATAGATGCAACAATTTTTTATTTTGTATGAAAATTAAAAATAGGCTTTTTCCATTTAAATTTTTTTTTTTTTTTTTTCATAAATAAAATTAAATTCAATTTGTTGAATTTAAAAAACTCACTTTTCCTGACATTTCCAACGCACAATAGAAAGCATTTATCAGTTATCAATAGGTTATTGAAAAAGCTTAGATCAGTATTAATTCCTTCTGATACGCATACGCATTGGGATAGTGATAATTCGCACGTTAATTTGAATTAAGACTCCTACGCTGTCTTCTGTTTATGGTATTATTAAAATCAAAAGTTTTGAGGAAAATTTCCTAATTTGTATGTTAGTATAATCCGCTAAGCACTGATGAGTTTACGTATATATCCTTTATAGCGAAAATTACAAAATTATTAAACGTAAATTACATATTGGTATGCAAAGGGTACATGTACTAAGTATCTGCATAGACATTATGTTTAACAAAAACTTTTGACAATTGAAAACATACATCAAAATTACAATTTCATGGTATGCAACTATGTGTGTATATGTTAAACCAATACAACAACAAGTAAATTACATACATGTTGCAGTAGTGTTGCCATATTTATTTGCATTATTGTTAAATTTTGGTTTGCCATTGTTATTTTACTGTCCAACAATGTGCTATTTGTGGCTTAAGTGGGCGTCACAAGTGGCGCCTAGGTGGGCTTTACAATGCTACAGTATTTGTATATTGTTTTTGTTGTTTATTAGTTGTTGTTTTTGTTGTTGTAATTTAGTGAGTTGTAATTGAAAATGTTTATTGTTGTGTACCTACGCATAAATTTTTAAAAATTAAATTAAAATTTTAAAAGTGATTTTAGTCATAATCGCTATAAATCTAAGTAGTGATTTAATTAGGGCCCAAGACGACTAGTTCAGCTTTTTTACCACATATTGTGGATATCGCTATTAAACTAATACATTGGCTTTTATAGCTCAAAAATCAATACTTTCTCCTTAAAGCTTAAGCAAAAAAAAATACATATTTTCAGACCTGATTTCTTCTGCGCTTTTCAGCTATTAAATTCTTGGCTCAATACTTTTGCCATCAAAGGCAATTCTCCATTTTTTTTTTTTTTTTTAGGGCTTTTTTCTTGAGCATAAACTTTTTTTTATTTATATTTCTTTATTATTTCATGGCGCGCACTCACCGCTTTCATTGAAGTTTTCTGATATATTTTTTATTTTTTTATATTTTTTCCACTCTTATGCACAACTTCTTAGACTCAACTTTTAAGAAGACGGAAAAAATTCTTAATACCAATGTGTATTTGAGTATACACTTAATTTTGGCATTGCGCCAAAAATTAAAGTTAGATACAGATACGAGTATGGTACTCGTACTTCTTTTTTTCAGCATGCAATCCCATGCCATGCAAACAAGGATTTCATTATTCGTACTTGCTGTGTATTTTTAGCTGTTTATCCATTGCTTTTCACTTGAAAAAATAATAAACAAAAATGTAAAATTATATTTAGCAATAAAAATGTTGTAATAATTTCTCAATTTTGGCATAAAAATTACTGGATTTTCCATTTTGTAGTAAAATTGTTTTCTTATCAATTCATTTGTAATCAACATTTATATTTAATTTTATACTACTGCAGTTAATAATATATTGGCTTTGTATAGCTCTTTTTTTGACATTGGCAAAATGAATTCTTCACTTATGTCAACAATTTCAAGCACTTTACTTTTTTGGTCCTTCGAGCCGGAAGTTTGCTTGAGTTTAAGTTTTTTTTTGCGTTATTTTCCAAGTGTTTTTATTTATTTTGCGCTTGAGCGTAATGGTTTGAAAATGGCTTTTTTTATATCTTAAGTAAGAAATTTAAAATAAAATAACTATAAATAAGTACCTACTTTTTTTATTTTTTGCTCAAATAATTCGATATCTATTTGTTGTATGTAGTTGATTTGTTGTTTTGTGTCACTTGACCTAAGCATACATCTTTTAGAACAAACAGAAACAGGAATAGTCATATTTTCGACCAATATTTTAATACTAAGGTTGAGTCCGTAGAACTGCCTAACACGAAAGGATTTCAAAATAGTTTCATTCTAAAGTTCAAAGTCAACAAACACGCCCATAGAAAATGTATTAAAATTCTTTATCCCTTAAGGTATGCAACACTTTATTTCCATATACATTTGCTTACTGCAAGCTACCAATAAAAATTCCTTGAGATTTTTCCGAAATTTTATGATTTGAATGGTTAGCTTCAAACATACTATACGTATATGGGCAAATCGCAAAAACTTTTAACATTTTGAGAAAAAAAAGTCCGAAAAATTTTTTAAGGCACATGGTTTTCTAGTATTCTACCGTCAAGAGATGTGTTTTGGGAGCAAAAAATCGTTAACGTTAATCACGCGGCGTAAAAAATAAACCATTTTGAATGAAATAAATTATTTTATTATTACTTTACAGTTTTATATCATATATAATCGTTTTATTATGACCGTACACAGACAAAAATATGTGAAAATAAAAAGATCGAACAGACAAGGGCAAATCCCAAAAACTTTTAACATTTTGAAAAAAAAAAGGTCGTAAAAATTTTCAAGGCACATGGTGGTCTCGTGTTCTACCGTCAAGAGATGTGTTTTGGGAGTAAAAAATCGTTAACGTTAACCACTTAAGTTACGCGGCGTAAAAAATAAAGCATTTTGAATGAAATAAAAAAATCCAAAAATAGTTTGATTGTCAAAAATCGAAACATTCGTGTAGAATTAGCCAACTTCGCATGGTTATATATTTGTACCACAATAGGAAGAAATGTTCACAAAACATTTTTTGAATGTCAAGATGATGTTTCTAGTGTGCCGTCGGTTTAAACGATTTTTCAGTCACATTTACGTTTTTTTGCCTCGAACATTTAGCCCTGTATAACAAAAACGGTGCATGGCACACCAATTCGGTTTGCGTAGATCTTTTCTGTTTCGAATATGCAATCTAACCCCACCATGAAAATCCTGAAATTCTAGACGGCGTGGCTGTAAAGTTGTTTTAAAGACTCGCATATGAAAAATTTTGAAATCGACGGACGCTTCTTTAGCACCCTGTAGTTTTTTATAGAAGCTAAGCACATATATTTGCATTATCCTATTTAAAAGGGGTATCGATTCAGTAGAGTTTTTACATACTGAAAACCAACATTCTAAAGTACACGGCGTGAGTACAGCATACAGATATAATCATAAAATATTGCAACAGACACGGCAAATTTGAATAAACTGATCATTCAACTAGTTATATCTATTCGTACAAGCTTTACTTCAGATTTTTTGTCTCATAAACTTGTTAGCATACACCTGTACAATGAAAATGATTCATATCCGTCATCTAAAATTGTATAAATTCAGCTCAGTATCGCTATTCAGTATACGGACGCGGGATGTTAACAGTTTTTGGGATTTTCCCATATATCAATAAAAATGTCTGAAACAAAAAACTGGTGAAACTCACCCAAAGAGGCCAAAAGCGCAACAGAGTGCTGGCAAGGTTTGGGGTGCATACTAGATAGTATCACAAAAAAAAAAATGTTCGCTGTAAGCCCCGCATCTTGAAAGATAATCGGTTTTGACTTTTAAGGAAAAAAAAATAGTTTTTTTTTCGACCTCTAAATAAGCTTTTAAATGGCTCCGCCATTTGACGTCCGATCAAGTATAGGGTATCGTTCTAAATCTCTCGATATGGGCTATATTTCATTCATAGAAGTAATTTATCTCAAATGTTTTTTTTTCGACTAAAGGTACTCATTACCTCAGTTTCTATCACCCTAAGATGCCAACGGCACTTCATAGAATTGAAGCTCATAAAAAATCATGAAATTCATCTCCACAAAGTTTCCTCAAATTTTTGAAATTGAAGAAATTATAGCGAATCTAAAACCTCAGAACAAAATATAAAAAACAGGATGTTTCAAAACAAAAATCGCCCACTAAAATGGCTGAGCTATACGAAAAAAAAGGAACTTATTTGGAGGTTGAAAAAAAAAAGTTTTTTTTTCCTTAAAAATCAAAACCGATAAGCTTTCAAAATGGGGGGCTCACGGCGAACTATTTTCTTGTTTATCGACTACCTTGAAAAAGGAAAGAGACATGGCTCAACTGGATTGTTTTAACGAAGAAATTTCGAATAAACGGCCCAAATTGCATAAATTACACTTCCAATTGCTTTTGTACCTACCTTAGCATTCAGATTTGACCACTACGACTTTTACCTCTCCGTTGACCAAAGAAAACTACTAGATGAAAAGATATTTGGCTGGAATGAGGAGTTGATCCCCGAAATAAACCCCTAAGAACAAATATAAATCGTTCTACAAGAAAGGTATCGGAATGTTAGAGAAGCGCTGAAATGAAGGGGACTATTTTACCTAAAAAGTTGTGTTTTCTTAAGTAAACGTGGAAATTATCAGCCGACATACTATACATAATTGAAAGTTCTGCAGTTTTTTTAAACTTTGTTTCTTCTCCGCATGACATCAAAACTTTATTTTGTAGCTGGACTACCGAATGCAATTTCATACTTCAGAGTTACTTTTGAATGAACTTGTTTTAAATTAAATATTTTATATGGACAATGGGAAAATTTACAATACAAAAAACTTACATATAACGAATTAGTTTAAAATATACATATATGTGCATTTGTATATTGTTAAAACTAAATAATGCAAAAAAACTGAATTTAAGCTGCCTTATTTGAAACAAAAAAAAAACAGAGCGTGTGAATTATTTATAACAATAGAAATTAAAGTAAATAATGCTAATGCCAACTGATGGCTGACAAGTGCATATTTGCATAAATAAAAACTACATAATTTAAATTAAACAATATATGCAAGCACTGTCAAATAAAATATTTCCCATACAAAACTAAAACAAATTTTATGTTGTAAAGTTGATTAGCAGCTTTTATTTTCAATGTATTAAAATGATTCAACCATACACAATACTCTATTTCATTTAATTTTTGATTTTATAATAATGATACATTTAGTCTGAATTTATTAAAAAATGTAAAATATAACTATTGAATAACAATAAAAACATTCGAAGAACAGCCTGCGGTCTTGCCCGCGAGTCAAAAACGAATTTTGGCATATTATACCATTTTCTCAATATTTCTCAAGTAAATTATAATAGTTTCAAACAAATAAATTATTTCTGCAAGAGAATTAAAGTTGTAAATATTTAAAAAATTTTTAATTTTATTCTATAGAGAAATCCGAAGCTCGTATAAAAATTTGGTCCTTCGAGCTGGATCTATTGACATTTGTAGTGTTTCATATAAAAAATTGGATGCAACTAAAACTGTAATCATTTAAAAATTTTAATTTAAAATACTTTTTTTATTCTACAAAGAAATCCGTATAATCAAAAAATAAATTCCAAGCTTTGCTTTCATAGATTTTCAATTTTGAGGCCAAATATTCTTAAGAGCGCACTCATTACTATGTTACGCATTAAAACATCTCCGAAAACTAGTTCTTGATGGCATTATACTTTTACTTTAAAATTTTTTCTATTATTTTTGTGTCTTACTTTTTTTCTGGACCATGTCGAAAATGTGTTTTTAAGCAGCTTAAATAACAAAAATCGGCACACGCTGTCTTTATTTACTTGTAATGTAAGTACTATGACTGTGACTTTGACTTTTTAATGCGCTTTTTGTTCATTTAGAGAAAGAAAAAAAAATATGCTACTTTTGTTACTACAGTCCGCCCCCACCCGCTCCTCCTATTATATTATAAGCTTAAGAAGTTCCATCGTTGTATTTTTTCTGACGCAGTTTCATAATTTATGCTTAGATTTAAAAAGGTTGCCGCAGTAAATTGTCTTTGTGTCGCATACAGCTTCTCTTTTCATTATGTTTGTTACTACTTTTTTTTCTCAAAACTTGACTTGTAGTCTTAGATTCAATGCGTTTTTAAAAATGTTAATTTACAAGTTGCGTGTTTTTATTGTTAGTACTTGTATCTCAATTGTAAACGCTAGTTATGGCGTTGATATAAAAAAAAACAAAACAAGGCAGGCGGAAGTTAATTAGCGTATAAAAGCATCAAGTGAAAACTTTACTCTTTGTTTTTGGTCATAAGACAATAGCCAATGTATTACGTTAATAACTTTTACTTTAATGAGTTTGTTTCATTTAACGAAAAGTGTAAAAAAACAGAAAATAATTAGCTTAAGCAAAAAAGGTTTATTAATTGTTGGTAAGTTGTATAATATAAGTTTTATTTTTTTTTTGTTTTTCAATTAATGAAATTTATTTAAAAAGAATTTGGTCCTTCGAGCTAAGTTTGTTGACATTTTTATAAAATGAGAAATAATAGTTCTAACACAAAAAACCATTAACAGCCATTTGTTTGTCAAAATCATATGGTTGTTTTTTTTTTACTTTTCTGCAGCTAACTTCAGTCCATAACGCTTTGTCAAAATTGAAAATTCAAATAGCTGAGCGTTGAGCGTTGGCAATTTCGGTATGCGCCATACAAATTGCATGTACATGAGAAATTTTTGACAGTAAAATAACGCTGACGCTCCAATTTAGGTATGGCAGTAAGTTTTTTGAATAAGTACAATTTTTTGATTGTCTCAAGCGCAATAATTTGCTTGAATAAAAATTTGGTCCTTTGAGCTGGGTCTGTTGACATTTGTAGTGTTTCATATAAAAAATTTTAAGCTACTAAAATTCACATATCTTATTCTACTTAACATTTATATTTTACTTCGAAAAAAGGTTTGTAAATTATAACACCCGCCTCTGGCATAAACAAAAAAGAATTAAATAACAGTAAAAATAATACTAAGATACCGTATATCGATGTCAGTGACAATACTGTGTTATTAAACAGTCATGTGCAATGTCAACCTCAACATATGTCTGAGTGGCACAAATGTCAAAGTATGCGACAACTTATTGTACTCATTTGTCTGCATACGCATATCACATATGTAAATGTCAAATATTTAAATCCTTTATTTGACAAAGCATTGAAACTTCAATGAGCCCATATACTTTTTACAAAAATTTATAAAAAAGGGAAGCATGAAATAAAGAAAGAGTTACAACACAAAAAAAAAACACTGTGCTCCCCTTTTCAATTTAGAAAACAAAGCATAACATAAGGCGCATAAGCGCTTGCACATTACTTAATGTGACACAAAAAAAAAAATTCAAAATTTTGTTTTTAAAATCAGGGTTGTTTTATGCGCGCGCTTACAATGAGACAGTTTGAAGTACATTGCCATATCTCTTTCCTCGAATTTTTACGACATTTGATGACTGTCAGTCAAGTTATCGTTATATTCAAGGGATTAATGAGCAGTTGCTTTATTTATACACGTACTCGTATATATAAACATTAAATTCTATTTCAACATTCAGTCTTTTTCTACTCCACATTTATATGCTGCGTGTGAAAAAGCAAAAGAACCTTGATACTAAATGTTGCGATTTTCTTCACACTTTGCTGACTTTTAATGTTGTCTGGTTGTATTTTATTGCAAGATGACTTTTCGTCTCCAAATGCAAATAACAACGGAAAACATGCCAAATCAAGATAGGGTGCTAAATGCAAATTTTTGCCCTTTATGTGGTAAATGTAAAAAGGAAAATTTTTTTTTTTTTGCTCGGGGTGAAAAATTCCGAAAAAATAGTAGGTAGTTGAATTTTTGAAAAACAAAATTGCCACTCATTATTATGCATTAGAATGTCACATTCATTTGGTGTTATTATGATATGCAATTAATTGTGGAATTTATGCGCCAAGTTAGAGGGGTTCTTGACATTAATAAAGTGTTTAAGCGAAATTATTTTTTAATTGAATTTTTGCTTTTTTTATGAGCTCTTCATGCAACTATTATAATTATTATTAATATACATGAAGTTATTAAGTTTGTTCTTTTTGTTATATTCCGTAATTTTGTTGGTCCTTCGTGCTGGCTCAATTGACATTTTCAGGATTTTTTAATAAAAATTTATGCATCAAATAATGCTTTTCCCTTTAGCTTATTATTTCAAATGTAAGTCCTTATTTTTAATTAACTTAAATCTAGTTATTTATTGTCTAATTTTTCCCGGTATTTCTTTTTGTTTTTTTTTTTTTTTTTTGGGTCTTCGTGATGACATTTGCACAGTTTCAAAAATGAAAAACAGCGATTCTCTATATTTTAAGTCGATTTTTTTTTCAATTAATTTGGACTTCGCAAATATTGTTCCATTATTTTCTTTACATCAGTTTTTCCTTAATTTTATATTTTTTTATTATTATTATTTTTGTTGGTCCTTCAAGCTAGCTTAAAACTTTTTTTTATTATATTCTGTAATTTTTTTGGTCCTTCGAGCTGGCTCAATTGACATTTGTAGGGTTTTTAATAAAAACTAAAGCATCAAGTAATGGCTGTTTAGTTAATAGTTGCTGATTTATTGTTTAATTTTTCTCGTTTTTTTTTTTTTTTTGGTTCTTCGTGCTGACTATTTGTACAGTTTCAGAAATAAAAACTGCAATTCTGCATATATATTTTAAGCTGATTATTATTTTTTTTTTTTTTTTTCTTCTTTTTTTTTCTCAATTAATTTAAATTTCGTAAACATTGCTTCATCATTTTCTTTATTTCGGTTTTCTCTTAATCATATTTTTTGTATTATTATTATTGGTCTTTCGAGTTGGTTGAAATAACATTTCTAGAGTTTTGAATTAAAATTTTATTTTTCATTTGCTTATGCTGTATATAAAGTGCCTAAATTGCCAGAAGTGCTATTTTGAAAAAAAAAAACTTTTTTGTTTTAACATTTTTTTTTTGCCTATTTCAGAAGGGTTGCTCTAAGCCACAATTTAGCGTAAAATGGTGGGAAAAGTCGCACAAATTCGGGGGGCGACAAAAAAAGAGCATCAAACAAAATAAAAATCATGCACCACAACAAAACAAGGCAATCAAAGTGATAAAATGTATTTGTATAAAAATGAATGGGGCGTCTGGTTCACAGAATCATCCCCACTTTCACCAGTTACCAGTTTGGAATTAAACATTTTGATTGTCAGGGGGAAAGAGGTGGAGGCACTACAGAAATTATTTCACTTCATGATGAGTCATCGTTTTATAGAAATGCTTAGAAGGGTGAGCTGTGGATAGCCTACATATAAAAATATTCAATTCAATTGTATTGATGCTGTCAAATTGGGAAGTTGTAAGGGAGAACAACTGGACAATAATTAGTTTTTATAAAGCTTAAAAAAGACACAAAGTTTTTGCAAGAAAATGTTGGCTTTAAAACATATTCAATAATATAACACTAAAAACAACATTAGCACAGCAAAAAATGCTTATATAATTTCTAGCGTTTTTCTCACTTATGTTAGCAACATATAAAGATGTTGCACTAAACGAACGCATTCAAAAATAAATAAATAATCAAAAAAAACAAAACCAAACCCATCAAAATACGATTATACGAAATGTGACTTAAAAAGCTTTCCAGCTGTGCGCACATTTTAAGCATCATTTGTTATACGTTGCTGCTGCTACTGCAAATGCTACAAATAACTTGATGTTTTTTTTTTTTTTTTGCTCTACCGACTTGCTGCAATTGGCAGCATTGTTAGGAAAATAGCACACAAACAAAAAATCCATATAAAATTGTTGCATTTTTTGTGTCGTCGTGGCCCATGTAAGAACACCAACATCATGCTGAGTTTTGTGGCTAAAATTAGTCCAAAATATTTTCACTTCTCTGTCTCTCTCTGTGCGTTTTTTTGTGCTGTTGTGATTCTTGTGATATGTGGTCTTTGTCGTTGCTATTTTTGCGCTAGTGATTTTTCTTCTTGCTGTCACTTCTTGCTACTTATGTTGGTTGCTATCAATGTTTGGGCTTATGTTGTACGAGTGCTACGATTATGCTGCATATGATTGCACTGCATTAAGAGTCGTTGACACCTTTGGTTTTGCGGGATTATTTGTATATTTAAAAAAAAAAATGAAGTATACTTATGAAAAGTGTAAGATAAAAAGAGCAGCAACAACGGCAAATATTGTCCATGCATGCAATTATGCATTAACCCAGTTGGAAAAACTAACTAGCCCCACATAATTTCAAATGTAGAACAAGGATTAAACTAAACAACCTTTTAATTTTTAGTTTTTTTACATTATTTGCTATCAAACAAGCATGGATCAGATGACATTGTTGGTTTGAGCTTACTATTCAAACACCTTACACTAACAAAATTTAAAAAAATGCATAAATGAAACAATGATCAGCTCAATCATATCATCAGACGAATTTGCCGACATCCAGTAGAATTTGGCTAGCACGCTATATTTACCCTTTTGCATAAATTTGTGAAGAATCGCAGCAAAAATTAAATGCAGCACATGCAAAAGTTAAAATTTTTTAATGTGTTTTTATATATCGCCCTGCTGTTGTAACGCATTGATTTATAGTACTTTTCTTGCATTGCAATGCAAATCGAAGTAACAAGCGCGATTCGTATGTTTATCAATTTATTTTGTAATTTTAAGCTCTTTTTTGAAACGAGCATGAACCAGTTGACATTGTTGGTTTGAGCTTGTTCAATGTATTTAAGCAAAACAGGCAAAAATACATAAAGGAAAGAAAAGAATCATCAGACGAATTTGCCGACATCCAGTAGAACTTGGCAAACATGCTATATTTACCCTTTTGCATAGATTTGTTGAGAATTACAAATGAAGAAATTCACATGTATTCTTTTGACAATTCTAAGCATTTTTTGCTTTATACACTTTTTTCGTAAGTTCCCTTTCTTTTGAGTAACAAAATGTTTTTTCGACTTCGTTATTGAAAAACGTAAAAAAATCAATTTTCGGAACCGAATATTATCTATACCTCGAAAAAAAAAATAATTTTTAAACGCCAAATTTTTTGTAAAAATATAGCCTTTATTTCTAAAGCACTCTTCCGTTTTCTAATGAAAAAAAAGTCATTACCAAAAATTATGTTTTTTTTTTACCCAAAATAAGAGTCTCTTAACTTTTGAGTCGGTTTCGGGATGATTTTATTTTGCCCCATAAAAAATCGACCCGATCTAATATATATCCTGGTCTTTGACATTGAACTTGGTCTTGGTTTTGATATTGAGTCTTGATCTTGGTCTCGAGCATTATATCTTGGTCTCGGTCTTAGTCTTGAAAAACTTTCTAAAAATTTTTATGTATTTTCAAACCCTATTTTTTGGAAGTGTTGGGCTTGAAGATGCCAAAATCCGAATTGAGACATGGTTTTATGCTCAAAATGAGCATGGCACAGCTATTAACTATAAATTACAAAGACCGAAAATCTATATTGATTTTGAAATTATATCTTCCATCGCACTATGGTTTTTTTTTTTTTTTTTGACAAAAAATTGTACACAAAAAGAATTCACTACAAGGACACATTTTCTTTAAAAAAATTAAACGCGAAATTAAAGGTTATATTTACATTCACCTATTTGAAAAGATGCCCGCTTTTTCCAGCATCTGATTCACAAAATAGTGACACGGGGCGAAATCTCTTGAATTTTGAAAAAATCGATTTTTCTGTTTAAAATGTTAGTCGCATTAAACACAGGAGTGATATACACACAGAAAAAAAAATTGTATTTCCAACAATTTCATGTTTTGTTTCAAGAATTTTCGTTGGTTGAAATCTTCCCAACAACTTTTGCTCTTGTTTTAATTATGAAATTGTTATATGTTTAATAAAACGAAAAATTGTTGAAACAAGTTAAAAGTTGTTGAAAGCTTAAGAGCAGAAATTGTTATTTCAAAAGTGAAACTGTTGACAATGTTTAAGAACGAAATATTTGAACAAAGAATAAATGATTGGTTGAAATGTTTGTGGTTTTATTAGTAATTATTTATTTTGAATATATCTTACAGCAATAGGAATAAAATATATACAAAGACATTGGATGTCGTATGAGAAGAAGCCGAGAGAAGTACACAGCGTTTTAATACGTGTGAACTCCTGCTTCAATGGCAGAAAAGGAAAAAATCTTTGCACCTTATCGTGACTGACGATGGAAAATGGTTACAGTACGAAAATCCCACCAAAAGTCGTGAGATGAGCCAGGTCTATGCATCGACATCGTCCGCAAATCCAAATATCTAGGATTCGAAGGTTCTCTGCATTTAGTGGGATCAATAGAATTCAATTTGTTGTGGAATGCATTCATATGCTACCAGAAAGATGGGAGAAAAATATGTTAAGTGATGGGGAATACTTTGAGTAAAATTTTTCTTAAATTCGTTAAATAAATCTTTTTTTGTTTTAAAAAGGATTTTGTAATAGGCATAGGGTACATACATTTTTGAAAATGTTTACTTCATTTCCATGTAGGTTATTATGTATATCGTATTTTGGGTTACCATGAAGATGCGTATTCTTGTCGCAGCAAAAGTAACATATGTTTTTTTTTTGTATTTAAGTGTTTTTTTAGGTTTAGCACTTACTTGAATAAAAACTCTTTAAATTTTCGACATCTTTATGAGTAGCCAGGTGCAGAATTGTTCTTTATTGACTATAAATGTTGCTCTATTTTAAGTCGACATCTATTTTTTAATTACAATATCTACATATTTTATTTTAAGTTTGATACTTTAAAAGATTGCTAACTTTTTGTCTAAACTTTTACGATTATACTAAAAGATGTTTTGAGTTGATTTTATTTTTAATTTATGAAGTAATTTACACAACAAAAGGTTAACAGATATTTTTTTTTTTTTTTTTTTTCATTCCATAAACCAGCAACAATCGAAAGAAACAGAAATCGATAATCTCTTAGCTTAGAACTTTTAACTAATGATTTAATTATGTTAATACTTACTTAATAATATAACAAAAGATTTTGTTTACTAGCAATACATTAGATAATATAAAACTTGCTATAACTTTTAAAGTTTCTTAGTCATCTGATATTAAATTTTTAAATATATGTTTACACAATAGAACTAACAAAACATTGCTAAATTGAATAAATAAAAAATGATATACTTAGACCAAGTAGCGGGCTTATTAAGTTACTAAACAAAATATACAATCTTTTTAGAAATTCTACGCTATACATACTTAAAATATTTTTAACTTTACACATTTTGACTTATACAAAATCGAAATTCTGAAATGTATGTCCTTTTTATTCCTTTATGGAAACTAACATAAATATTAGACAAAACTTTCAGCATTTATATATTTGTTTAAAGCTTACAATTACTTAAATAAAAAGCAATCCAATGACCATGGAACTGGAAGCTTTCGTTAAAAAAATTAATATAATAAAATACTCTAAATTATTAAATCTAATAACCATTTTAAGCTAAAACCACTAAAATGAAATATCAAATATCAAATACGCCAAAATCGAAACACTCTGTCATATGTTAAATATACGTAGATACCATCATTATTATGTAGTTATTTTTTAATATAATACGAGTATAGCCAAAGGTGAGGTAGCAAAAACCTATATAACATCAAACTGTTGACAAAAAACACAAAATATTTAGCGGGTGGTATTGGCAAAAATGGTAACAACAACTGACTGTAATTTATTGTTGCGATTGCGAAGAGGTGTTTAATTAACTAATGACAGGCTTGAGTCATAACAATAACAGCGACAGCTAACAGTGTAAAACACACAAACTTGCCAGCACATGAAACGCCCTACACATATGCAACTATTTCATGTGTTTCTATATAAGATATACACATATATGCATGCACTTAAAAAAAACGCAAATATGAATTATAACAAATAGTTTATTACCTAAATTGTTAACTTGTTCTTTTTAAAATTAGCATTAAGCTGCTTATTAAAAGAAAAAAAATATATTTTTTACAACATGACATTAAATGTTTATTGTTAACAAGGTTTCACTTTATTCACTTTAATAAAGCGGCTACTAAGCACTTAAGTGTTTGAAAATTAAACTTAATAAAGCGTTGTAGTCTTGCAAATTTAGCGACTCGTAGCAGATAATGTCAGTATGAATTACTTATGATTATATCACTTATGTATACACTTCCGAGTGACTTATAGCGGAAAATGTCATCGATTTGTCATTATTGATGTTGCCGTCGAAATCAAATCGCTTTTTATTTCTATATTCATTCCTTAAACTCTATTCTATTATGCATACTGATCACTTTATTTCCTCTCTTTCTCTTTGCAGAATCATCACCGCAACTCAAATGACGAACGTGTACCACATCCACATTCGCCACATGACAGCACCAGCGCCACTTCATCCAGTATACATTCAGGTGGCATACATCATCACAGCAATGGTGGCTTGCAGCATTCGGGCTCACGCTCCGCTATGCGACATTCCATGTCATCGCAGTCGAACTCCACACCCGCCTCACCACAATTAAGTGGCATCATCACAGCAAGTGGTGGCCAATTGCTCTCCAATGGCCATCACTATCAGTCACAGTCATCTGTATCCTCGCAGTCTTCAATTGTTTCAACGATACCTGCATCACAGCGTTTACTCGAGGATGCGCTGGCCAAACCAGCACCCTACCCAATGATCATATTACCGATGAGCGGTGGCTATTGGGTCGATGGTACCGAACATGAATGTTCGTTTGATGCACGCGGCAATCCAATGCTGCCACAGACCACTTGGATGGCCAAATTTGAAACAGATGACACAGCCAAGTGTTATCGTCGTTTTTACGCAGCACGCGAACACTCCAATCTTGTGGGTCACGATGAGCAGCTAGGCCCAGTGTTGATCTCCATCAAAACAGAGAATGTAGCAAATCAGGAACACGTGCGCATTTTGTTGCGTTTGCGCACTGGCACCATGCATGAACTCATACCGATGTCATGCCTTGCACCACATCCTAGTCCCGCCAAAATGGTGCGTCTGCTGAACGAGCAGATTAACGTGGACAACTTTATGCCGGTGCTGTGCTCGAAAGCCTCTCAGCTAATTGGTGTTTATGATGAGCATGTACTTGTCTCGAACTTTAAGTTCGGTGTACTCTACCAAAGATATGGCCAGACCACTGAAGAGGAGCTCTTCAGCAACAATAACTCTTCGCCAGCATTTGAAGAATTCTTAGATGTACTCGGCCAGCGCATTAAGCTTAAGGATCATAAAGGCTATCGTGGTGGTCTCGATATAATAAATGGGCACACTGGTGACACCGCCATTTATGAGGTATTCAAAGAACGTGAAGTCATGTTTCATGTTTCCACAATGTTGCCGTATACCGAGGGCGATCCACAGCAGTTGCAGCGTAAACGTCACATAGGCAACGATATTGTAGCGATCGTATTTCAAGAGTCCAATACACCCTTCTCACCTGATATGATCGCTAGTCACTTTTTGCACGCTTTTGTTGTGGTGCAACCGCTTGAACCAAATACACCGAACACACGTTATAAGGTGAGTGTGACGGCACGAGATGATGTACCCTTTTTTGGGCCGACACTACCAAATCCAGCTGTCTTTCGTAAGGGACAGGAGTTTAAAGAGTTCATACTCACGAAGTTGATCAATGCTGAGAATGCCTGCTATAAGGCTGATAAATTTGCTAAGCTCGAGTTGCGAACGCGCACTTCATTGTTGCAAAATTTAGTTGAGGAACTAAAAGAGAAGACACGTGACTTTTTAGGTGCCGATTTATCGAATGGTGCAGCAGCGAGTCCTACGCCTGAAACACCAAAGGCAGATAACAGCAATGCTGGATCACGTTTCATTGATACTGTGAAGAAAGCGCTCATATCACGTGTGCGCTCGCAGAGTGTAGATACCGGCAACTGTGCGAATGTTGAGAAATTCTGCGTCAACACAAAAATGAATGCGTCAGGAACATCAGCGAAGAAGGACAACAGCTTGACCGAGACTCCAAATTTGAATGTAAGTATGCAGTATATTGAAGAGAAAAGTACGATGTATCAGATTTTTTTGTAGCTCTCTTGAAAAAGGGAGCCATGCTTTCACTGTTAAAACGCTCTAAATAACATATGTTTAACAGTGTTTTTAAAAAGCTCTTTTAGTTAACAGTTTCTTAGCAGAGTAACAGAAAGTTAAATGCATTTTTCTCACTTTCTCTCTCTTTTTCACAGACATGCAGTCGCACTGCTTCCAAGTCCTCTTCGAAGTCAAAATCATCCAACGATTCGACATCATCTTCTCCCGACATAACATCGCGTGGTCCGCTGAGCGGCAGCAATGTATTGAATAATAACAATAACAGCAATAATAACCATGGCATTGGCAGCGTCAATTCACGCGACATACATACAGTTAATGGTAACAATGCAACCAATTGTAGCGGCAGTGCCGGTGCATCAAATGGTGGCAACGCTGTGGTAGGCGTTGGTGTTGCAACTATGTCTGAAACTAGCGATGATTCCAGTTTGAATAGCGTTGATCTGGATCCAATGATGGGTCACCTTGATGGTGGCGCTGTTTATATTGATAGCGATACCGGCCTGGAGTCGATGTCATCAGCGGAAGCAACAACTAAAGCATGTTCATTATGCTTGGATGGATCACAAGGTATAATGGGTAGTTCACCCAGTACAGAGACAATGGTGATGATGGAGAATTTACGACAAGAAGTGACGCGGCTAAAATGTGATAAATTAGATTTGTTGCGACAAAATGTGGTAAGTTGCGTGATGAATTTCTATGAAAAATTGGGGGCGTGGCCGTGAATGAAATTAAAATATTTCAATGGAGTTCATTTAAAGCACTTGTTTATTCTAGTTTGAATTATCATAAGCTATATCGAAGCTGAAACATGAACTTTTTCTTATCTGAAAAAATCATGATTAATTTATTGGTGTTTTTGTTATACATACGTCATGTTATCGAGCTTATTTTTTACTCTTCATTAAACAATACATTGAGGCTTTGTTTCTGGAGCACCGATACAATAAAGTTCGTAATAACCTACCACAATTTTGTTGCTTTATGTGTGCTCTACAATTATTTTAAATTTCATCGATGGCCACAGCAGTTAAATTTAGTTTTTTAATTTTTAAAAATAGTATTTATATCTCAAAAAGAAACACTAATTTTAATACGTTCTCTCTTTTTACCTGCAGACATGTCAACGTGACATTAAACGGCTACGCGAACGTGAACTCTCACTGCAAGGTGATCTGGCAGCAGCTGGTAAAGAGATACTACGATTACGTGATCTGCTTAAAGAATACATGCCAGACGCGGCTACAGCTCAACTATCGATTTCTCCAATATAAAATGTATCAAGCAGTATTGAAGGGAAAGAGTTATGAACCACAACTTTTTTGCGCTCATTTTTGCTTAGCAAAATCTTGAGCTGGAAATAGTGGTGAATGATACAGAAAAAAAGCAAAGATACGTAAGAGTAAAAGTTCAACCAAACTGTGCCCCGTGTAAAACACTTTTTTGTGTGTAGAGTGAGAAATCGAAGATGCTACGTATGTACGAGTACATTGGAAAAAGTTACAGAGAGCAATATATGAAGGAACTGGAGAAAATTATTATTATTAAATACATAAACAAAAAATACACCAAATATAAATTTTAAGTTTTATTTTAAAATGTTGGAAGTAAAAATCTCAAAATACAGCTAAAACAATCATTAGTTCACAGAAAAAAAAAAAAAGAAAAAACAAATTGACATTAATACTACAATATTGAATATGAAGTTTACAAAAAAAGGAAAAACTTGAAAACTATATAGTTAGCATAGATAAACTGTTGGTTAAACCATAAAATATTAAAATTTAATCCAAAAATAGGTAAAAATTTTCAAAAATTAAATGTCAGTAGATACTAAATTAAAAATTTCAATAAAACCTTAACTAATTATAGAAAAACAAACTTAACTTTGTACTAAGCGACATTTAGTTGTCAATTAATTAAATTATAAAACTTGATTTCTTTTAAGTTATTTTTAATATAAAATTTAGACTTAAAAATGTTACATTACTTTACGAAAAGAAAAAAACTAACAAAGTACGCATGAAAGTAAAAAAAAAAAAAAATATTATTATTAATTTTTTTAATAAAAATGAATTTACCAATGATTATTTTTTATGCATTCTGTTTATCATTTTAATTTTAAGCTTAAGCAAGCGCTTTCTGAAATTGAATTGAATTATAATTTTTTTTTTTTAATATTTTTGTTTGAATTTTTTTATTTTTTAATTTAATTCTCAAAATATAAATAAAAATGTTTTCATATGAATACACGTAGGGCGACTTCCTAAACGTTAGTGCAACAGCATTTTCACAAAAGAAAAAATGTCACATATTTTAAGGGTGTTTGTTTTATAACAATAATATTGCATATTCAATTGAAACTTCAATAACATCGAGCCTCTAAAATTATGCGACTATTTTTTCATGAAAATACATTTAACTAAAAATTAAAAATAGCTCGTTTCTTTCATTAACTTGTACTCATATTACCAAAATCGAAGTGAAGATGAAAAATTAATTAATGAAAAAAGTAAATATTTGCTGTCGTAGCAATAAAGTTGCTTATATATTAATTAATGTATGTAGTATATGAAAAATAATAAACATTAAATTTCAAAATAACTTAAAAAATATATACGAATATTTAAATATATTTAAAATAATATATTTTTCTTTTCTGTTGACATTTTATAATTTTTATATGTATGTAATCTACTTACCTACCATACTGTAAATTTTCTGTAAGTTTTCTATTAAAATCAATTGATTGAAAAATTTAAATGAGCGCAAAATGTGTAAAAAATATTATTTGTTTATAATTAAAATTATTATATAATTATAATACACATTCATATACACACACACACAAACACAAATAACTATAATAACAAGAAGAACAAGAAATATATAAAATATTTATTAAATAAGCATTAAATTGTAAATTGCGTTTTATTGTGCTATATGTTCACCAGAGGTAGATTTATATTTTTATATTAGAAATAGAAAGAGGCGTGATAGGGAAAGAATTTACATATATACATGTATTACATCTGTGCTAAGATGTCAAAACATGGCAAGCCTAATCATAAATATGCCTGAAAACTCTCTTCTCGAGAATATACTACCTCTCGAAAGGGAGCATTTACAACCGTGAATATTTTATGAATGGAAACTCCCTTTCCAACAGATACATTTACCCAGGTTCGAATCCTACCACAGGTGGATTTTTATCCTTGTTTTTCTTCCTTTTTTTTAATTGTTCTTTATTTGTAAATATACAGCATTAACATTTTTAAAAGCGATTCCGTTTTGAATTCGTTTTTACGTACGTTTCAGATTCGAAACGGGTCCATCACTACGGATTTACCTGGTTAAATCCTACGAATTCTGCCATAGGCGGATCGTTATATCTGTGACAATAAGCAATGACAGCTTAAGTTGACTTAAGAAAAATGGGTTTGAGCTCAATTTTCCATTAGTTCTGGGTAAAATTAATCTAAAATTTTTTCAGCATTATTAACACCCAAATAAGCACTAAGTAAACGCATACAAATAAAAGTGTAATTTTAACCAGAACTAATGGAAATTTGAGATCAAACCATTTTTCTTAAGTCGACTTAATATCGCTTATTGGCACAGATATTTTCTTTTTTCCCTTTTTTTTCTTTTATAATTTTATTTTTTTTAATCCCTAATAAGAGTTTCAAAATTTTTTTTTTTTTTAAGCCCAGCATTAACATTATTAAAAACAAATCCGTTTTGAATTCGTTTTTGATGTACGTTACGGGTTCGTAACGGATCCTCATCCGTTTTTGTGCACATTGGGGTTTGTCTTTACGAGTAGGTATTATTTGGAAAATTCATTAAAAATATATACGGACATGTTCTCAATTCCGTCTTTGGTCGGAATCGGAATGGAATCGATTCAAAAGGTGCTCTGCGTTTCGATATTGAGCACATCGGGATTGCGTTTCAAAAAATCGGACTGAAACCAGTAGCCAATTTTAATTAGTGCAATAAAATTCCGTTGCCATTTTGTTTTTCGAAACGCAGAGCACTTGAAAATTGATTCTACTCCGATTCCGATTTCAATCGAAATTGAGAACATGCCACAAGATATTTCAAAAAGTGGTATCAATCAATTTTTGCAGTGAACGGCTCATGTGCAAATATTTACATATCTAGTTTGTGACAATTTAGAATTTGCAGATTTTTGAAATTTAAATACACAGTATCAACCATGAGAGCAAAATAGAATGAATGCTCCACATTAAATACCTATCATAGGTTGGGGTGGAGGATGGGCTGGAAAAGGCTTAACTTATACATGATAGCAAAAGTCTTGGTATGATTTAGTTCCATTCGAAATCGAATTAGATGGTAAGGGTGAATATAATTTTATTTACTTACCAACAGCTTTGAGGCCTACTTCAGTAAACTCAATAAAAGCGTTACTTACAACTTACAAAAATTCAACTTCCAATCCATTTGTAATCAGGCCACTCAAACTAGCTTTTCTATTGAATAAGTCTAACATACCCAGAGTTGCCAAGGTTGGATTTAACAATGCATTTTGGCAAAAATAATTGCACTCGTTCCGTAACAAGCCGGTCAAATCGTCAGATCTCATTTGCGGTTCCAACCGACTCAGGCCATCCAATTCATTTGGTAACACCACTAGCATTTGTTGGCCCTATGCTCCTCCTAGGAGTTAAAGGAGAATACAATACATACTAACATTTGTATATCTGTGCCTTCGTATTTCAAGTCAGCATGTTCGACCCAAATATTAGGTCTGTTTCGACGCAAAAATCTTCATTGAATCTGAAGAATTAAAATCTAAACAGCATTTTTATTCAAATGAAATTAATTGTATATTTTTTTTTTTTTAAATGTACTTTTATTTTATCAGTTTGCCGCATTAATGAAAGGCTGACCCTACCGTTAGCAATAAAAAAATTTTATGCGAATTGATGAAATTTTTTTCGACTTCTTTCTTTTTTGTTTTTTTTTTTTTTTTTTTTTTTGTTTTTTAATAAATAAATTATGAATTCACATTAATAAAAAAATTTTTTTTTAATAACTTGAAGCTATGCATTCGGTTTTTTACTAAAAATTAAAAAATGCAAAAGCTGAGGATATTCTATGCTTTTCATTGTATTCGTTTTTAAGCGTTTAAGCAGCCATATCCTTTTGTTTGCCCTTGGATTTCTTTGCTGCTGCTTCGACTTCGATTGGTGCAGGTTTAACAAATGGAATCTCTTCGCGATACTTTTCTGGCATATACTTCTTAAGCGGTTCAGGCACCTTAACACCCGTCTCAGTTTGATGTGTCTCGAGAATAGCGCATATAACGCGTGTCGTAGCGCACATTGTTGCATTCAACATGTGCACATAATCAACGGCAGCATTCATCTTTTTCGTTTGTCCATAACGTACAAGCAGTCGCCGTGCTTGATAATCCAAACAATTTGAGCATGAGACCAGCTCACGATACGCGCCACTGCCAGCAAACCAAGCTTCCAAATCAAGCTTCTTAGAAGCAGCATGATTCAGCGCACCTGAGACAATATTAACAATACGATATGGAATGCCCAGCGATTGACAAAACTCTTCGGCATTGCCAATCATTTCATTCATCATTTCCCAAGATTTGTTGTCATGCGGTGAGGTCAGTACAAATTGTTCTACCTTCTCAAATTGATGTACACGGAAAATGCCACGTGTATCACGACCATGTGAACCAACTTCCTGACGGAAGCAAGTAGACAAACCAGCATATTTTATAGGCAGTGATGCTTCAGGCAACCATTCATCTCGATGATAAGCCGCTATTGGCTGCTCAGAGGTAGCAATAAGATATTTTTCATCGGTACCGCCTTCTTCAGCTTTTTCACTGCCCTTACCAACTACCTTGTAGAGTTCATCATCGAATTGCGATAGTTGCGCTACTTCTTGCATTATTTCTTTACGCATAAAGAACGGTGTATACAATGGTGTGTAGTCCTTTTTATATAGCGAATGTAATGAATGTTGTATTAATGCCTGTTCGAGAAAGACAGCGGCACCGGTAAGGAAATATCCACGTCCTCCGGAAACTACAGCTCCTTTTTCAGCGTTCATGCCATCGATCATAACAATGAGATCAACATGTGAGTATTTAGCGCGACGTTTACAATCACCAAATGTACGCTCCACTTTGTTTTCATCTTCATCGTTTGATACTGGTACAGATTCATGCAAATGGTTACCGACCTCACGTAGTGCAGAATTACGTGTGGCTTCAGCTTCCTGTAAACGCTTTTCATTTTCTGCCATTGCTTCATCGATGAGCAGGCGAACTTTCTGCAAAAATAAAAATATAAATTATATTTTTGTATTATTTAAAGAAAATTTTGCGTTACCTTGATTTGGTTCACCGTTAATGTCTTAAGAATATCACCGGTGACTTCAGTCAACTCCTCCTTAATTTTCTCTGGAACTTCGTCTGCCTCATCACCTACGGCCTCCTTTTTCTTCATTTTTTCGCCAATTTCTTTGCTGCAGACATTTTTCACTTTATTTAGGTTATCGGCACGATGACGACGTTGACGCCACTCTGTATCTTGTCCAATCACTGTTTCCACCAAAGCGACATCCTTAAAACGCTTCGTCTGATTTTCACGTATTTTATCTGGGTTTCCGCCCTTGTCGCTGCGGAAAAGATCCAAGTCAAGCACCATTTTTAGTCGAGAAGTCTTTTATATTAAATATTTTAAATAATTTACACTTCTTACGATTTCTTTTACAACGATGAGCAATAGGAATGCTAATGTGAAACGTGTCTCACAGCCTTGATTAAGTGATGCCGTTCAACAAATAAACAGAGTTTATTGGCAATTTAATATGACAGAAGAACTCGATATGCGAGAAATATGGAATTCATTGGGTTCGATTAAAGTGAGAATAGCTTTGTGATTTGGTTAGTAACAAAGTCTTTGTCAATGAACTATCAGATCCCAGGCCAGTTTACAAAGTTTAAACAATGGGTTTTGCTTCTTAGTTGGTTTTTATTTCAGTCCGACTTCGCTAAAATAAAAACGAATCAAATCAATTTATCTTTACAAAATCCTTTTTTTTATAGCTGGCATTGCCTAAACAACTTTCTGGCAGCACCTACCACTTTGACAGCTGTGCACAAGAGACGTGATGCAAAAATTTTAATAATTGTGCAATAGTTCTGTTCGATTTATGACATTTTGAGTTGGAAGAAAAAAATTTTGACAAAACTTGCATATTCAGGAGCCGGAAGAAAATTTACACAAAATTTTGCGTTTTAGAAAAAAAAAAAAGTCACCAACAGAAAAACAGCCCCTCACGAAGCCGAATCAAAATATTATGAGCATTATTGATTACGAATTGGAAGAAATACGTAAACTTTGCGAAAATGTTGTGCCGGGCTCAAAAATAATTGCCTGTAATTCAGTTCTCGTGCGGGTGGACATAAAACTTAATGAAATAAATCGCCAGTTGACTGTGTGTCTACGATTTCCATCAGAGTACCCTAGCCAACCAATATTGGTCGAAATAAAAAGTCGCACACTGTGCAGTAAATTCGTTGACGGACTTGCAAATCTCTGTGAGGCCAAGGCTAAAGAAACACCGGGAAAACTACAGTGTCTGTTAGTGTTAAAATTTGTTGAGTCATACTTGCGTGAAAATCCACTTTGTGTTGCATACGACGAGATATTGGAATTGAAACGAAGTCTTGGCAAAGAAGAAGCAAACGAATATCTTAAGTTACGCCAGAAATCATCTACAGTGTTACTGAATGCTAGAGGTGGTTCTTACTACTATCGTGTTAAAGCTGTAGTGCCCGATGATTATCCACTACGTAGCATTGTCTTACAAGATCCGGAAACCAATTTGCCAGCGGTACTGCTTAGATATTTAAATGGTCAATCACGTGAAATTGCACGGCAATGCGTAGAAGCACCATTACGTTTGGCTAAAGACAAAAATGCACCGGCATTTCAGCCAGCACCAAGTCTATATAAGACTTTGAAATTTTGTATAGAGGCTACAAAAGATTTTCACGCAGAACTTTGTCCAATTTGCGATCAAGCTGTGCTACCTGCTGATGCAGAGAAAGTTGAGCTAGACGATTCAAAAGATGCATTTGTGGAGCGTGTCTACTGTGGTCATCTTTTTCATCAGGGTTGCCTAAAGAAATATCTGCGGGAACCTCCTTTTCCAAAGGGTGGTAAATTATGTCCAGCCAAAAAACGACATCCGCGTTCGGATGTCCGTTATTATCTGGGCGGTGGATTGGTCGCTCAAAATGCGAAACAACCAACAGTTGCAGCTGACGATGGCGGTAATTGCAGAATTCGTTTGGCTCATGACCGGTGGGTAGTGAGCGCTAAAGTTGCAGAAACACGATGGGCGCAAAAGCAAGCACGCGAACGTGAGTTGCAGGAAGTTGTTGATTTTCTCAAATAGATGGTATAAAAGTGCATTAGAAGCTATAGCAGGCACCATATAAATATACTTTTATTTCTTCAAAAATAGCATTTACTGCATGCACAATTAAATGATTTTTTAATTGGTAGGGGTATTTTATTGTAAATGAATTAATAAATAGCTTGCTTATTAAAATAACTTTAAATTTTATTCTTGGGATGTTTTATTTTTAAAGATTTTTATAAAAGAATTTGGACTTCAAGTTAAACCATTTCCACGCCAAATTGGTTTTTTTTTTTTTTTTTAATTCAATTTAAACTTTCCGAATCAATTTAACCTGCCGTTTTTCCAAATCAATTTAAACTTTTTTCAAATCAATTTAATCTGTCCCCTTTTTTAACGCATCGTCATTTTAAACTAAATACACCTCAGATGTAAGTTAGATTTAATATAAGAATGCATTAAAACAGGAAAGGTTAAATTGATTTGGAAAAAGTATAAATTGATTTGGAAAAGGTTTAAATTGATTTGGAAAAGGGTTAAATTGATTTAGAAAAATGGCACGTTAATTTGATTTGGAAAAAGTTTATTTTGATTTGGGAAAGTTTTAAATTATTATTAAATTACACTTACAAATTTTCTACGCAATTTTTCCCAAAGTTTAAGCAGCATTATTTCACGTTTGCATAAATGCAATTGACGTGGATGCATCCACTGTAACGGATTTTCTAAATAAGGGTATACAATAAATATCTATTTTAAAATGTTAATCATAAATAAAACGATTTCAACCCCCAAAATTAATTTAGCGGCTTTTTCGTATCCTTGACAACTGAGCAATTTTATTTATCGTCAAATTTATCTATGAAAATTAACTTCAAATTTTCAAATTTGTCGAAGTTTTCAATTAAATTTAAAAAAATAAATTACATCAAAAAATCGTAGAAAGAATATCGACGCGTAGAAAGAATGTCACGGCGTGAGAAAACTAATAATGGTCACAAAAAGGACACGCGTTGGGATCGCATACGCAAAAAGCATAGTGGAAATTGTGCTTTGGCCCTTAAATCAGATGCAGTAAGACGCTTTATTGAAATGGATTTTATTGGGAAACAACAAGAACGCTTACTCAATGGTGAGGTGGACCCAAAAATCAATTTAAATCCACAACTAGTTATGGATTTGAGGCATGAAATGGTAAGTACACAAACACAGGTTAAATTTAATTGTCTCATGCAAACATATTTCCCTAGTTTCAAAAGATACCAAAAAAACTACCACTAGCCACAGTAGCTCATCAGCGGAATTTGGACAAATGTAAAACGCACAATTATGAGGTGGAAGAGCGCTACATCAACAATGAATTGAACCGATTTCGCACACAATTAGCGAAGCAACACAAACTAAATCAAATGAAAATTAAAATTCCAAACACCGATACGGATACAATAAAACCGCACTTGAAGGACACAAGTGAACTGGTTCGGCGACTCGAGACAACTGCAAAACTAATTGAAGATTTTAAAGATGAAACAGTACCAGTCGAAGCACTAGAAGCAGTAAAGAAACTTTGCCAACAGGATTATAGTACCAGCAATGGGTATGAGCAGACAGAGCAAAGAGACGAAACCAACACAGCAGATATATTGCATACTATTGACATTGTAGTTAATCAAACGACAGAAGAAGATTTATTGTTTAAGGAATGTCTTACACCGGCACTTCAACAGGATATTAAAATTCGAGCATTTCATCAACGTACGCCTAGTCCACTCACTACCACCGATGAAATGTTGCAGCCTATGCGCGCTGCCGCTAAGCAACATCAAGAGCAGCAACGTTGTGTACGCTTTGAACAAGAAGTAGAGATACGTAAATATCAACGAGAAAATTCAAGTTGTTCCAATACAAGTGATGGTATTGATTCGGTTATATCCGATTTGGCCGAGGAAGCTTTAATTGAATTGCAAATAGAAGAGCAAGCGATGATGATCAGAGAAACACAAAAAGAGACTGAGGAGAAAGAACAAGAATATTTAGACGAAAATGAAACTATCAAACAAACTATTGAAGATGAATTTCTTGCGGTAGCCGGCGAAGCAATAGGACAAAATAACGCCGACAATTCACAATTTCTTACAATAAAAAAGATTCATGTAGCAATGCCCCAAGAAACTATCGGTTATACAAATCATGAGGACACACTTGATTCGGATGACGAGGCAAGATCAACTCCATCGAACCATGAGCAAAACCGTATAATAGAGCAGCTATTTCAGTCACGAGCTCATACTAAAGTCGTAATAATGCGTAAATATTTTCTCAAATGGATACATTATACGACAATTGCTAAAATTGAGAAACAAAATTTCACCAGCAAAAATGATCGAGCCAACATGATTAATTCATTTTTGGATAAAATACGCAAAGAAAAGAAACGCTTAGCGAAACATGGCAATGTAAATGAAAATTGTACAACTGCCAATGAAAGTCAGAAACCTGAGGTGGCGGCAACTGCGATGGCCAATGTACAAATGACAAAAAAGTATCAAAATAAGTAAGTTAACGATCGATACTCCATGGTAGTGTGCGTGGGGGCAATATATCAAGTTTCGAGTAAACTATCACTCGTATAGGCTACCCTAAGATTACTCCATGGATCATCGTTAGTCCAACGGCTGTATAAATTTTTTCATAAACATATTTACTTTTTTTCCAATTTTTTGCATGCTTTTAAATCCGCCCTTATCATGTAATTTGATTTCGATTCAAACTAAATCGAATCCATCATATTCGAACTAAATCATATCCAGAATATAAATCGAAATATATGATAGCAAAATCTCGATTAGTTCGAAGCGAAATCGAATTAGATGAACATTGAAAAAAAATCCGTGGGGGCAATGTGTTAAGAAAAATGTTCTCCTAAACAGCGACTTTTTCGTGGCTCCCGGAAATAACGCCACGTCTTCATTTCCAAACCAAATGGAAATAACGGCAGAATTTTGTATAGAAATTTTTCTAGCTTTATTTCCAAAAAATTTTCTGGCGTTATTTTCGGAAGCCGTTTTTGCTATATATGTGTATAGTAGGTTCATGAGTATTGTTTATAGAGTCCCATGATAAAAACTAATATATGTGTATAGTAGGTACATGAGTATTGTTTATAGAGCTACTATACACATATATTAGTTTTTATCATGGGACTCATCGTTTTTCAAATGAAAAGTAATCTAAACCGCACGGATTATGAAATAGACACGAATAACTAACTGTTTATGTTTACGATAACTGGGCGGTGCCACGCCTCTAAATGAAAAAATTTTTCTCAAGGCTGAACCTTTGGATCGATTTTAATGAAATTTAGTGCAGAGATAGGGTTAACGCTAAGAAACGATTATATGACCTTTATGTTTTCAAATGGGCGTTGCTACGCCTCTAAATAAAAAAAAAAAGTTCTCGCGGCTAAGCTGCTGGATCAATTTTAATGAAATTAGGGTTTACTATAGGGTTAACGCTAAGGAACGATAATATGAGGGGTATAGAAGCAAAGGCGACAACCTCCACTTTTTTCAATTTTGTGAAAACTTACAAAAACGTGTATCGTGTATATACGAATTTAGTATACTGTATGTTTTGCAATTCTGTAGAATAGAGTTAGATGAGGATGTAAACCAAGTTTGAGTCAAATCCTCAAAGGGGTTTATGGACAAATTCTATAAGAAATTTGGAGATTGTCGTGTTTGTTTCAATCGAGTGGAAATTGCTAACTGCCACACCCTTCTTCGATTTCGCTGAAATTATGTACATGACTTCATTAGTTGCTAAAACCAATAAAAATGGTGAAAAGCTCTAAGAAGTTTTGCTTAAGAAGTTTAGTAATCAAAGCAAAGGCAGCAATCTCCATTGGAGATTGGCAGTTTTCAACCTTAGATATATATTGGATAGAGACGTATTTGATATTGCAAATTTCACTGATCACAAGCTTAGATCAAATGCAACTAGATGGCATTCTCAGATGCATTCATGAAAAAATGGAGATTGTCGCCTTTGCTTCTATACCCCTCATATGACCTTAAAGTTTTTAAGAAGTCTGTGCCAGTTAAATCGAAATGGTCGAATTTTGGCCAATAGGCAAACTCTAGTTAAAAGTTAATTTTCATTAAGTAACACACTTAGAAATTCTTAAAATAAGTTTTCTAAAGTTCGCTTTAAGAGTTCTATTGTACTTTTTTTCTTAAAAATTTTTGAGTTCAAACTTTCTGTACTGCATATCTTCTAGAATAAAAATTCAACAAGATATCATTGATCTGCAACGTCTGAAATTAGAACGTCAAGAGCGAATGATCATGCAACTCAAATTAAATAAACTTAGCGAAGAAACAAAAGAAGCTCGCCAAGAAATAAAAGATGAACTCAAGTCATTTATACGCTCTGGCGA
Organism: Calliopum simillimum; assembly: GCA_951812925.1. Taxonomy (NCBI): domain Eukaryota; kingdom Metazoa; phylum Arthropoda; class Insecta; order Diptera; family Lauxaniidae; genus Calliopum; species Calliopum simillimum. The sequence goes on from OX638369.1 coordinate 8,014,152, forward strand.
TCCAAAAACTAAAGCCAAGGCTAAATGTCTACAGTTAATTGGTAATTTAAAAGATGCTGAAGATGATGAATTTGCACGATTACAAATAAAAGCTCTAATGATGCCAAAGTTTTTACAAAATATGCAAGAACGTGCATTAGAACGCAGTATAAAACACGAGCAGGCGCGTCAAAGGCGCCTACAACATGACGCTGAACGAGAAGCTCTAAAAATAGCAGCAGAAGAGGCGAAAGTAAGTTCATAGTTTTTGTTAGTACATAGTACACATTTTGCTAAAATTGACTTAAATTCATTAGCGTCTTGAAGACGAAGAAGCCAAACGTTTGCGTCTTGAGGCGTTGCGAGAGAAACGACGTCAGGAGAAAATGTCTAAAGTAATTAAAGAACGCGAACGACAACGTGCTATTGAAAGTCATCGTAAATCACAGGAATTTTGCAGGAAATTACTATTGAAGCGCGTTGGCTTTGAAGGCTTTCGGCGAATCCTGCAGCGCAAGCGTGACATTCAACGCAAGTGCGAAAAGTTGCGAATACGTTTCCACAAGAAAGTATATTTTCAAGCATGGCGAAACTTTTGTTTGCTTTCATGCGAACAGAAAATTATGTGCGCTGATAACTTATATGAAAAGTTATTAAAACGTGATACAATGCGTGCGTGGAAGGAGTATTTACAAAATGAACGCAGCAAATTTTTCGTAGCTGTTGATTGGTATGAGCTTAAATTAAGCGAAACCGTTTTTAGACGTTGGTATGGTTATAATAAGAGAGAGAAAATGATTGAAGAAACAAAAATGTTCCAGGCCAGCTCACACCATGCATGGTGAGTTTATTTTATTTATAATTTATTTATTCATGATAGTTCTAATTTACTATACTTTTTCCCAACGTCAGGCATTTAAAATGGAAAGTTATTGATCGTTGGCAGACGCTACCGCAAATATTACAATTAGAAAGAGAAACTGAAGAACGTCGTCAACGTTGGCGCATGAAAATTTGGGAACTACTACCAGATTATACACCGAATCGTGATGAAATTTTTTAAAGCAGCATTTATTTTTTAATAAAACAAACTATTAATATTTAACTTAAATTTAGATTATGAATTTACAAATATAATTGTCTTGTTTTTGCAAACATACAAAAATCATTTTCTTTTACTAATTTTTTATTAGTAACTAGTCAAATAATAGAAAGGAAAACCTTAGTCTTTCGCGTGCTTGTCTTACAATTTTCAATATTTGTCTTTTCCAATAATTTTAATATAAATATTCTAGTATGTCTACTAATATTATGAAATTAATGCAAAGTAATATAATTTAATATTTAAGGGACTTTATAATAAATATTGAATAACGCAGGAATATCGCTGCTGTGCTATGCTATGCTAATATTAATTTTAAATACTAAAAACTCATAAGCTATTTGGCATCAAAAATTCAAAGATGTTGAAACATGAAGGTCCAATACTTAAATTTTTAAAATTGCTTTTTACCTTATGGCCATCATCATTTAGTGTCTTGCGAAACGATTTAACGTTTAGTTTTTAATATTTCCATGCCAAACAGCTCTGTATAGTTTAAAGATTTATGTGCTTTGGTTTTGAGAGGTGAGCTACTTTAGTTGCTCAAAAATCGTACATTAAATACTAAGACGGTAATCTATGACTCGTTTAACAAATGAACGTTTTCCAGTTATACAAAATTGTCTTTCTGTTGCCACCCTGACCGCGCCGACATTCAGACATAGTTGTGCCTTTTGAAATCAAATAACATTGCGTGACCAAAACAAACAAAATATATGCGGCCATGGTAAGTGCATACACGGCTATAATGAAAGATATACCCACTCTGTAAAATAAAACAATCCAAAATTAAATTTAAAAAAGTGTAATGGCTATATCAAACTTACTCGTATTCGTCGAAAACATCACTGCAATCATCGGGCAACATGAGGGGTATACGATTAAACAAACGCATAATTAAAAATGGATGACAAACTGCAGTGAGCGTTAAGTAGGCTATAAACAGTAATGCCAGTTCAGCAAAAAGCAATCCCAACAAGTAGTATCGATGATTAGATTCACCAATACAACAGGCTAACCAATAACTATGATGATCACGCCTCATTATGCATGCCTGACAGACGGTACAATGGCAAGTGCGTGGCTGCACGTATTTACGACAAACTTGACAAATTGTAGGATGGTGACGTTCATCATCGGAGTCATTTGCCCCACCTGGCTCTAGCAGTAACGATGTCTGTTCATGTTCTTCTTCAGCTTCTGTTATATCAGGCAATTCATCCTCATCAACTGTGCTTTGCACGACGTGATTCAGGACAGCGTTGCGCTTTACCTTCCATAAACAGTAAACGGATATGACAACGAAAATGACTAGGACAAGATTTTCTTCCGGCAAAAGTTCCAGCAGTGGCACAGTTAATTCAAATAAAATAATCAAATAAACCACTGACCAAAATGCCCACATAAAAAAGAATTTAGACCGTGGTAGGGTACGTTTTAAAAAGCTATAGGCGTAACAAAGAAATGCTAAGCTTGATAGAAACATAATGATAGCAGTGAAAATATTTATAGCTGCAATTCCAATAATTATTGGTATTGCAATGATCGGTGCCAACATGTCCAATGAGACTTGTATTGCGCCATCGCGCCAAGGAATTCGCAAACGATCCTGGAAAGTTAATAGCATGTTTGTAAAATGTTGTTTCCTCACACCCCTGCAGAAAATTAGTCTAGAAAGGAAAAATGGAAATGTTTTTTTTATCGATTATACTATGGCATCAAAAGTAGTTGTTTTATATTTATATGTGAAATCGACTCCGAAATTCAGCAAGTTTTTTTCAGAAACAACATGTAAATATGTTGATATGTATCTACAAAATTCAACTTACCGACTAAATAACAAATCGCAATCTTCGCAATTGCAACAACATAACAAGATGTGGGAAGGTTCGTTGTCTTTGTTTATGTATTCGCAGCAACAAAGACTCAAGTCCTTTTCTTCAAAATCCCTGACCACTGAGGGTTCTTCTGGCTGCGGTTGTTTGAACATCGAACAACAAAAATATTACCCGAAAACCCAATAAACAACAGTTTAATCCACGCAGCATGTAAAATTTGAATTAAAAACTATTTAGTTGCAAGCACATTATTGTTGCTGAAATATTATATTATTATCAAAATAAAATGTTTGTTAAACTTTTTTTTTTGTAAAATATCCTTACGCTTTTTGCAAAAAAATTGCCGTCGATTCCGCAAAAATCAGAAGTTCTGAAAAATCTAAAATGTTAATAGTGAGCATTTGACAGACCGCGAATGAAACACAGGGTATGTACGAATAAACATAAGTTTATTTAGCATCAGGATGAAGGGAACTGCTGACAGAAATTAACGAAACTATTTATTTGAGCATGTTCTCTTTTTCTTATCAAAATTTGTCTTTTCCAAATCATTTTGATCTATTTTAAGGTCAAATCAAAAAAAAAAAAAAAATTTTAAATATAAACTTTTTCATAGTTAAATGATGTTCATAACTTTCTTAATTCTAATATTTCTCTTCCAACTCCATCTGTTGAGTTCCATACCACATTTGATGTAAAACGTCCATCGTTTTTAATTAAGCTTTCAAACTGTCTTAAGCCTCCACCAACGCCAAAGTAATGAGTTTTAGCTGCAACAAGCACAAAGCCATCACTAGCCAATTTTTCACCAAAAGTGTTCAACAACTTTTGTTGATTGTGAGGATTATATATTGTTTCTGACGTTAGAATAACATTAAATCGAGCATGTTCCTTTGTTAAAACAATATATTTACTCCAGTCACCAGAGAAAAATTGCACTTCACTTTTTAGTTTACATAAATTCAGGTCAGTTTCTATTGGTGGTTTTGGAACATTTAACAAAACGTTTGGAATTGTTATTTTCTCCAGTACATCCTTATTCTATGAAAAAACAAAATGATTATTATATAAGACTTAAATTTTCAAACAAAGCTCACATAATCTTGAAATTGAACATATGAACCACTCTTATATGCGTAAATTCCCAGCACACCAGAGCCACAACCCAAGTCCAAAACTCGCTGTGATTGCCATACTTTTGGTTTACAATTATTTCCAATATATTTAAGCAGATCATCAGTGCATTCCCATAATTTTGCTCCTCCTAAATATAAATTGATTGCATTGCAGAAAATTTTTCAAAATATATGTATGTTGTTTTGGGCTCATCAACTTCTTCATAAAGTGTTTATGTCTATCTCGCCACATTTTTTATAAGCCGCAAAATAGTTTGATTTTCATTACCATATAAATTTCATTTTTAAAAGTTTTTAATGAAATGAGATTAATCAAATCTGTTCAAATTGATCTATATATTTTTAGCAAGAAAAACAAAGTATTTAAAATTCCAAACTTTGAGTACATTAAAAAAAAGGGTGAACGTGATCAGCACAAATTTTTTCTTCAAGCCTATATTTTGTATGTTCTACTACATTATTGTTAACAAGCCAAATGGACCCCAATTATATATTTACCTTCATAAACTCCTGGTATCAAGTCAGAATGACTTTTTTCTGCTTTTGTTATATCTTTCGTGCTTTCATCATTTGACGTTATGTCCTGTAGCATGAGACCAGATACCATATAAGTCAAAGTTATATCACCAACAGTATTTTCGGTTGAGTTTAATCTGCACACATCTAAGTTTTCTAACATATCCTTGCTTGGATTGACCTCCTCTGAATCATACCAATCGATAGTTGAAAGATTTGCTTCACTATTCAATTGATTCAAGAAATAGTTGGGCAATTTACAAAGTGTTGTAAAATGTCGTAAAGTCGTATTGATTTAAGTTTTCAAACTGGTTTGAAAAGGTTAATGTCGATCACCATACGAAAATCGACCCGGTCTATTATATAACCCTACATACTGTGCTTATGATCCTTTCTTTGTGCCAAAAATATTTTAAACCATTTTGAAAACTTAAAACAATAAAACTTTACGTTATAAAACCTTGTGAGTCTCCCATTAACATTAATAATTGCACGGCATATTATGCCTTATTTAACTAAGCAAGTTCAATCGGACTTCTGCCAGTAATTCCACTATGTGTCGCACCTGCTGGAATAATATAGAATTTTAAGACCGATACTCACTGTCTTTGATTTACATCTCCCACGGCTTGCTCTTCAATAAAGTTTTCACCACTATCAGCTTCAATTTTGAAATCAAACTTAAACATTTTTTTTTGCTATCACCCTGTGGCACTGTTTCAAGAAAATTATAAACAAAAAATACTAAATGCAATCGCAAATCCAAATTTATCTTATAAAAACCGATCCTTAAACGCTAATGTTTTGCGAAATATAAGTCAACCTTTGAAACACTTATTGCACTTTCTTATTCACTTTATAAACTTAAGTTCTGTTGTATTGATTCTTTATAAAATCCATGCCGCATTTATTTTAACCTTATTTCTGTTTCACTGACATGTTGTGATGTTGAGTTGCCAACTAAGATTATAAAATAAGAATTAGGGCTATTCATGCTAATTCTATGTGTGCATGTAAATGAGTTATAAGAAGATGGGGTATTCCTTAAAACGTGAGAAAGCTCCAAAAACCTCGTAAACTCTTAAAACTGTCAAAGTTCGTATTGATTTTGATAATTATTACGCATTTACATGTTTTAAAGAATACTCTCAGGGTATAAGAAGTTTTTTTTTACTCGATATGGTAATTTTTCCATGATGGAAAGCAAAAAATAAGGAGATACAACATACTGTGTAAGTGCCTTGAAACCTAGAAAACTCGTTAGAGCTTTCAAAATTAATATGTATTTTAACAGTTAACAGTGTTGAATGTCCTCAATGATTTCGTAAATTTATAAATTTAGTCCCATATAATTTATATATATTTATTATATTGAGAGAAACAACCAGAGAATAAAATATGATTCTGTTGCTTATGAAATGAATGAGCATAGGATGGCCCTTTTTTTATTTATTTTTTTCTTCGTGATATCAGAGTTGTTTCACAATTTGTGCCTTAGAATACGGTTTTCGTAAAAAAATTGTTGAAAAAAATAATTATTCGTATCATGCATAGTATAAAAAAAGTGGTTAAGTAGTTTTAGTAATCTGAAATCACAATAATGTCGACAAAATATAGTTTCATCATGAAGCAAACGTAGACAAAAACAGTGGAGAAAGTTGCTTAAGTATTTTCAATATATAGGGCTATGTAACATGGGCCTTACAGGCGAAAAATCAACAACAAAATACGAGTGCTCGATTTCAATAATTTTTGGCAGTTGGCTACGCTAAACTTTGACGGCAGACTTATATTCAAACAAAAACATTGGCAACACTTTACAAATAAATATTTTTCTGTGCTCTAAATTTCCACAATTTTAACAAATAACACGAATTCCACTCGTTTAAGAAAAGTTAACTTGATTACTGAATTATGGCAGACCAGTTTCTAGGGGTATGTACATAAGAAACTTTAAAATTTGCATTCATTACAAATATTTGTTCTTTCATCAGGGCCCACGAGCACCGCCACCAATGGCTGGTGCTCCGCAGCCTGGTGGCCCCATAGCACCACCACCAGCATTAATGCAATTGCAAGTTGGGCCGCCAGGCGCAGGCATGCCACCACCTCCCGTTATGAGACCTCCACTTGGACTGATTCCTGGATTTCAGCCATTACCTGGCCATCAACAAATTCCTCCACCTCAACCATGGAGTCAACAAGCACCACCACCAAATGTAAAAATAAATACAGTTCCAGAACCCAATAAAACTGAACTTCCTAATAAACCAGTACCGTTAATGTCTGTACGTGTTACAAATCCAAATAACAGTGGCGATGGTGGTGAAAATGGCAACATGGACAATGCCACAGCTGATGGAAATGATAATGAAAATAATGACTCGAGTGATGAAAATGACACTGTTGCGTCCACAAAAAAATCTGCAGAGGTAGTGCTTCCGAAAGCACTGGAAGATGTATTGGCGCTAAAAGATCAGCGTGCAGCCCAATTTCATATAAATACAGATGACTTCAGCTCAATCGATGCTGCCGAAACGGCAGGTAATTTAGGCCGAAACATTCCTAGCGGTGTCATTAGCAATGACTATGCCGATGGTGAGGATTCAGATGATGAAGCCGACTTGCAGACTAATGGTACGCTTACAAAGCCGGGAAAGCAAAGTAAAGCTGAGAAAAACAAAAAGAAAAAGCGTCGTAAGAAGCAAAACCGGAAACTTAGACAACAGCGTGAAAATGAGCAGCAGCAGCAAGAAAAAGAGGCAGCAGATTCCGTCTTGGCGGCTATCGCAGATGACGATGACGAAGATAAAAAAACGGAGAAAGTTAAAGACAATAAAACTAAGAAGGACAAGGACAAATCAAAGGATAAAGATAAGAACAAGGACAAGCAAAAGAGTAGAAGTAAAAAAATCAGTGACAATGAAGATAGAGCTGAAACTAATGAAGATGTGACAATCGAGTAATTGAAAGAAAAAATCTTATAATTGTTACACTTTTTAACTATGTAATTGATTTTAATTTTTCTCTTAGATATGTACCCGAAAAAATTACTGTTGCTGATTTAGCACCAATGTATCGTCAATTTTACCGCGTTTTCGAAATATTCAAATTGGAGAACAAACCAAAGCCTTCAGAAAAAGATAAAGCAGCCGATAGTGACACTTCCAGCTCGAAAAAGAAGCCAAACGAAAAAGATTTAGATGATGACGATGATGATATAGATGAGGTAAAGCAAAGTTTGTAGTCTTTTAATGCATCGCTATATTTTTCTTTTCTCATTTAGGAACCCAAAGAGGACAAGGAGAAGTTATCAAAGCGCAAATTGAAAAAACTAACACGTCTAAGCGTTGCCGAATTGAAGCAACTTGTAAATCGCCCAGATGTTGTCGAAATGCACGATGTTACTGCACGCGATCCGAAATTGCTTGTTCAACTTAAAGCCTATCGTAATACTGTGCAGGTACCAAGACATTGGTGCTTTAAGCGTAAATATCTTCAGGGTAAACGTGGCATTGAAAAACCACCTTTCGATCTTCCTGCGTTTATTAAGAAAACCGGTATTATGGAAATGCGTGAATCATTGCAGGAAAAAGATGATGCAAAATCACTTAAATCAAAAATGCGCGAACGTGTACGTCCAAAAATGGGAAAAATTGATATTGATTATCAGAAATTACACGACGCTTTCTTCAAATGGCAAACAAAACCACGTATGACTATACACGGCGATCTCTACTACGAGGGTAAAGAGTTCGAGACTCGTTTAAAAGAAAAAAAACCTGGCGATTTATCTGAAGAATTGCGTATTGCATTGGGCATGCCGGTAGGACCAAGTGCACATAAAATACCACCACCATGGCTTATTGCACAACAGCGCTATGGTCCACCACCATCTTATCCTAGTCTAAAAATACCTGGCTTAAATGCGCCTATACCCGAGGGAACATCATTTGGTTATCATGCTGGCGGTTGGGGTAAACCGCCAGTTGATGAAAATGGCAAGCCATTATATGGTGATGTTTTTGGTACAAACATGATCGATTTAGATGTAAGTATATTCATATACTACATATATACTTTTAACATTTCCGCAGAAAATGCACTGTTTAACAATTTTTAATATTGTATTTTTCTTTTTTATTGAACTTTCAGAATGGTATTGATGAGGGCGACATTGAACGCAATCAATGGGGTGAACTTGAATCTGAGTCTGAGGAATCTTCTGAAGAGGAAGAAGAAGATGGTGAAGACTTGGGTAACCAGCCAGATGAAAGCGGTTTAGTTACACCTGCTGAGGGTCTTGTTACACCATCTGGGTTAACTAGCGTGCCAGCTGGTATGGAAACTCCAGAAAATATTGAATTGCGTAAGAAGAAAATTGAAGCTGAAATGGAGGAGTAAGTGTATTTGTTTAGACGAAAAAAAAAAAACAAAAAATTGTAAATATTTTTTCTTGTCACAGTAACGAAACACCAGTGCTGTATCAAGTTTTACCTGAAAAACGTTCAGATCGCGTTGGTGCTTCAATGATGGGCTCTACACACGTTTATGATATAACTGGCGTTAATAAACCAGTTGTTACACGCACTACGACTACAACTGATCGCGAGGGTACCGTCGAATTGGCATTGGATCCATCTGAATTGGATTTAGATAATGAAGCAATGGCACAACGGTACGAACAACAAATGAGAGAACAACAAAATCATTTACAAAAAGAAGATTTATCGGATATGTTGGCCGAACATGTGGCACGCCAGAAGTCAAAACGCAAACGCCAACAAGCTGACCCAGCAAAAACTACAAAGAAGTATAAAGAATTCAAATTTTAGAAAAATAGTTGCGTTTATCATATAACTGGACTTAAACTAGATGTAAATGTACGCGTTTTTCTTTAATGTAATTGATTATATAGTAAAAAAAACAATTTAACGGTATAATAAAGTTTTAACTTTTTTTATACAAATTTATTTAGATATACATTGCAATGAAAACAAATTTTTTTGGCGTTATTTCCTGCACGGCTAGGTGGAATCGGTTTTAATTTTAAAAGATAACACCCGCGCATTTTCTTCTGAATTGGCAAAAGAAAAAACTTAAACCAAAATGGGTTATTGTGCCTGAAGGTCACAGAAATCAGTTCCACCTGGCAATGGATGTGCATTTAAAAAGCAGCACAAAAAAAAAGTTCGGTTTACACCGATCATTTTCAAAGCTTATCTGAAATGATTTTTAACGAAAACAAAAAAAAAAATTTCTTTTTCTACCTCTAAATAAGTACCATGGCCAATAAAAAATCATGAATTCATCTCTACAAAGTTTTTTCAAATTGTCTAAATTGAACAAGCTACAGCGAATCTAAAACTTCAGAGCAAAATATTCAACACTTAACCCCTAAAACTATGCAAAACGATGCCTTTCTACGGAATAGGGGCCTATATTGATTCCACATATCTTTTAGGACCGTACCTTTGTGCACGTAAATAGTTAATCACCCCTATTCCCAGTTGTCGTTTCTATTTCGTTTCTGAGGCGTTTTAGTTTTTATCGTCGTCCCGTTTCTAAATTTGGAGTCTGGAAATACATTGGATCGATGAAGAGTGTTTATAGAGGGGTTAGGAAAACGAAGCAATCAAGCACATGCTTCGTGTTCCTAACCCCTCTATTAACACTCCCCACAGATCCAATACATTTGCAGATTCTAAATTTAAAAACGAGACGACGATAAAAACTAAAACGCCTCAGGAACGAAAAAGAAACGACAATTGGGAATAGGGGTGAATTTTGCACAAATTAAAAAAAAGCCATTTATGACAAATTATAGCCCCTATTTAGTTGCTTTAGTTTAGTGATATCATTCGTTTAGTATTTATTTTCAAACTAGCATTCCCCGATGTGCGTTGCTTCACCTTGTCTTGTACAGGGGTCGGGTCATCAATAATTTTTTCAATGGATGTAAACTTTCCCGATTCATTTTATATACATATGTACCAAATCTCATCTACGAATTGATTTTTAGGAGGACGTGGCACCGCACACTTTTTTAGAATTTGAGAACATTCTGAAAGTCATTCGAGTAACAAATACAGAAAAAGTGTACAAAGACCTAAAATAAATTGCGCCAAATTTTCCAAAAATCAGTTGTTCTCCATTTTGACCCACTGGGTGTTGATTTTCCAAAAAGTTATTATAAAATTAAATTTATTTCACAATTTTATTTATAAAGACTTAACAACTTGTATTCCTCGTCGGTGTCATACATTTCATTTCGCTTTAAGATACAGGATAGGCTGCGTTGTTGACGTTTGCCCGCTACAATTTTTGCAAATTGCTGAGCACTTGTGGCCAGCTTTCCTGCATCCACAGACTGTTCCACACTTTGTTGTGAAGTCATACGATATGAACTTTAAGAGATTTGATAGAGCGAAATCTTCGTCTGATTTGACCGACTCCAATCCTTGAGATGATCTTCTCTATCCATCTGTAGCATCTATGGTATATCCCATCCACTGTTGCACCTGATGGTCAACCCTGAAGCAGTGTTGCGCTGCAGCTGCAGATGTTGGTGACAGTGAATATAGATTGGTATTTTTTTTTTTTTTTCTTTTTTTTGAGATCGTTCGAAAGCTTGCAATCGCAGGTCATCAAGTCGCATTTCTTTAAAACTAATCATGCCAACAGATGCCACGTTTTTAGGGTCTACTCGTCTTTCTTTAAAAATATTGACCGAGTTCTGTAAAACTTTGCTCTTGGCCAGCGCTGCGACAAACTTCATTTTCCCTTGTCTGAAAAGTGCTGAAGTAGTATCGCAGGCCGGATCATCAAAACTTACATTCAAAATTACTTTTGTTTTTGTCCGTTGCCAATTTTTTTAAAACATGCATTCATTAATTTTTTTTTTTTTTTTTTCAACAAATAGTTTAAAAAAAATTATTAAAAACACAATAGAGGTATTCACGATCTAGAGTAACGTCCTGAGTAACAGAGTAACAGGGTAACTGTGCACAACCACAACAACAAAATATACGTAAGTTACTCTGTTACTCTTTTACCCTTTTATTCAAGCTATTTTCTAGTGTAAAATAATCTTACACTTTTGCCTTTTTTTTACTATTTCTATTTCTATAGAAACGTTTGAATTTGTTTATGATTGAGAGGCAATTTTCGTTCATCAAAAATAAAAATTTGAATGGGAGAAAAATATTCATTTAAAAAATTTTTTTTTTGTTGTCAGCTAAGATTATTTTGAGAAACAAAAAGCAAATATACGTGCAAAGTATTGAGTATGCTCACTATTCAGAGTAACTGAGTGCACTTTTACCCTGTTACTCAGCTCGTTACTCTAGATCGTGAATAACTCTAATATCTCGTTAACGCGATCAGCTAGAATTTTCGAAAATACTGGGAAACTAACTGCTCACTCAGTTTTTTAGTAAATTTTTTTCAAACCTTTTTTTTTATCCAGAACATTTTGAAAGCCGTTTGGTAACTGAAACTCGACCCTGAAAATCGATTAGCTCTATGACCGACTTTAAAAACAGTGAGAGGACATCGAGGTATAACAGAGTTTAAACGACCCGTGAGCAATTTTATGTTGGATATTATGGTCACAGTACAGATTGGATTTCTTTTGAATCTTCCTCTACTCTACTGGTAGCGATAATGAAAAAGGCCTTTTAGATATGATCAAGGCAAAACGCAAAAATTGTTAAATAAAATTTTTATTATTTTTAAAAAATTTGCTTACTGATTGGTTCATCATCATGCTAGCTTGTCGGTTTCCAGCAGTATAGTTCCAAAAATATGTTACGAAATCTCAAGTTGCGATTGAAACTAGTTTATTAAATTTAATAATAAGAATTATTATTATAATAATTACATTTATACGTTACATTTCTTTGAATGAATTTTATGAAGAGTCTGCTGATTTCATTATGAATACTCCATGTAATTATTAATGATTTGAAATCCGTTATCATATCTTGGGATCGATTGCTTTTTATGCCGACGTTTTATTTTGTCTTCACCCATTGATGTTCCTCTCTTCTTACCAACTAGTTATAATATATATATTTTTATTTTAATTATTAGCATTACGTTGTGTTTTAATGTTAAAAAGTATCAGTATACACGCACAATGGTCATCGGTCACTTTAAGCCCAATTAGAAAATAACATTTAAAATTTAACTGAAACGTATGGAAAGAGAAAATATAAAATCGCAGTGCATTAAAAATACTACATAAAAATAATCCCCACGCTAGAAATACAAAGTGAGTGGGTCGTATTTTTTATATTGTTTGAATTTTTCCCCCTTCTCTTTTGTTTCTCTCTTAGTTTGTTTGTCCTGTCGGTGCGTTAATTACAAATTAAAACTTGTAAATTGCACTTGTTGCATTGCTTCGCTGTCATTCTTCCATTTGTTCGTTAAGTTGTGCAAGCAGGGCGGCACGTTTCGATTCTAATTCACTTTCACTTAGCGCTTGTTCATCACCGTTACGCGATGAATGACCCACGTGTATTTTATCAAGAGCGGCGCCATTGCTGTGAGGACTGATCGGAGATTTCGATCGACCATGTTTGGAGCGTGATTCTTTATCTTTTTTATTTTTTTTATCCTTTTTCTTCTTCTTAACTGGAGCAATTGCTATTTCTGCAATTTGTACAGGTGGTGGAGGCGAAACAACTGGTGAAAGACCACGTTGCGATTCATATGATGACTATATAGAGAAATGACATAAGTGAAATTATCAATGTAAGAAATGTTAGAAGATTGGACTTACTTCTCGTGAGTTGCGTTTATGTTTTCGTTTCTTTTTCTTTTTAGAAATTCGCTCACTATCAATGCTCCCACTGGAACTAACAGAAGGCTGCAAACGTAATATATTTATAAAAAAAAAATGTTAGCAAAAAATTCTACTACTGGGATCTAAATGAATAATTTAATATTTACCGTTCTGGATTTGGACTTTTTCTTTCTTAACTTCTCACGTTCAATTTCTGAAATCTCGTTTTCGATATCCTTAAAATAAGAAATAAATTAAAAAGCTCAATTACACATTTTATTTAAATTATTTGCTTGTATATTAAACATACCGACTTCGAGCTAGATCGTACTCGTTTTTTGTGTTTCTTATTTTTCTTTACTTTGCGCGATCTTGAATGATGATGGCTGCAAGCATCTTCACTTTCTTTAATAAAATCATCCCAGATTTTCTTAACTCCACATTCCTTATCGTAAATTATGAACGATTCCAAATGTTCTACTAATTTCTTGGCAGTTTCATAGGAATCAAGAACTGAAACGTTGGCCTCCAGCCATTCGCCTTTAATTTCATTTTCTAATTTGCGCAGTCGTCGAGTTTCTTCTTTGAGTCGCTCTTTTTCTATGGCTTCAGCCTAAAACAAAACATAATTTAATACTTCATTTCATCAAAACAAAGGCAGTTGCGATTTTATTTTAGTTTGTAACTAGTATCTTTACACTTTGTATGCAATAAACATAGATAATGGATTACAACATTTGGGGTCAATTTCACAATGTTTAGTAAAATTTAAAATTCAGTCAAGTAAAGTATATCAAACTGGCAGTTAATTTCCAGTTAAAGTTTAACTGAACATTGCAAAATTGGACCTTAGAATTGTAAATGCAATGATGTAAATTATTTGAATTTAAGTTTTTACAAAACTTTAAAGCTGAGACTAATACTACGTTTTCACTGGAGATTTATGAGGTGATTTAAGGCAGTTTCGAGATTTATTTATTTTGGCTATTGTCGAACAAGTGGCACCTCTTAACTTTGACAATCGGCATTAAATATTATTAAGCACAAAGCAAGTGGAAGATAAATATTAAGAAGAAAAGGAGAAACAACTTTATTTTACCGCTTATGACATTTACAGTCAAAAACAAATCTATTTCGACCGGTGGAAACGGTGTCCATTAATCAAATTTTTCCGGTGTCGATTAATCAAATTTTTCAAGCCCTTTAGCTCCAGACTGTACAAATATTCTGTATCTGGATCGAGGACATATCTAAGTATAACATAATCAAATGTTATTTAAATTGGAAACATTAAAATTTTTTACCTGTGGGCTTCATGTGGAAAACCAAATTTTACATAATTTTTCTGATATGTGTCGTTAAATATCAAAACTGCCTAAGTCCCTAACTGATATGTAGGCAAAATAACATAAATTTCGTTGAATTGATTTTCATTTATTTGATTTTGACTTCATATCAGAGAGGGACTTAGGCAGTTTTGATATTTAACGACACATATGTTGTTCAGTGGAAAATTCTCTATCGATTTGTGTAGATTTTATGTACCTTGGTATTATCGGAAATATCATAGATATATATAATTTGAGTAGTCTATTAGAAAATTTGTTTTGACAAACTTTATAAGGGCGTTACCACATTTTTTTTTTACATTTACAGCTAAAAATATTACATTATGACATTACTATTAATATATATCTGAATTTAAATAGCGAATTAGTATAGTATAATTATTATTTTTCAACTGAACCAACCCAGTTTGTGTAGTCATAAAATTATTCAGTTTGATTTTAATTGTTTTTTGCATTTAAGGAGCAATAAATAAACAATTACCTTTTCTAGCAGCGCATTATAAGTAAGTTTTACATTGCCAGCATCTAAATTAGCAGAACGTTTATCCTCACACACAACTGTAGCAAAATCTTCAAATGTTGTATTCGCCACCACTGTAAAATCTTTCTCTTTGAGTATTTCACGTATAATTTTCTTTTCATCGTGAAAACGTGCTTTCAAATCTTCCACATAAAATTTAAACAAGTCCAATGGTGTCGATCCAGGCTGTCCAAGCATTGCAGAGAAACGCAAATCGGCGGATATAATCGGATATAGTTCAACCCAAAGTGACATCGATGTGAGCTTACCTTCCTCATGCAATGAGTCAAGTAACGTAAGAAATGCATCACGATTTTTACGTTGTTGCCTTTTCAAACGTTTCTTTTCACGTTCACGATCCTCCTCTTCCTCTTTTTCCAAAGTGCGTATATGATCTTCGAATACGATTAATGCATCTTCTTTATCCATACCCAAAAGATTAACATCATTTTTAAAGGAGACATTTTCTAGCAACATCACCTGCGCTTCGGACCAAGTTGTCGCATGTGTGATTGATGTCATTGATTCGAGCAGTTCACCAAGCACCTTCATATTACGTTTTTTTAGTACACGTGATTCCTCTTTTTCCCGCTTTGCCAAATTAAAAATACAGTCTTCGTAAATATCACGTCGATCTTGACTTGGTACGCTTGTCCATATTCTATTGTTTGCAAATAATTCTTCACATTTATAATATTTTAATTGTGAATTCATTTTGTCTGTAGACATGAGAAAACGTTCCAGATCTTCCTTGGCTTTTTTGGCACGTAAACGTGATTCTTCGCGTTCATCTTTTAATTTTTGTGTTTTATATGCATTGAAAGTTTGTTTCTTTTCATTGAGGTTCTTAAAAGAGCTATAGCGTGGATCTTTTGAAATGATTTTAACACACTGATCCCAATTGGAATTTGATGGAACATTTTTATCTCGCAATAGCTCTTTGAATGCTTCAATAGCTTCTCGTTTATCTTTAAAAACAAGTTTAGTATTTTCTTGAGAGTCTTTTTTGTCTAAAAATATAAAAAAAAATTGAATTCAGTGTACAGTTACATAAAAATTGCGGAAAATCTAAGGAAAAATCGGCAAGTTAAAAAAACTTTAAATTGTTCGGGCGAAATTTAGAAGAAATATTCTCTTCATTTTTGATTAGCTTACTTTCTTTAGCATCCTTAGCATTACTTTGTGGTATTTCTATAGAGGCTAACGTAGCTGCCATAGCTTGATCCATCGCAGATGATGAGTTCTCATTACTTCCTGGAGTAGCAGGAGAACTTATGTCTGGTGTTGTAATCATAGGTATGACTGGCAACGTGGCAGGTAGTATATTTGCCAAAGCAGAGGGCGGTACAATACCGGCTAAGGAAGATGATGTCATAGCTGCGACGGCTTTTGCAGCAACAGCCGCTCTAAAAAATTGAGATACAAGTATGCAATTAACTTCAGAAGCTTATAAACAATTTAGTTAGCAGAGTTATGAACATCATTTAAATCGATAAATACTTAAAAAACTTAATTAAACTATTGCAATTAAAGAAACAAAATACAGTTTATTTCGATGATTTGATTACTTGTTTGAGCATACTAAATTATTTCAATGAAACAAATCGAATAGCCAGATTCTAAAACTTGCATATGATTTTCATTCAACTCTTTTCCCCAAATTCAGTATCGCACTTACTCTTCCGCCTTTACTTTAGCTTGCATATCAACAAATTCAGCTGGTGGTTCCCACCTTGATTCTTTTGTGTTTACATTGTGATAATACACTTTACCATTGTCGGAACGGTATTCTTTCCATGGGCATTGATTTATAATACGCTCGGCAGGGGTCATTAAATCTTCTGGTTTTTCCCAGGAGCTTTGTTTTGTTGCATTATTATAATAGTAAGGGCGTCCATCCGGTGCCTTATGTTCTGTCCAGTCTGTATTTGTGGCTGCTCCAAACGCTGCCGCAATTTCAGGTGGTGGCGCCCCAAATCCCGGTGGCGGTACACTAAATTGTGGAACAATTGGTGGAAAACCCATACCGGATATGGGCGGTACAGCTGAGGGAGGAACATTCATGTTGTAGTCACTTTAATGTGATAAATTGTCCTTCCGTCGCTGAAGCAGAGTTTTTAGGTGTACATAACCTCAACGACAGGCGAAGCAAATTTTTTTTTTTTCTATTTTACTTTTTTCAGTACAACTTTTTCAAATTGGACTCTCTATTGTAAAATTGCTGGTTTTGTTTAATATTTCGAGCGAATCCGGTACACGAGAGTTAAAATTAATATTTTATTTACAAATTAAACATTATTTTAAATTTATTAAATGCAAAAACACTAAACTTTCCTCGGTGCGGTTTTTTCGGTTAACTTTGCGAACAAATTGTGACGTTTATCGTTTTTCGCTTGTGACAAAAATGCTTAAATTGACATTTATTTTGGAGTATTACCATATCGAAATTATCTAAACTAATTGCAGTTTAAACTGCAAAGTTATGTAAAAGATTTTTAAGAAAGAAAGTTGTAGGGGAGAGTTATCCGATATGGGACAGCTATTGTTTTTGAACCACAACTTGTTACTGGCTAAGCCGTTTCGGGTTTTATATATCGTTCGAAAGGTAAGAAACATACGCCAAAGGGTGGATGATTATGTCCTGATACGTAAAAGTTATGGCCAATGTTCAAAAGACATGTTTTTTCGCTTTTAAAAAATTTGTATCCGGTTACGGAACACCTAGGAAATACAAAATAAAAAACCCCAAAAACTGTACGCTAACATAAACATTCATTCATGAATCATTACATACATGTCGATATATGAGTTACACTCGATTTGAGTTCGGAAAAAAGTGTCCCATTCTCGGAACCTGACAATTTTTCAGCGAACCATATATTTTCATAAAGTACATAATACACCGAATGGTAATGCTTGACATTTTCTTTTCTCAATTGGCTCTATCAAAAATACAGTACTTTGGAACAGATCATTAAAAACAATTTACAGTGGAATTGCGGCACGAGATGTGAAACTATAATAAGTAATTTCTTTCGGAGTTGGCTTAAAAACTTGGTCATATCAAGACAGTAATTCGACAATAGTCAAATTGGCAATATTAAGGGGACATTCGCCTTCAACCTATAATTTACAGAAATTTAAAATTAACGCGCATCGTCACCTCTCACTTTTTCCTCCCCAACCAGATCTCTAACTATCCTCCTCACCTTTTTCCTTCTCTCCTTCACTGTGTTAATAACCTTAAAGGACTAAGTCCTAAGTGTTGAAGAACATTTAAAAAAAAAACCCCTTTTTAAAAATTTTATTATCAAAAAACTATTATATTTATTGACAAAATTTCTTTTGGACATTGTTAAATATTGTCCAAAAAATACGAAAAAAATTTTTTATTTTTTATTTTTAGTTTCCCTTGGCTGCTGTAGAGGGCGTCATCCAAAAGTTACTTCTCCAACTGGTAGGAAATTTTTCTCCGAATCTACTCGACCGATTTTAAAAAACCAAAGAGCATTCGATTACTCATAAAAATTATTAAACAATAAGCCTCTGAAAGTTTTAAAAAATCCCCCCCCTTTTTTTTACGGGGCATTTTTTGAGGGTAAGTCCCTCAATTTTTTCGCATTTTTCATAAATATTCATACAAAAACTTCAAAATATAAAAAAAGTTTGAATTTTAGAGGCTTATTGTATAGATTTGAGTCTCAAGAATAAAATCCATTTTGAATTTTTTAAAAATCTGTTACAGGAAGTCCACAACATTTCCTACCGTTTAAGAAGTAACTATTGGATGACGCTCTCTACAGCAGCCAAGGGAAACTAAAAATAAAAAAATTTTCATATTTTTTAGAGAATATTTAAAGAAATTTTGTCAATATGTATAATAGTTTTTTCGTAATAAAATTTTTAAAAAGTGTTTTTTGTTTCAGTTACAAAGGCGAATGTCCCCTTAATTTTGTATTATGGAGAAAATTGACTGTCCCGCACTCGGAGTTATCCAAGTAAGTAGAAACACATGACTCTCCCCTGTAGTTTTTTTAAACAAGAGAGAACCGTTCTTATTTAATTTTTAACGAATTACATAATTTGTTAAATACATGACGGAAAATATTAATAAAATTAGGAAACAAAGTTGAGTTTATTCAGAACCGACACACCATTTGTTTACTAGACAAAGTTGCATCGAAAATATAAGAGGTACGTGTAAAAGGGTAGACAGACTACACCGAAAATCGCAAAAACAGTCTAAATCCGAATTTTATTGGGTATAACAATAATGCAAGAAATCAAAGTGGATTATTAATGAAATGAGCTATTTCAATATGGTAGCTCCGTTGAATTGTAATAGATTGTAACAATTTGACAGAAATAAAGCATCTGGTAGTCTCAATTTATTAAATTTATAAATATCACTTCAGTTAAGAAATATATTCAAAAAAAAAAAAGAATGGAAAATGTGAGCAAAAGTGAATTTTAAGATAAGCAAAAAAAAAAATTATGTCTAGTTAACTTTTGCTCTTGTTGAAAATATTTCTTGTTAAAATATTTCACTTCCCGATCAAAAAAACTTGTCAAGTTCTTGTCATTGTATCAGAAATGTATATCAAAATGATATCAAAAATGTATCAGCCGCTGATATCCATTTTTTGTATATCATTTTGATATATTTTTGATATCATTGAATGACATGTCAATTTTGTATCAGAAATGTATATCAAAATGATATCAAAAATTTGTCAGCGGCTGATATCCATTTTTTGTATATCATTTTGATATATTTTTGATATCATTGAATGACATGTCAATTTTGTATCAGAAATGTATATCAAAATGATATCAAAAATTTGTCAGCGGCTGATATCCATTTTTTGTATATCATTTTGATATATTTTTGATATCATTGAATGACATGTCAATTTTGTATCAGAAATGTATATCAAAATGATATCAAAAATTTGTCAGCGGCTGATATCCATTTTTTGTATATCATTTTGATATATTTTTGATATCATTGAATGACATGTCAATTTTGTATCAGAAATGTATATCAAAATGATATCAAAAATTTATCAGCCGCTGATATGTCAAATTTTACGTTTTCGTTTGTGAATTTTATTTAAAGATAATTATAGAAGACGAACGCGCAGCCAGTTTTAGTGAATAAGTTAATTTTCTAATGAAATTAGTGAAAAGCACAAAAATATAATTGAGTGCAAAAAAACCGACACTCCATTCAGTTGCTGCATGCGGCCTGTGGTTGGGAAAACTAAAAGTATGGAAAACGGACGAGCAGCCAATTTTAGTAAGTGAGTTTTGCCATGAAATTAGTGAAAAAGCATATGAAAAATATAATTGAGTACAAAAAAAAACTAGTTGACGACGATTAACCACAATATTGTAAAATTTGGCCATAATCTGCGTCACTTTAGTTATCGGACCCAAAATTGGTTGTTATTTTTGTATCAGAAATGTACAAAAATTGTATATCATTTTGATATCTTTTTTTGATATCATTTTGATATCTTTTTTTGATATCATTTTGATATCTTTTTTTGATATCATTTTGATATCTTTTTTTGATATCATTTTGATATATTTTTTTGATATCATGGTGATATACAAAAAGCGTTACATTCCGTATATCACTGTGATATCCTTTTTTTATCAAAATCTTGTATGTCACTGACAAATTTTTGATATCATTTTGATATATTTTTGATATACTTTTTTTGATCGGGTTAACTTAAGTGACATTTATAAATTTAATAGAGTGAGACAACTGGATATTTTTTCTGTAAAATTTTTACAATCTATTACAATTCAACAGCGTTACCATATTGAAATAGAATATATCAGTACTAATCTCCATCAATTACATGCATTTATGTCGGAATGAATTATTATTATACCCCGCAATTAGACAGTCAATGCGCATTTAAGCTGTCGTCTGTCTACCTTATTATTACGTTTATAATCCGGATTAAAGCTATCATCTGTCTTCCCTATAAGCTACGTTTCATACGAATTTTGCGAATTCATTTACTAGTTCATAAGGTTTTTGAGGCACACATTCATAGCCTGCTTCCACCGGAGATTTATGAGGTGATTTATGGCTATTTTCAAATTTAAGTGACATTTAATACGTGATAAATGAAATGAATGAAAATAAAATTTATAAATTTCCGATGGAAATAAGCTATTAAGGCCAGTACACACTATCGTTCAGGTTCGTTAGTTAAAAGTTTAACAGTTTTGAATAATCCTTCTTAGCGGTCAAACTATCATTCATATTTGAAGCTCAAAAACCCAAATACGTTCTGACGTTACACTATTAGTAAAAAAATGTACGTATAATTGCTGACTAACTGCCATACCTAAATTGGAGCGTCAGGCGTTGCGTTATTTAACGTGACACAAAAGCGTCAAGCGCCATACCGAAATAAAAAGCGTTGCGTTGAAGTCATTTGATTGTCAAAATCATATTGTTGTTCCTTTTTTTACTTTTCTGCAGCTAACTTCACCTCATAACGCTTTGTCAAAATTGGAAATTCGAATAGCTGAGCGTTGAACGTTGGCAATTTCGGTATGCGCCATACAAATTGTATGTACATGAGAAATTTTTGACAGTAAAATAACGCTGACGCTCCAATTTAGGTATGGTAGTAACGCAAGCAGCGCAAAGCGGTCGAACCTGATTGATACTGTGTATTGGCCTTTACAAGCTAAATTGTTAAAACGAGCAAAGCGGAGAAAAAAATGAAAGAGATTTCCGTCAAACAGAGGACAGCATAAACGAAATCAGATCGCCATTTATAAATCTTAAAATCAGAAAACAGTAAAATTAAATTGTTGTTGTGCTAGTTAATTTTGACAGTTTTCGCTAGCAAATATGAACAACCGTGCCACCTCATGAATTGTATCATGCCCCAAGTGACTTACCAACTGTCAAAATCTTATATCATAAGTCAAACGTCAAAATCAGCCGTTTACGGAGATAAAACAGCGCAAAACAATTAGAAAAAATTTAGTCAGGAAATAATACATAAAATGATCAAGTACAAAAACGCGATATAAAATTTAATTATCTTTCGGGTGTAACCAAATTTTATGCAAGTCACGGTGAGCATAAAACATAAAATAACCACTCTGACCATAAACTGATAAACTGACCTTGGAATTATTTTTCTTTTAGAAATGAAGTTCTACGGACTGCATTTGATATTTCGAATTCGGGTAATCTTTCTGGCATTGATCGTAATCTCACTGCTGGTGTTACTATTAAACTACCCGAGCCGTGATGATATTCGTTATTGTTTTGTCGATCATAGCTCCCATCAATATACGGTGGCTGGTTTACAACGCTTGGAGGATGTGCTGTTGTCTGACCGTAAACCCAAATTGGGACGGAGCATATTCTTTCACGAAACCAGCTGTCATTTACCTTCAAAGTCCAACTCAATTTTTGACTCTTTTGGCTCGGTTGTGCGTTCGAATAAAGCAACAGCTGAAACAGCAGCCGCTCTGCCAATTGGCGCTAGTATATTGCGTTTGAATCCTCGCCAAGCATGTGCTGTTGAATCTGCAGCACTGCATAATCCAAATTTAGATATTTTTGTTTTGTTTGCTAGTGCAGTTTATAGCGACAACACAACCTCGCAGCCTTTATTAGATGCTGTGCTCTCATACTCAAATGTTCACCTGCGAAAAGTTAATTTATGGTCATATGCTGCTGACACGCCCATCTATGAGTGGTTGAAAGGTGGTGAACTTTTTTCATCCAAGTAAGTAGAAATTTTTCAATTTGATAAAAAAATTTACTCAGTATTTGAGAAAAAACGTTCAATTATTTTTTTCTGTTGTTTTGCAGATACGTGCTTTCGCATATATCCGATTTCTTGCGTTACCTGACGCTATGGCGCTGGGGAGGAACATATCTTGATCTAGATGTGATTGTACAAAAAAGTCTCGAAGATGTTCCACCAAATTATACTGGTGCTGAGTCCATTAAAGCCATTGCAGCTGGAGTTATGAACTTTGCACCTGATGGTTTTGGACACGAGGTGGCTGAACAATGCCTGCGTGACTTGCAAAGGAATTTCGACGGCAGTAATTGGGGCAATAATGGACCTGGTGTTATAACACGAGTCATGCAAAATGTCTGTCAAACACGTAACATAGCTATAATGAATCGGGAGCGTTGTTTAGGCTTTAATGTATTTCCTAAAGAAAGTTTCTATGCAATTTCTTGGCCAATGTGGGAGCATTTTTTTGAAGCACAGTACCTGGAGGAAACATTAAAGCAAACGACAGATTCATATGTTGTACACGTTTGGAATAAACACTCAATGCAACGACGCGTAAAAGTAGGTTCAAATGTTGCTTACGGCAAACTAGCAGAGCAACACTGCCCCAAAGTGTATGCGGCCTGTGGTGAGTTTTTTTAGATTAGTAGTAGGAGTAGGAGTAAAATAAGCAATGGTCCAAGCTCACAAACTACACTCTGAAAACAATGACTTATTTATAAAGTATACGTAGTACGAAAGAAATTAAAGCTCAAGTCAGTAAAAGTTAGTACATTATTATCCCCGCCTAAAAGTTAAACATAAACTAAAAAAGTAAAAAGCACTACATTAGCCTTAAGATATTAAAACTAATATGTATTATTTACAAAAAACAAAGATATCAACAGATTAATTTTAAAAGCATATCAAAATATTGGCATCTCAACATATTGGCACTAATTAAATTAAAAAAAGTATTTAGTAAATTTACACATTGGCAAAATCGAAATATTTTGACTTTTTACACAACAAAATTTAATAGATAACATTCCAAATTCTTTATAAAAAATTGCAGACTATTTCAAAAATTGTTTAATATATTGAAAGGCTTTTGCTTGTAAAATATCTTTTATTTAAAGTTGCCTGAACATGTAGTAAAGGTTATATAAAACCAAAGCATTATTGTATATTAAGTAAAAAGTTTTTAAGTGCTTTTTTATTGTTAATTTCTTTTCTACATCTTTTGCTAAAATTTTTATTACATTTATTTTTCTAACATGTTTACTGCATTTAATAATAGTAGTGTAAATGAAAATCTCCAACGCAATAAATTAAATAAAATAAATTGACATATGGAATATTTAATTTAAGTATTAGAATCGTAAGTGTATTAAGTTACAAAAAAATGAACATTGATAACAAAAACCGTTAAATGTTTTATTCAAGAAAAAATCAGCTATTAAAACTCTTTAATTTTTTTTTTTTTTGTATCATTATTATTTCTTTAAAGTCTTGTTTCAATCACCCCCGTTCTGAAGTCCGGTTTTGAACGGAATTGGAATAGAATCCGAATTTTCACATTTCGATAATTAACACTAAATCGGATGCGTATCGAAACGCTTTCTGGTTTGGTTTCTAGATTGGTTTCTATCATAAAATTCGCATTGCCGACGGGAACCAAAGCTGTCAGTTTCTTTTTCAGTGTCTATTTTGGTTGCCAGATTAGAAAACAGCATTAGAAAACAGATAAAAGTTAAATACACTTGAGTCCTATTATTTACAAACTCTCACTTGCTCCTGGAGTAATATACAAACGTCAATTGGGCACATTACAAGAGAGAAAAGAATTTGACATTAGTTAGATCTCGAATTTGCAATACTATTGAAAAAGAGTTTTAAGTCTCGGTTCGCAATGTCAAATAAAATTTCAGTTTCGTTTTAAGTTAATTTCGGATATACAAGCAAAAATCTTAAAGTATTTTAAATTTACCTACATAAAAAATTGTACATAATAATATGTAGCTATGCTCGGTATAGACACATTTCATGGCATCGCATAGAAAAATTTAGGATGTGACTCTTATGGATGAAACAAGCACTAAATGAAAATCTCGTGGATACAAACAACTCGAATCACTCAAATGTACAAAATATGAAACCATCTCTAAGCTCTCCATACGCCGTTTTTAACATGAACGAGTACTTTACTGGGCTAATAGGCTAGACAGACGACAGCTTAAATCCGGATTATAGACGTAATAATGCGAATATTTTTATTGCATGATTTTAGGCATTTTTTTTATATATGTATATATCATAGTCATTTACTAAAATAAAATTTCCCAATTCAGAGGCGAAAAAATTGTAATTAGGTTTTCTGACGTTAGTTAGTTATATCACTACTAATCTTGTTTTTGATGTTTTAGAATTTTTGACCCCTGAATAGGGAAATTTTTATTAGTCAATGTCTATGAAATATGTATTTAAAAAATGCCTAAAATCATGCAATAAAAAGATTCGCATTATTACGTCAAAAATCCGAATTTAAGCTGCCGTCTGTCTTTATTTAACACCCCTTTTTCAATAGTCAATACTTTAGCCCTAATGAACTGTAACTTATGCCCCAGACAGACGACAGCTTGATTTAAATTATAAAAACAACTGTTTCACTGAAGCTGTGCATTACAAGAGTTAAAACACAAACCGTAAAACTCTTTTTTTTTCCTCTCCACTAACTAAATTATTTATAAGTTTCCGTGCTCCTCACATACATTGCACTTGTGTATAACGCAAGCACATTCCAATATTATCTTCTGCACTGCCCTTTCCTATGCCATCGCCGAAATGGACTCCAATATAAAATGGTGTCACAGTCGATTCAATTCGACAAGGATTCATGCCTGAGCTACAAAATTGTGCACCGCAATGTACTGGTTCACACCCAGGTAATGGTCCAAATCCCGCACCGGCACCAATAAAATCTTCAATTATGCATGGCATTGTAATGCGGTCGGTACAGCTGCTAAAGAATTGACGTTGCTGACGTTTTTGTCCATGCTGCTCTAGACCCTCGCTATTATCTCTAATGGTTCTAGCGCTGCGTCGTCTAAACCGAAAATCAAGTGCGTTGCGTAAAAAGCCCAATATATCAAAACCACCACCGCTGACAGGTCGTGGCCTGCGTGAGGCAAGAAAATTAGAGGGTGTTGCAAGATCATCACCACCTCCGGAACCTTCGATTTCATCATTAAGTGGTGATGATGTTGATGTTGAAGGAGGTGATGTTGGTGCGGATGTGGGCGATGGTGTAGCAGCAGCTGTAGCAGTTGCAACTGGGGGTTCACTGGCGCTTGGATCATCGGCAGCAGGAGCTGCAGCAGTAGTTGCTGCTATTGTTGCTGCAGTTGTTGTTGTGAGTACTGTTGTGGATGGTGTTGTTAAGGTTGTTGTTGTTGTTGGTACTTGCATTGTAGTAGTTGTTGGCATGGCAATTGACGTTGTTGTTGTTGCTGACATTGTTGACATTGCTGGCGTTGTCAAGTTTCGCATTGTCAATGGCCCTATTGTTGTTGCTGTTGAAGTTCCTGTTAGTGGTGTTGTTGCTTGTGCTCCCATTGTTCCAACTCCAGATCCCGCTGCTGCAGCTAAGTTCATTGGTGGTGTTACGCCAGCGCCTTCTTGAAACATTTGATTTATTGGCTGTCCAGCGACTGTTGTACTTATTGGCGAACTAGGTCCGATACGAAATGATTGATCATCACATGTCTGATACATGATTGAACACATTTCGGTTTCCTGTCGCATGCAAATACGATAATGTTGATTCGCTAGATGGCGCCCGTTTTCGGCAAAATTGAAAGTCTGGGAGAAAAATTTGAATTCGAAAATTTGATATATTGTGCATACGGCTGTATAATTAACTTATGCATATACGAGTAGCATCAAAATTTAAATTCTCTGAAAGTCATGCAAATTAAGTCCAAGCATGTAAAAGTATGCTACAAACACCACAAAAACAAAAAAAAATTTAGAAACATTTGAAAAAAATTGCATACTTTAAGTATGAAAATGTTAGAAATCAATGTCTTCTATGTAAATACGGTATTAACAATAAAAAAATATTTTTTTTTAGTTGTTTTTTTGGAACAGATAATAATTTACATTATTAGCTACCCAACAAGCACGGATCAGATGACATTGCTGGTTTGAGCTTATTGTTCAATGTGTTTTAGTAAAAACACCAACAAAATTACAAAAACAAGGCAAAATGCATAAAGGAAGACAAAAAAGTTTTTATTGGTGGCTGGTTACGTTTCAATTTTTAGGAATAATAGTAGACAGAAAACTAAATTGGAAACTGAATGTGAAAGAAAGACTACAGAAGGCGTATGCGGCTTTCTACTCATGTCAGAAAATAATTGGGTTAGAATGGGGCCTTAAGCCATGGCTAATTCATTGGAAATCATTAGACCGATATTGTCATATGGTAGTGTAGTATGATAACCATACCTTGAAATACAAAATAATGTGAAAGAATTGGAAAAAATACAAAGATTGGCCCTTTTAAGAATAACTGGAGCTATGAGAACTACTCCAACAAATTCTTTGGAAGTTATATTGAATGTCCTGCCAGTAGATCTCTATAGAGAAAAGGCTGCCTTAACATCTGTTAGACTAAATCAGACCTATAATTTGAATAGATTTAACTATGGGCACACAACCATTTTGCCAGAAATAAGTCAGACAGATTACATTAAAGCTTACACAGATTTTAGTAAAAGCATAAAAGCCCAATATCCCACACTTGAACAATGGAAGAACAAGAATTTCCTTAATGATACCACTTTAGAAGTATATACTGATGGTTCTAAAATGGACATAGGAACTGGTTGCGGGATCTTCAGTCAACCAATTAATCTCTTAGAGTCGGTAAAAATATCTGACAATTGTTCTGTATTTCAAGCGGAAATATTTGCGATAGCAGAGGCGGCAAGGTTGATATCGATGAGGGATATATCATCTACCGATATAACCATTTGCATCGATAGTCAAGCTGCTATTAAAGCTCTGCAAAATAGGAATATAAGATCTGAGGTAGTCAGCCGTTGTCGCAGAGAGCTTCAGGTTCTTAACGAACAACACAATGCAGAACTGTGCTGGGTACCCGGTCATAAAAATATTCAAGGAAGTGAAAAGGCAGATGAGTTAGCTAGGAGGGGATCATTATTGCCTACAGAGAATATTAATCATATTGTTAATCCACCAATGTCACACGATTGCAGGATTATTTCAGATCAAATGGTTTTAGAGATGATGAGGAGATAGGGCATCTTGACCCATTATCAAACGACCAAAACTATTTATAATACCACTAAGATAAGGTTTACTAAATTGCTTTTAAAGTGCAGCAAGAGGGAATTAAAATCTTTTATAGCAGTAGTTACAGGGCATAATACGCTATGCAAGCACTTGGGACAGATGGGGTTTGAGACTGACGATCTTTGGTGTGGAGACAGCGACGTGGAAGAGGTTAGTCAACATTATCTTTGCCAGTGTTCTGCACTTGCAATAACAAGATTTAAAATACTTGGATCCTCTTTTTTCAGGATATGCGAGAACTTATGGAGATAGACCCCGCTAAGATCCTGAAATACATCAAGGCATCAAAATGGGAACAGAGAACACGAATAGTAGCCAACAACCAATGAATAAGCTTCAATAAGATTGATAACTGTATAAAATATACTGAATTAAATTAATTGTATTGTATCATAGAAATATGTACTGTATTTAAAGAGGGATCACAATGAACCAGCATAATGGTCTTAGTGGAAGTTGGCTTGTATATATGCCAACGATACCCTCGCAACCTGACCTAACCTACGTTTCAATAATCACCACAATCATATCATCAGACGAACTTGATAGCATACTATAAGATTGCCTAAAAATAAATTTCAGAAAAGCCAAATAGCAAAGTTTAAAGTACGATAACTCTGTAAGTACTGCTCCAATCTAGCAACTCTCTGTTGCTAAAGGTAGTTATTTTTTCTGAGATTCATGAACAATTTTTATCCATTGATATTTCTTCATTATTCAACTGTTTTAACGTCACTAAAATGAGTGTAGAATCGGAAAAATTCGTTACACATTGCTTTATTTCTTCCAAAAAAACTACTATATAAGGCCGCGAAGGCTCATGAAAAATTTGTGCATATTATGGAGAAGGTACTTTATCGGAAACAAGAGTTGGAAAATGGTATGATCCACTTTTGCACAGATTGGTTACTGGTGCCGAAAAATATATTACGTTAGATAATAATGAGCGAAAAAGATCATGGCCAAAATGAGGTGAGACTGCCCAAACTGTCGCTAAGTCGGAACTGACGCCAAGGTAGGTTTTGCTTAGTATTTGGTGGGATTGCAAGGGTCCTGTTTACTACGTACTACATCCGCGTGGTCAAACGATTAAGTCGGAACTACTTATATTGTCAACTATTAAAAAGATTGAATGTGCTCATGGAAAAACGTACGGAATTAGTCAACAGAATGGACGTCGTCTATCATCACGACAACGCTAGACTACATACTTCTTTGATGACGCGCCAAAAACTGAGGGAGCTTGGGTGGGAAGTTTAAATGCATCCACCATACAGCTCGGATCTTGCGCCTTCGGATAACCATTTGTTTCACTCGTTGAAGAATTATCTTGATGGCGTAAAATCGAATTCCCTTGAGGATTGCAATAAGTTCTAGTCCGAGTTTTTCCAGAAAAAACCGCAGAAATTCTTTAAGGACGATATAATAGTTTTGCAAGAAAGATGGTGGTTAATATCAATGGAATATATTTGACTCAATAAAGTTATTTTGATATTTGAAAAAAATTTGGCTAAACTTAGCACACTTTTCTGAACTTTCTTTTTAGCCAACCTTATATTATTTTGAGCGCATCTGTACATACCTGTAGAATCCCTTCAGTTCCAGTAAAGTATTGCAAACAACCGGCTGGTGCACGTTGACTAAAAGGTATTTGCGATATGCGTATTTCCCACAGACGTATTGGCAAAAATCGCTGCGCAAAATTCATTGTAATTTCAAGTAGCTGTTCCATCGTCTCATTCGAAGTAGCACTGCG
Source organism: Calliopum simillimum (assembly GCA_951812925.1). Classification (NCBI taxonomy): domain Eukaryota; kingdom Metazoa; phylum Arthropoda; class Insecta; order Diptera; family Lauxaniidae; genus Calliopum; species Calliopum simillimum. The sequence goes on from OX638369.1 coordinate 8,044,293, forward strand.
ATTTGGATACAATTGACTATACGTAAGAGGTCGTAAATTACCATATAGAGTTTGACGCGGTAACGCACGACCGCCAACATCATAATAAACTGAAATAAATGTTCATTTTGTACCTCAAATTAAAGTATGAATGTGCGCTACTTACTATGTTGACCACTATTTTGTCCACAAAGTGAAAATTTACCACTCGGTCCACCGGATACAGAAAAGATATCACCATCACAATTACCAGTTCGACGATTTGGTTGTCCCAATGAAAAATGATAGAAATCAATACGCAATTGACTTACGTCAGCATTTAACAATTTAACCTTGAGGCTGCACGAACTAAAGTTATTTGGCATAAAACTGGGAAAATTTGGTGAAACCATATAGGTAATATTGTTCGTAATGGTTTGATTACAGCTGGCAATAACTAGATTGAATAGAATTTTTGAAATGTTAAAAAATTTAAGTTTATAATTACTGGGTGTCATGCTTTTGCATGACATTGTTAATAAGACACCCTTTACACTGTACTTACAAATGCAACACACGCCAAAGCCCATAGCACATTCTCCTTTTGCCATACCACCTTTGAGACGACATTCGTAGGCATTGAAACAGGTGCCAGTGCGTCGACCATCATCCGATAGACATTCACCATCAACAGGCACCGGAAAGAGATGTATTACTGCAGTTAGAAGGAGTAAAAACAAAATCAAATAAAATAATTAAGTTTTTAACAAGTTTAAAAGTGGGCGTGACACCTTAAAGCCCTCATAATTTTTTTATGAAATTTGAATGAATTATAACATACTATAGGTAATATATAAAATACAACGTCTGTCTGTCTGTCTGTGTCTCCAATCATTCGTCCAATTTACATGATTTTTTCTTTCCTTTATATATATTTTGCATGGGAAGGTTTTAGGAAACATTTTATTTTGAAGTACCCTCAGCTTCGTCCGGGTTCTTGGAAAATCCCATAATTCAACAACCAGTTATACGGTTTGCATGATTTTTTCTTTCGAAGACATGCTATCAGGTGAGATTTCAGGACAAACTCTTATTTGAAATAACCTCGGCTTCACCCGGAATATTAAAAAATTCTGGCACCGGGACAAAAAATATACGCTGGAAAAATTTCCAACACAGCGATATAAAAAAGACTTTGAGGCTGTTTGACAGATATGAATGAGATAAGATATATACTTTTAAACTAGTTTATGTATAAGAGCAGAAGAACATAAGTTTTATTTGTACCCCAAAAGAAAGTTTATATTTGTTTAGCTTACTGCATGAACACAACGAATTCAAGGTGCGCTGGGGGTGTGTCAATCGGTAGCCTGGTTCTTGGGAACTCAGTCACTATCAAGCATTTCTTGAGAGCGGACAACGTGTTGTGCGTGCGAGAATTTGACAATAAAAGTCGGGTTTGGGATTGACTCAGCAAATATCTGAAGCTTTTGTCAATTAAACGAGAGCGCCAAGCATATCTCTTATTCGAAAATGGCTAAAGAAGCTTAAGAAGATCGGTACAACAATGAAAAAACCAAAAACAAGGTGACCAAGATCATCGAGAACGGCAGAAAACGCGTATAGAGTATTAACCAGTCTGTTCGTGACGATCCGATTCTTTGAATTCGCAAGAGATTTTATTGTGTCTAGTTATTTCAAATCTAAAGTTAAAGCCAATAGAAAAACTTCACGGTTGCATTTGAAAGAAAATATCCAACAAGAAATAGCAGCTATCACAGAGTATACCTGCTGAGTGAATTTCCTGCTAGGGTTTACATTTGATACTATACTATTTTTAAGAAATATATTCTTAAGCTATAGACTTTAATAAACGATCAACACATTTTTGTTGCACAGCTTACTTTGGCTTTAGTTTGTCCACTAAATATGCTTTTTCTTTTGGGACACCTTGTAAGTACATCGCCACTCTCCACATTTTTAGTTGTTTTTTTCAGAAAGTTTTTAATACAAAACTTTGAACAATATTATAGCACTTTTTTGACATAATTTTCTATATTTTTTTCTTAATTTTCACTTATAAAACACTTTGTTTATTCAACAGATAAATTGTGATATTTTATGTCTCTCTCACTGTAACTAAAACGAGTTCGTTGCTGCAGTCTTTCGTTTTACTTTTTCAAAACAAAAAAAAAAAAACAAACGAAATAAAAATTCTCAAGATAAAACACCGAGGAAAATGCATCTAATAAACAAAATATTCACCTTTACTTTGTCGCCTGGAGTTGCTTCTTCCATCGACGCCGCCATCATCACCATCTTTATCATTACTGATTGCATTATTGCGCCATATATCGCCGCCAGTATCACTATTAGAAAGACCAAATTCCAAATCATTTGCATTATTAGTTATTGTTGCATCAAAAGCATTAAAACCGCCAGCAACAATAACAGCAGCAGAGGCGTCATCTTCATCGTCCGCCTCTGCAACATCACTAACTGTATCAGCTGCAATCCAAATGTCATGATGTTTCATTGGCGGCCAGACAAGCCGGCTTGTTGACTCACTTTCATGCGTTGACGTCGACGATGATGATGGCGCAGCGGTGACGGCAAGTAGTTGTGGCGCCAACACTAACAACAGCAACAACAATAGCAATATGTAGAAATAACAGCGTTTGAATGCATTACACGCCACTTTCAATATTATGCTGCTGCAGTTGTAGCAACATTTTTTTGTTTCTTTAAGAATTTTATAACTTGAAAATGTTTTTTGTAATTTTTTTGCCGTCGTCATGTTTATGTATTTCTTTATTTAAATTAAAAAAAAAAAAAAAAAACAAAATAAATTAAAAGCAATTAAATGTGCCCTTGATTTTGAAAGTGGTATAAGTCAATTTCGGAGCAAAAGTAATGTCATAATATGAATTAGGTGGCATTTTGTTCAGAACGAATAATATTGAATTCTGTTTTTACAGAAAGTTTACCACATTATGTGAAATTAATGGCGTTATGTTTAAAAAATAGTATCGGAAAAAAACCGATTATTACAGCACATAATGTGAATGACATTACTTTTGCCCCGAAATTGACTTATACCACTTTCAAAATCAAGGGCACAAATGCAATTAAGAATTTTGTATACTTTTTTTGCGTTTCTACCGCGGGCGCTCTTGAAATCGCGTCTTTTCGTGTTAAACGTTCAAGTGACAATGTCACTGTCGCCGATTTCAATTCAATGCCACATGTTGCTGCTGCTGCTGCTGATCTGTGGCTGCTGGTCTGGTCAGTTTTGCTATTGCTGCTATGCTCATGCTGCTGTTGCTGTGTTCACTGATGTTGGCTTTCTGCAAAAGTTTTCACAATGCGATAATGATGATTATTATACGAAAAACGCATACGGTTGTTTAGCGGTGAGAGTATTATTATTGTTGTTGTAGTTTTTGCTTTCTTGTATACGGTGAGAGGTACAAAACAAAATTTTAAATATTGCACTTTTAGTTTTTTGCTTCATTTAGAAAACTCAAGTTCGTTGCTTAAGTCTTTAGTTTTATTACTTAAGATATACGCTTCCTTTGCAATATGCCTCGTTCGATAGGAATTTCTTGTATTTTTTCTTGGGAACCATGAACCTTACACTTGGCTACGTTTAATGAAGACTCTAATTAATATTTTCTAAAAGACTTTTAAAGTCCTTTGTGCTCAAAAACAACCAAAAAACTCAAGTTGTATTAAAATCGCAAATTTTCAGTTTTTGTTGATTCATTGAGTTCAAAATATCATGCAGCAAGAACTGATAAAAATATTATGAGACTAATTTATCATACGGTTAATATGTCGTGAAATAAAAATGTCATGAGATAAAAACGATACGATATGAAATCCCTTTAGTACATAATTTCAAGTGATCAAATGTAATGGGATAAAAAATACCATGCGATGAAAAAATCATGTGATATAAAAGCCATGAAATAAAATTTGTGTCACATGATTTAAAGTGATAAAATGTAATGAAGTATAAATATCATGCGATATCAAAATAAAAATTACATGAAATGAAATCCCTTGAGTTCAAAATATTATATAGCAACATTATCAACTAATAAAAATTTCATGAGACGAAATTATCATGCGATAAGAATGTCATACGATTAATATGTCGTGAGATAAAAAAGACATGATATGAAATCCCTTCGGTAGAATATCTCTTTCAGCAATAATTTGAAGTCATAAAATGTCAAAAAATAAAAAGAATATGCAATAAAAATGCGAAGCGATAAAATGTCTTGCGTTAAAATGACAAACAGTGAAAATATCATGCAATAAATTATTATGTGATGAAAATTGCATGTTATAAAAACACAATTTTCATAAAAATATCTTTAGGCAAATATCAAGCTATAAATTATCATGTGATAAAAATTGCATGTTTTATTAACACAATTTTCATATCATGCGTAAAAATATCTTTGGACTGAAAGATTTCATGCGTTTAAAATGACAAACCATGAAAATATCATGCAATAAATAAAATAAATTATATCAAGCGATGAAAATATCATGTGATATAAAAGTCATAATTAAAAATTCTTGCCGCATAATTTGAAGTTATAAAATGTAATGAGATAAATATATCATGCGATACATAAGTCATGAAATATAAATGACATGCAATGAAATCCCTTGAGTGCAATATCTCTTTCAGCAATAATTTCAAGTCATAAAACGTAATAAAATAAAATGCAATAAATTATCTTTTGATAAAAATCGTATGTTATAAGAACACAATTTTCATAAAAATATCATGCAATAAAAATGTCTTATAATAAAACTGCATGAGGAAAACGCTGAGCTAGACAAGTTACCATTAAACTCGAATATCTTTAGGTTGAGCATAGAGAATTTTTGCTTTAAGAGTTTTTGAACTGGAACTATTTTAGCACCAGACTGTATTTCGTGTATCCTTCAGGTTTGAATCGCATCAGGACTTGTAAGTCCTAAATATCTCCGGATATCTTTTGTTAGAATCTCGGAGATTGCTTAATAAGACAATAACTTACATATATTAACGTATTAAATCAAAAAATAAAGATTATTGTCATCGTTACAGAACAAAAACATATCAAATATCAACTTCAAGCCTATACAAATTCATACAAATGGATTCTACCGAATTGTAGTGCTTTGATTTAGTTTTTATAATCGAGTTCTTTGCTTAAGACTTTCGTTTTTTCTTACCTTGAGGGAATATTATTATAAAAATTTTGAAAAAATCAAACAAAAATTCAACTTTACGGTATAGCTAATTAATTGAAAAAAAATTTCACATACACTCACGACCATATTGTGCTCGTTGATTGCGCATGTGCGGACTGCAGCTTAATTCACTTTTGTTTAAGTTGAAGCACCGTTGAGTGCGTTAATGCGCGGCTAATGCGCTCACATTTAACTTTGAGAAAACACAAAAAAAAAAAACCGCAAAACACTTTCATTGATATCTGTTGCAATCAAGCGCGATTATGAGAAAAAAACTTGATAAAAAATTAAAACAAAAAAAAAAAAAAAAACATTAAAAACAATACGAACACAATTCAGTTGTAAAATAATAAAAATTAATGTGATTTTATTGAAAAATTCAAGCCAAATGAACAAAGTGGGTTGCAATTTTGCAGCATCATGTTATCGCGTACCATTTTTTTTCACATTGTAGTTGTTGTTGCTGTTGATATTTATGTAGTTGCTGTTTACTTTTGCGGTAAGTTAGATGGAAAAAATCAGGTTAAACGGCTACGGCTACGACGCACAAACAGAAGAAAGTTTTAATTTTATTTGGCCAGATAACAAACGAGACATACACGTACTGTATGAACACATTATAAGTTGGTACACATTTATAGAGTGTTAGTATTTAAGTTAAGATGATCTGGATTTTTTACTATTTATTTCTTATTATAGAAATATTCTATTAAGTGATACATGTACTAAATAGAATATCGAGGGAGTAGAACAATTCCTAAGCGTTGAATAGAAATTAGAAATATCATACTTTAGGAATTTTCATTGATTTATTGTGTTTGGTTTTATTTATTGGTCATCAAATTAGGCACATTTATACAGTTTCGGACTGGCCAAACATTAAATACAAAAGACTGCAGTATTTTGAACAACCTCTTGTCTGAATTCACATAGTTTTTGCTCACAGCTTGCCTTAACTGTTCCTAGTGCCTGAGTGAAATGTAGTTGGATTATCTCAGAGACCGATTTCAGTTTAGCACTTTGAAGCTTTCGCTTATATGGGGGATGCCACACCCTCTTTTCTGCGTTCGCCTAGTTTTTCTCAGAGCTTTTATTTATAGTTCTTAGTGTCTGAGAGAAATTTTGTTGGATTATATCAAAAAACGTTTTCGGTATAGCTTTTATAAAGGTAAAGTTTAATGAGAAAGATTATAGCTATCCGAAGTTATTAGCAGAAATTGACTACGCTATTGAGTGAGTGTGATATATATCGACAAGAATATCAGAAAACGCCAAAAAAATTCTATCCAAAACTTAACTTCCAAATATAACTACTTTTTCTGCTTGTAGACAAAACATCAGGCTACGAGAATAGCCAAACGTGATAGCTTAACTCTTCCTTCCACATTCGAAGACATTTGAGAAGATCAAAAAATCATTGACGAATTGCTTTCAGGCTTATTAAAATTCTCGACATTTTAAATGACAGTTCAAAGCGAATTTGAGATCTCACCGCTTAGACGTAGCAAGTAGGTTCCACTTCGAATCGGGTCATTATTCTGAAGACAATCTTTCTACAATCTTTCATTGAATCAAACGGTGAGGCTTAGTTAAGTGAATTTGGAAATGCGTCTGTGTCTAGTTCTATGTGTCTCATTGTTAAGGCAACTACAGTTAACCTATGCCTGAAGCTTTCAACAATCAAATGTTTTTTTAACGCTCATGGTGAAAGGATTTCTGAAAATTTTCCCATCAGAATTTTTATTATAATTAATAACTTCAAACAGTAGCAACAGTGGCATTTCCCTCTTGGAACTATGTCAGTGAGAAAGTTTATTAAAAACAAAACTATCACACAGCAGCAGCTATATAGCACTAAAATTTAATTAATCAATTGAAAAGAAGGTCAAATATTAAGCCAAGGTTCATTTTATGATCCATTTTTAATAAAAATAAACACTAGAAAAAAAATCAAATTTAATACAATATTACAACTATTGTTTAACTGTTCAGTCCAGCATGTGTGAAAATATTCGTAATAAAACACAAATTTGTTTTTAATGCGTTTTAGATGGCACATTGCCTTGATTAAGCCCTTAAGTCTCATTACAATTTTTTATTATTTCTTAAATGCAATCATCACTAATGGTATAAAAATGTTTACCAAACTGTTACCTTCACATACGAGTAGTGAGACGTTTTTTAATTGTCAAATTTTTTATTTTAATGCTGCCTGGAGTTATTCTGCTTCTTTTCTTAATTATACTTGCTTTATTATAGTTAAATATTTCTTATACATTTATCACTTCATTTTATTAAAAAATTCACTTTTCCTTACAATAAATAGTCACTTATAAACTTTCACACTTTATTTTGCATAACTTTCTTATCAACACTGAAAATTTAGATGACGCACTGCAATCAAACAGAAACTGCCTCAAAGACAGTGGCTTATATAGCACATGATTGCGATTACTGGAACCTTTATTAAAAAACTGTAAACTTCTATATGGCATTACACAATCATATAGCAAAGCAGTAGAGTTTTCTATATGATTCTAATAGTTTTTGTCCCATATTGAGAAGACGCACATGCTATTTGAAAAATTGCACAAACAATTTGCTTTGAACTACTGAGTTAAAGCAAATTTAATGAGGATTCCTAAAAAACTATGAAGGGGTAAATTAATAAGACCTTTTTCGTACTAAAATAGTTCCCAAAGTCAAAAAGTAGGGAAAAAAATTTAAAATATCAACTTTAAAAGTCTAAAAATACTTTTAAGCCCTATAAACCAAATAAAATCTTATGCACCAGACAGACGACAGCTAAAATCTAGATTATAGACGTAATAATGCGAATCTTTTTATTGCATGATTTTATGCAATTTTAAATACATATTTCATAGACATTGACTAAAAGAAAATTTCCGAATTCAGGGGCCAATAAATTCTAAAACATTAAAAACAAGATAAATGCTGAGTTAAACATCAGTAAAGTTAATTAGAATATTTTGGACCCTGAATTGGGAAATTTTCTTTTAGTCAATGTCTATAAAATATTCCCCGGGAATATTGATTCACGATAACCCCCATATAATCTCGATTTTAGCTGTCGTCTGTCTGTATGTATGTGTGTATTCTCCTTCAACTCCTAGGAAGAGCATAGGACCAATATGAAACATCTCCATTCGTCGCGATCCCTTTGCGATGACTTTGATCTCTTGCCACAACTTTTCCGATTCTTAGATTTCCTTTTCCAGCGACTTTTTCCGGTTGGTTTCGGGTCTACCACGTGCTCTACTGCCTTGTGGATTCTACTCAAGAGCCTGGCGACAAACTTCGCTGTGTGGTTTCCGGAGAGTGTGACCAATCCATCCCCATTTGCGCAGCTTGACCTCGTTTGCTATAGCCCTCTGATTGCATTTTTGATGTAGCTCGGCATTTGATATAGTGCGAGGCTTGTTCGTTAGTTGTTCAGTAACAAGCCATGTTTCGCACCCATATAACAAAACCGATTTCACATTCGAATCAAAAATGCGCACTTTCGTTTTGGTGGATATAACGGATGAAGACCATATTTTGTTCAGTTGAGCAAACGCGCCTTTTGCTTTTGCTGTTGACTGATTCCATTTCAATTCATACGGTGAGTGTGCACTTAGGTTTGCTTACTCTTCAAACATAGCATTTTTGAATAGTTTTGCATTTTTTCACTGTTCAATTTTGTTTATTCTGAATGCGAAGAAATGCAAAAGTATTCAAAAATGCCATGTTTGAAGAGTAAGGGAACCAGAGGGATAACTTCTTGTTACATACCCAGAACAGTACAACACAATTACATGAAAGTAATCGAAAAAAAAAACTAATAAAAATCCCGAGAACATCCGAAAAGAAACAAAAGCCAAGGTAAGGTCAAATCGCAAAAAACACAAACAATGCTTGGTTTTCTATACCTTGAGTATATTTAGGTTCCATCTAACTAATTCTGAATGATTTCTGTGTCTCAAAAATAAAGAATTCGGTTATTTTAAATTTATAGGTTTTATTCAAGTTTTTCAAGATATCTTAAAAACCAAAAATGTTAGAAGAATTTAAGTGCCATTTTCGGAATCAGTATCGCAAAACCGTCTAGGAAACTGAACTGTGTAATTTTTCTTATTCATTTTGTAGACAAGTACGCAATCGTTAAATAAAAAATTGCAAATTTTGCACTTACAACAAAAAAAGCAAGAAAGCCGTCATAAGTGGAATAAAGAGGACGTGCTTTACTATCACTGTGGAAATTTTCGAGAAAAAAAAAGATGGTGTTTTTGAGAAAATTTGCATTTTTATTTAAAATATAAAAGTAAATTTTAAGGAAAGTTAGGGTTAAAGAAATTAGTTTTTCCCATATTACGTAAAAGAATTTTATGGAGCATCAATTACATTTTGATTCATGTAAAAAAGTTGAAAAATAAAGAAATGCGGTTGAAAAAACCGAATGCACTTCATGATTTTTTCAAAATTAAATTTTCGCCAAAATTCCCACAAAACGCCATAAAATCTCCAATTTTGGTCCAAATCAAAAAAAAAAAAAAAATACGTGTTCCCTTATTTTGATTGAAAAAAAGTATTTTGCTAGTTTGAAGTTGATACGCAAACCTAAGTGCACACTCACCGAATGAATTGAAATGAAATCAGTCTATTCTTGAGTTGATATCCTCTTTTGCTCCACCATCCATGGAGATAATACTGCCTAAATACGTGAAGCTATCGACGTTTTCGATGTCATCACTGCCAGCTCTAAACGTGATGTCATTGCTTGCGTTTAGCTTCATGCTTTTAGTCTTGGATACATTGATTTTTAGGCCGGCCTTTTGTGATTCCAAGACAAGGTCTTCAATTTTGCTTTGTACATATATCTGAATGTTTGGACGATAAGAGGCAGATGTCATCAGCGTAGTCGAGATCTTCCAGATGTTCGGTAAAGTTCCATTGGATACCCCTTTTGGCCTTACTAAGAGCTTTATCTAGGATATCATCAAGAACGATAAGGAAGAGTGATGGTGATAGTAGACACCCCTGCCGTACGCATGACTTTTTCCTTTCAACATGTTGGTGAGGTTTTAGGACAAACTCTAATTCGTAATTCCATCGGCTCTCTCGGTATATTAAAAAAGTCCCTAACATTCAACCGATTGTCGTTATTTTTTTTCCAGTCAAAGCTTAAGGGCATGTTTTATTTAAAAATGAATCCTCCTTCGCCCGGGATATCGTAAAGTGTCTGTCTGTCCTTTTATGAACTCGGACATAGAATATCCTCAAACACAAAATTCGCCATATCTATGAAACTGTTTGACAGACGTTGATAAAACTAGTTACATATACATATTTGTCAAGGGTAACAGGAACGGTCGAATGAAGTCGCTAAAGGGGCAAGTAGTCAATTTATAATATACACAGAGCAACAAAAGAAAATTTTACGAAGATATCATACACCCAAATTTTTTTCATTAAAAGCACATCTCTATACATAATATGTAATTTTATTTATATATTTATATAACTTTATATATTTTCAAGTTACAGAATTAAAAAGAACTTAAATACATTGTTAAATTAAAGCTTAAAGGATAAGTTAGAAACTTTGTACATGTTGTTGTTATATAAGGATTTCTAAGGCTTTTTTGTTTGATGCGAAAAAAGGCATTCTACATTCAAATTCATTAAATGCGTGGCAAGACATATTTTCTTCAAAGATTGAAATTTTAAATTTCTTTCATGAAAATAAAAAAAAAACATACGCTGATTAAATAATATTCTTAATATACAAACATATATATATATTAGAGCAAAATAATAATTTTATAGATATTTAGGCTCTTAATTGCAAAACTAAAAGCTATAATTTGCGCAGTTATTTTGCGATTTTTCACGTTTGAGTTATTTCAGAGTTGCTCCTCATTTAAGTTAGCTCTACAGTGGCTCCAACGCGTTTGGTCCGTTAGGACTACCTTCCAGTTTACGCCACACTACGTTACACATTTCACGCACTAGCGCCTTTTCACCATCGTCCATCTGTTCGATAACATTACCCGTTAAATTACCCAAACGATCACGTTCCAATTGCTCACGCACTTCTAGTACTTGTAATGCACGCACTACAGCCTCGGGGCGACCAGTCAGCGGTTCGTTAATATCAGCAGTTTGAGGTGTAGATTTCTGTTGTTGTTGCTGTTGCTGCTGATGCTGCTGATGAGCGCTGACAACATTTGCAGTGGGCGTGGTGGCGGCTAAGCGTTCTTCCTCCAGTTGTTGTATGCGTCGTTCGAGCGATCGTACGTATTGTAGCGTCTGATCGTTGAGCGGCGAACGAAGATGCATTTCCTGAAAAAAAGAGAATTTCAAAAAAATTAATGATTAATAATAAACATCGCATAAGGTTACGAAGCTTCTGGGAGGTGATAGAGGAGGGCTAGACTAACAAAAATAGCACTTGCAACTGATTTTCGGACTTGTTTTAGAACAAATTTTTTCTTGGGTAACCCTAGCGTTTTAGAGAAAACGTTTTTATAGAAAACTTTTAGTTAATTGTATGATCTTTCTAATAATGTGTTTGGTTTATAGGGTTGAAAAAGATTTTAAAAAGTTCTGGACCTTTATAGTTGATCTTTTAAATTTTTTTTTCCTAATTTTTGACTTTAGCGGCCATTTAAGTATAAAAATGGTTTTATTGACTTACCCTTTTATATTTTTTTTTTAATCTTCGTTAAATTCTCTTAAATTCGGTAGATAATTTGTCATACCAATTTTTTTAATTGAGGTCAGAAAAAAATACCTTTCAAGAACAATCCGTTTGAAGGCTTTAGTAGATAAAGAGCGTAAAGCACGCACATCATATGCAGCGCAACGCATGCGAGGAACCCTCGTGCTACATAGAAAAGTATTTTGTTTCGACCTCAATTTAAAAAATTAGTCTGATAAATGTATTACCGAATTAAAAAAAAAAAATCCAACGGGGACTCCAAAAAAAATTATAAAAGGGTATGTTAATGGGATCTTTTTCATACTAAAACGTCCGCCAAAGTCAAAAATGAGGAAAAAAGAATTTAAAATAACAAATTTAAACGTCCACAACTTTTCGAAAAAGTTTCTCCTAAAAAAGTTTTCTCTAAAAGGTTAGGGTGACAAAATAAAATGTTTTTTGTAAAACAATTCAGATTATCACCCTACATTTTAGACCCCTCCCTCGAGGTGCAATTTTATGTTAGTCTATGCCTTCTCTATCACTTTCCAAAAGCTTCGTAACCACATGCGATATACCCTGTATTTAATTAAAATGCAAATATCAAGATTGTGCCATAAGAGCTTAGTCAAAAACAAAGTAAGGGTGAAAAAGTATCAAATAAAATATGTTGTATAAATTTACAGGCAATTGACGCTCGTAACTTCGCAGCGCCGTAATCGTTTCATCCGCATTAGTGCTCGAACTAGAGCCATCGCCATCATCACGCAATGCATTACGTTGCGTTGTGGCACCACCACAGTTGGCGCACAAAGTATTCGCAGCGACATGTGCGCGCTCTTCATCTAAATACAAGCAAAGTTCTTTCAATTCCAAATTATCAGTAATCAATTCCTGTTGTTTATCATCCAGCTGTCGCAATTTACTCTAAAATATAATAATGATGAAGTTATATTAATAAAGAATTTGGGGCGCTTGCTGATTTTATCTTTTATATACCTGATATGCGGACACTTCCTGTCGCATGACACTCGCCGTATAGCGTCCGAAACGTTGCCATTCGCGTGCCAATTTACGTCCCTTCTGTCGATCGTCATCAAGGAAACAGCAAAGATCTCGCAATTCCTGATTGTCATCAATAAGTCGTTGATTTTGATCCTTCAAAGCGCGCAACTCATTGATGAGAGACTATGGAAAGAAAAATTTTTATATATAAGTAAAAGATTCGTAAAGAAATTCGAGTATTAAAAGAAACTGAACCAGTTTCTCATGTGAGAAAATAAAATCTTTTATTTAAAAAAGCAGCCTTTCTAGATATTGAAGGTGCCTTTAACAATGTTCGCAATGATAACTATCAAGAACGCCCTTATAGGGTTAGGAGTAAAGCATTGCTTTATCAACTGTATAGCATCGATGCTTGAATCTGAGATCATTCTAGCGAGTATGGGCGGCAGTCAAACATTAAAGTCAGTAAAGAAGCGAACACCTCAGCGCGGTGTACTCTCACCTCTACTTTGGCTTATAGTTATCAATACGGTGCTACACCAACTTAACAAAAACGGTGTGAAGATCGTTACGTATGATGTGATGCTGCTAGTATAAGGTCCGTTTCTTGACGTGATTAGTAACATCATGTAAAGAGCTTTGCCTGAGCTATGGTCATGGACGGACCTTTTGCTCTTCACTACAAAAACCAAAATACCTAACTTTAATCATCCTCGATTGAAAGGATAATCTCCACTACTTTCCAAAGACCTCAATTTATTTCAATATTTTAGCGTACCCAATTCAGCTAGCGTCATTCAGTCAGAATTTTATGCCATTCTCAAAGCCTGTAGGCTAGTAGAAACTGCTAACCTCTGCTATAGACAAGCCATTATTATCAAAGCACTGATCTCAGTAACAGTAAAATCAAAACTAAATAGTTGAGAAAGGCAGAAATAATTTAATCGAACTAGGACGTTAATCCCAACTTATGTAGCTCGACCCCACTCGGAGATTGTTTTGAGGTCATTTGTGAGTATATCGCCTTCTTCTCTCAATCTCCTCCAAGTTTGGACGCTTTTTAAAGCAATATGAATGACAGATGCTGCTGCCATCCGCAAGGGATTGGATTGGATTAATGGTCGATGACAGTGATAAAAATAAAAACAAAGTGAAAAGAGCTCTTTCAAACAGTATTTTCCGAATCAGTTTCGATAGCGACAACTCACTCACCTGCAGTTGACGATTTTGTTCCGCAGATAGACGCCCTGTTGTCGCTGTCGGTATACCCGTCGAACCTGACGTTACCGAAGCGTTTGGCGAAGGATGTTCTTGATCGGGCTTACGTACAAATTTCAGCATATCCTGATGCTGTTGCTGTTGTTGTTGTTGTTGCTGTTGTTCAACTAATTGCTGCTGCAATTGCAACTGCTGCTGTTGTTGTTGACCGTTGCGTAAGCGTGTATGTTGCTGTTGTTGTTGCTGTTGCAAGAAACGTGCAGCGTTGCCACCCTTTAAAGAATCAGGTATGTAGACACTGGATAGCTGTGGTATATCGGGTGGATATTTGAGATTTAAATCTGTAAAAAAGCCGGAAGTTGTGGCAACTTTTTGCTGTCGCTCTGTTGTTGCTGTTAAATTATTGAGATGCTTAAGGATGCCGTTGCTAGGTGGTTGTGACTGTTGTTGTTGTGGTTGTGGCTGTGGGGGCGGCTGATAGCGCGGTGGAATGTTGTGAGCGGCTGCCTTTAAATTGTTGGATGCACGCAACGCTTGTAGATGATAGAGGGTGCGGCGTGAAGCGGCGGTTGTTGCAGATTTTGTGGGATTTTGTTGCGTTGAAATTTGTTGTTGTTGTTGTTGTTGCTGCGAATGTTGCGGGTGCTGTTGCTGTTGCGACGACACCGAGTGATGATTATGAATTGTCGCCACTGTCTGAAGTTGATTCGCCGCGTTGGCTGTTGTCGTCACGCTTTGTGCTTGCGACAATTGCTGATGTTGTTGCGTAGCGGCGTGTTGATGTTGTTGTTGTTGAAGTGTAGGCGGAATTAATGAACGGCGTGTTTGTTGCTGTTGCTGTTGTTGTGTCGCTGTCTGCAGTTTGTTAACAAATTGTTGTTGTGTTGCTTTCGTCAAGTTGCCAATAATATTGCTGCTATTATTGTTGCTGAGAATTTGTTGCTTTGTTGCATTCGCTGTTGTTAATTTGGAATTTGTTGTTGCTCCTGTTGCTGCTGCTGTTGAATTTGAATTTAAAATTAAATTGCCATTAAGTTTACTGCTGCCACTGTTACTGTTATTGTTGTGATTATTGTTGTTGTTGCTGCTAACGCCAGACATTTTAAATTAACCTTTTTGCTGTTGTATTCTTTCAAATGTTGCTGTGATTATATAGCAATTTTATTGGCAATAACGTTGCCAATTACATATCTGCCGTTTTCGTTACAATCATTTTGCTGCTGCTGCAATTGAAGAAGAAAACAAAAGTAAAAATTAAAATGTAAAAAATACGAATTTACAAATTATTGCAATTAATTGTGATGCAATGTAAAATTGTTGTTGCCGCTGCTTAGAAATTGGAACGAATTTTCTTGTGGGCTGCATTTGAGGTATTTGCAAGCCCATAATTAAGCCATCAGCCAGTTAGAAAGTGAAATGTGTCTTTAATTATGTCGTAGCAACAACAATATCGCAGCAATTGTTGACAAAATGCCACGGTAGCAGCAGCAACACAGTATATTACTCGTCACACGCTGTCGATCAAGAGGCTTTTAAATAAAAGAATACCAAATTTGGCGCGTCTCGAGGTAAATACTTCCGCCACAGGCAGCGAACAAAGGCACTGACCGTAAAATAAGGCGTAGTTTCTGTAGAGTTGTCGCAGATGTTATATAAAATTATAACTAAAAGCTTCGAGCGGATTGATCCATGAGCGAATATTTGTATTAAAGATATTAATCTCATAATAATCACAATGAATAATTTTTATGGCCTTCATTGTGCTGAGACCAAAATAAAAGGAATGGTGAAAATAATAATTTGTCATCTAGCTAATGGTAGCACATCCGAAAGGTTAGCGCAAAAGGTTCGTGCCATTGCTAGATGAAGTTATCAAACAGCATGCGCACCATCTCAGTATCTGTTAAAAACACGACCAGAATCATGGAGAAAATTCTAATGCTATGCTACAAGCCAAAAATTTCTCAATTGAGCCACCTAAGAATGTATGTAAACGTAAACACGTAAAAAAGGCGTTTAAGCAAAATGATGTTTTATAGCAACTATAAAAGTTTTTGTGAACAATTTTTTTCCTTAAATATTTAACATAGATCGAGGAATAAAAAAATATTTTTTTTTGGACCAACAATGATGAAGCAATCGAAAAAGAAACTAATAAAAATCCCGAGAACTTTCGAAGAAAAACAAGAGCCAAGGTACGGTCAAATCGCAAAAAACACAAACAATGCTTGGTTTCCTATACCGTGAGTATATTTAAGTTCCATCTAACTTACTATAAATGAATTTTGTGTCTCAAAAATAAAGAATTCGGTTTTTTTCAAATTTATGGGTTTTATTCAAGTTTTTCAAGATATCTTGAAAACCAAAAATGGTAGAAGAATGCAAGTGCCATTTTCGGAATCAGTATCGCAAAACCGTCTAGGAAAGTGAAAACTGAACTGTGTAATTGTTTTTATTCATTTTGTATAGAAGAACTCAATATTAACGTTAAAAATTGCAAATTTTACACTTATAACAAAAAAAGCAAGAAAACCGCCATTACTGGAATAAAGAGGACGTGCTTTACTATCACTGTGCAAATTTTCGAGAAAAAAAAGATGGTGTTTTTGAGAAAATTAGCATTTTTATTCAAAATATTAAAATCAATTTGAAGGAAAGTAAGGGTTAAAGAAATTTTTTTTTCAAATATTATGTAAACAAATTTTATTATGCACCAAATAAATTTTGATTCATGTAAATCAGTTGAGAAATAAAGAAATGCGGTTGAAAAAACCAATTACACTTCATAAATTTTTCAAAATTAAATTTTCGGCAAAATTCCTACAAAACGCCATAAAATCCCCAATTTTGGTCCAAGCCAAAAAAAAAAAATACGTGTTCCCTTATTTTGATTGTAGAAAAATATTTTGCTCACCGGATGAATTGAAATGGAATAAGTCTGCTACGAAAAATCTTTGTTTTCTTTAAATTCAAAAAAATTTGACTCAAGAAATTTTTGGACAATAATTTTCCTTGAATAAATAAATTAAGCTCGGGCAACGAAGGGTAAAATGGCTAGTCTATAAGTATAAAAATATATGTCGGTCTGTAGGTTTGTCTACTATCAACTCAAATTGATTGATTAGGCGAAGGTTTTTGCGTGAACAAGGGGCGATGACACGCTTCCCTCCACATAACATAATTCATCATAACTTTGAAAGTAAATGACGCAGACAGATAAGATTTGATCTATACATATGTAGAGATGATCGTGGTAAATAACATACAACAGAAATGCGGAAGATTGCACGCTCTTTATAAAGAAAATTTGTCATATCTTTGAAACTATTTATTTGACGCAGATTCTGTAATTAATGCTTTCCTCATAAAAGTTACAAACTACTTAACCCTTTCGACCCGGCTGCGACAATATTTATATGTAAATTGGGATATATTGTCCCAGCCGGGTCGAAAGGGTTAAGACAGTTGAGGAGTGATTTTTCAAAAGGACTTATGAGGCAAAAGTAATGTCATACACATTATTTGCATAATAATCGGTTATTTGATAGATATGATCTTTTTAACTAAATGACATTACTTCCACGTCATTGAGTAAACTTTTTGTGAAAACAGAATCCAATTTTATTAATCTATAACAAAGTATCAGACAACTAATATTATGACATTACTTTTGCCTCGTTTTGGTTATAAGCTCTTTTGAAAAATAACTCCTCAGTTAACCTTAATTGAAAATCTTTGCATTTTAGCCTATGACGTTATTTTATTCACACACATGCAAAACGCTTAAACGGACTGACTTCAACAATTTAACTCATTTTAACACCAATAACAATTGACTGCGCTAACGACGATCAATAATGTCACCTTGAGAAAAGTCAAATAATATCAAGAAAAAATAAAAAAACACTGCAGATACAACAAAAAAAAAAAACAAAATTTTTATGGCTTCAATTTTTAGCAATTTCTGTAATTAAACTCTTATTTCATGCATTGTTGGCCAACAAGCAGCGCCAGTCAGTCATTCAGTCACTCAGGCAATTGTATCCAGCGCATTAACAACGAAAACTCCAATTCGAACTTGGCGCGCACAAAACTGAAGTGCGAATCAAAAAAAATCCAAAAAAAAGAAATACTTAAAATACAGACAAAAATTATTTTTAAGTACCCTCGCGCAGAGCGAGCGAACCGATGTAACCGAAGGCCAAATTTAAATGAGGCTTCAAGTGTTTTCCTACGCAGTTGTTTGTGCAGTTGTTGTTGAATGATTGCTTGAATGACATGGGGAAGGAAGAGGTCTCCATGTGTAATTCTATATACCAAAATCGTTCTTGCGTTGATTTTTTGGTGGGATACAAATTTTGATGATTTGCTGAAGTCTGTGGTTCTGTTGTTTTATTGTTGTTGTTGTCGACAATCGACATTAAAATGGAGAACAAAAAGACGCTTATTTACGTCGTACATACCTGCTTTATTTACAGAACCTCTTTTTTTTTTGATTTGTGAAACTCATCAAGTATCATCTTCATATCATTATGCTGATTTTGTATTTTTTCCATTTTAATTTCGTGCCGGGGGAAGCATAAATTACGCTCGCAATTTTTTTTTTTTGTTAACGCGCGCATTTTTAGGTGTGCTAGGGTGCTAGGGTGTTAGGGGTGCGTTCCCTAATTTTAGCGCGAAAAACAGCAAAAAATCTGAGAAAAACCAAAAATCTGACTGAGGCTCATGTATCTTTGCCGACAATCGCACATTCTTGCTCAACCAGCGTAACAAAGACACGCCACCACTACGGGGCTATGAAACTCAACGCTACCGAGTGAAATCATCATCTTGCTAATTTTTTGCGTTTTTCAAAGATTTTGCGCAAAACCAAAAACAACAACAAAAAAAAAAACATCTTGAGATGAATTACATTATTGGCCAACAATAAAAGCGGCTCAAATGTCGACCGGATGGTGTTGTTGTTGTTATCATTAAGATTCTATTTTTATGCCAATTGCCACATTTTAATTTGAGATTGACGCACTTTGAAGTATTCTTTACTTCAATTTGAGAATACATGTTTTTGGTGATTTTTTCTTATAAAAATTAAGTCAATTGAGGAAGCAGTGATTAGAAAGGGATTACCCGAAATGATCATTGATTGGGTCCTCAACATGCTTAAAAACATGACAGTGGGTACAGAAAGACTAACTGTGAGGACAAATGAAGGGACGCGTACTGTCACCGCTTCTTGTCATTGACGAATTACTAGATGATCACAAATTCGAGGTCCAAGGCTTTACTGACGATTAACCACAATAATTAGAAGCAAATTTGACTCTACCGTAACTGAACGAATGGTACTAGCTCTCATCTTAGTTCTAGGATGGTGCCGAGAGAAAGGACTCGAAATTAACCCTAGTAAAACCACACTGGTGCCCTTTACCCGGAGGAGAAAGCTAAACCTAGAAACTTTAAACATGGGGGAAACGGTGCTAACGGTTTCCGAGGAGATGAAATATTTAGGAGTATGTATTCTGCTTTAACTCCTAGGAGGAGCATAGGGCCACTATTTAGGAATAATCCCAGATAAAAGTCTATCTTGGAACAGTCATCTATCACACATAATAAATAAAGCCTTAAGAATAACATATGCTTGCCGAAGACCGTATGGTAAAACATGCGGACTACGGCCAAAAATGATGACATGGTCTTACAAAACCATCACTGTATCAATGATCACTTATGCTTCATTAGCATAGTGGCCAAAGGTAGATCAAGTAAAGGCTCAAAAGGAACTAAACAGGATCACTAAGTATGTTTCCGACAGTAGTTCAAGGCATGCTTACGGGACTCGCTTCTCTTCACCTTATGAACGGAAAAAACTAAACCGTAAAAATTCATTGAAAATCCCAGTTATTTTTACTGATTTTTTCAGTAACTGTGCGCCTGTAAAGAAAAACCGTATTTTTTACTGACTACACACAGTAAATTTTTTAAAAAATATAAAAATAAAAAAAAAAATTATGTTGATTGGTGTCGAACTTAAGACCTTTGTGTTTTTAGGCAACGCTCTAACCACTGAGCTACTGTAGCACTTTCGTTTTTATAGCTTATTGTTTAATTTAAATTATTTTTCAATAAAATTTTTTACAATCTCAATCAGTAATAATTCAAATGTGTTCTAAGCAAATATTGCAGAGCTCGCTGGCATTTTTTCTTGCGACAAGTTTTTAATTCTCTATTCAATAGTTTTCACTGTTTGCGTCTGTAGGGTAGAACGGGATTAAACAACCATTTTTGTTTTTGGCACTCTGTAAAAACTTTGTTTATGATAATACTTTGAAAATTTTAACTTTTCCTGGTTTGTTGAACCCTTTGTTAAAAAATTCACACGAAAATTTTTTTTCAAACTCGCATGGTTTATCCGGTAATTCCATTTGAACAAAAAGTGTGAAATGGTTGTTTTACCCCACCTGGTGGGGTAAAAGTAACCAACATTGTTATTTTAAGGGTTTTTATTTTATCAGAATTTTACAAAACGTTACAAAAGAACAAAATTTACTTGAAAAAGTTTCTCTTGAGCTTCATTAATCGCTGGCGTCACTTTCCTCAACGTATACTACTTTTCTTGGACGACCTCTTTTGGAGCGACGAGTATTGTTTTTGGCTGCCGTGTCTTGGAAATTAAAGATTTGGATTCAGCATATAATTCTACTCTTAGAAAACACTTACCTTTCTTTCTGCACTTCACTGATTTGTGGAATTTTGAACTTTTGTCGACTAAAAATATTGCGGCGAGGACACGTGAAATCTTTCTTTCGTCAGAACTCAGGTTATAACACAAGTGCGGTAGTGGAATCTTTTGCCAAAGTTGCGTTGTATCGATCACTATCTACTATTCCAACGGTCGTTCGATTCGACTTAATTAAAAAAAAAATTTGAGGCAATTGGTTGTTTAACCCCGTGGCGATTTAACCCCGTTCTACCCTACCTTTTGAAGTTTAAACAGTATATTTTACTTTCGTGCCATTACATTTTCATGGGAATTCAGTAAAGTAATTGAATTACTGGAACAAACCGTAATTTTTGATGAGAATATTATCACATTGTGATATTTGAAAAACAATTTTTACGGATCATTTTTTTGCGTTTGGTTAAAAAAGAAGCAGCCTGTGCAGCCTTCAGACTACCTTATTTACAACAACTTAAGGAAGGCAATCTAACAGGACATGTCTAAATCCAGGATGTTTTCTGGGATACACCATCTCTTACAGTCTCCGATAAGTTATGTAAAAGTTTGTTTTCTCTAGAAAATTCAAAATGGTCATCAATGATCGCGCTGAATGAAGGAAGAAGGATATAAAGGTAAAACAGGGCTCATAGTTATGTTTCACTGGAGTTGCAATGGGAAAAACAGCTTCCATTATTCAGGCGGAGGTCCACGCCTTAAAGCTATGTGCCAGAGAATGTCTAAGAAGGGGTACTTCCGGCATTTATTTGGACAGTCAGGAGACTCTAAAATCACTAACGGCTTTTTCAATACCTACACTCAAAGCTTGTCTGGGAGTGTATTGAACTTTATCAAGTCCAATTCAGTAGAAACAATATTACTCTTGTCTGGAGACCAGAGCACGAGGGGCATGAGGGCAATGAAAGGGCCGATTGCTTGGCCAAGAGAGGGGCACTCTGTTCTTTCATAGGACCAGAACCCTTCTGCGGAGTAAACAACAGCTTTAAAAAGAACTTAATTCGGGAATGGGAAGAGAACAGCCTGATCGAACGTATTAAGATAGAAGTTGTTTTCAATCTCAGTAGAAAGATACAAAAACTTACAGTGAAATAATGGCAGGTCACTGTAAAATCAATTATCACCTAAAAAAGATGGATTTGATAGACGATTTGTAGACTCTGCTTAGAGGACTTGCATGTACTATGCATTTGCCCTGCTGCGTTTGGACGCAGAATTAAGTATCTAGGTGCCATGATTTTAAATCAAAATGACATGGCAGTGACAAGATTTATAGATAGTCTGTAACTGTTCTGATAGGGAAAGAGGCTGTACAAAAGATCTTCCAGGTCGCAGTACAATCCAGAGCCTTTTAAATACTAATAAAAAATTAAATTACTAGATGTATGTCTCCTGTAATAGATAAATCATATTGTTCCATAAACGCATTGATTCGAAATGAATAATTTTGTAGCGGAACTTTTTAAGTTGGATATTATCATGTGATTTCCAAAAAGATCTAGAGAAAATAATTTTTTTTTTTTTTTTGGATTTCAAGCAATTGCAGCATTCTATAATTAAAAACTACTTTCAACGCCAACTTGAAATGAAAAATCGAAAGCGCACAAAATGTTAAGTACCTACGCAATTTCATTCAGATAGGTGTGGTAAGAACATAATTTAAAAAAAGCTTTCTACATGGTATTTACATGGTGCGCTGCTGTTGCTCTCTGTCTACATACAACTACGCTGCATAGCAATTAACATAAAATCAGAGTTAGAGAGATATGCGCATATGATTAACATTAATTTCTTTGTGTGGTTTTTTTTTTTTTACTGTACAACTTAAACAGTTAAGTCAGTAAAAAAAATTAAAAAAATACCAACTGTTTTTTGTAACCAAAAGAGTTACTGAAATAGGTTACGAGCACACAGACAAACACACACATATGACTCAATGAGGCCTAAATAAATATTTAAGCAACCTACACGTACAACAAGATATTTTAATTGCTTCCCAAAATACAGAAAAAAAAATACAAAAATTATGTTAAGAGTTTTGTAAAATTTATTTCACCATAGGCAAACTACAAGGCATCTATGGAACTATCCAACACGTGCCGATAGCAAAGAAAATATTGAAAAAGAAGAAGCATTAACAGATATTTAAAATTACGGGTTGCTGCTATCGGAATGGATGGACCAAAACCATTAACTGCAATTAAATATAAAAATGTTATTGCGCGCTGCTGTTATATTACTGTAAAGCATAAAGATCAATTATCGATGGTTACTTAGGGCTTGATTTAATAACTATGACAAATGCTCATAATTACGTACGATATATATTAAAAAAATTTAAAAAATGGAAACCTTTTATCCATGCAATCATTAGACATTGAAATACGGAAGTCAATAAAAAAAAAAAATAAAATCGTTACATGGCATTTATAGTATACGTATACGTATTATCGTAGGTATACATTGACCAACAATGCTTTTTCTGTAGAAAATCATTTTAGCTCAAAATGCATCTTATCTTCACGGTATTGATTTACTGCGTTTTATCTTTTTCTCTCATACGTTTATGTAAAACCGACGCATTGCGTTATTGCGTTTCCGTCGTATAGGCCATATTTTCCGGACTCTACTTATGTATTGTTCTCCTTATGCTATGTCACAGGAAGTCAATTATTTCTAATGACAATCGCCGTAACTAGGTATGCTTGTAAAAATTTAGTTTAATCTTATATTTATGTATTGGAATTTGTATGTGATTTTATTTTTCGCCGAATAAGTCCATCCCAGGTGCAAAAGTAATGTAATAACATGAATTCACTGATATCTTTTTAGATATTCATTAAATTTGGCTCTGTTTTCACGAAAAGTTCACTTGACGGTTTAGTTAGCTTAAAAATGTGATATCTCTCAAATAACTGATTATTATGGCACATAAGGTGTATACTATTAGTTTTGCTACTTTCATGAACTTAATCTTCTTTCAAATAAAACGATTCATATTGAGGAAGTTCGAGATATGGAATTTTTAAGATTTTTAAAAAATAAATGTAGGCCTGCTATAGTAAAAACTATTTTCTTCTCGGTTTTTATTGGCATTTTCACTTATTTTTGAATATGAATTGTTTGTTTTTATTATTTCAGCTTTCCGAATTATCATTGCTTTAAAGTGTTTTTATTTGGACTTCCAGGATATACAAAATCCATTTCTACTAACAAAACAAGTATAACTTTGAAACCTTTTGTGATTTGTAAAGATGAAGTTCCAATTCCGACTAAAATCTGTGTTATCTTTTGAAGTGATACACATCTCAATGGAAAAAGCAGATAAGTTAATCTTTGCATTATCGATCCAGATCTGACTTGACATTTCCGTTTTTTTTTTTTTTTGAAAATTGGAGAAAAATTATTATTTGACTTACTTTACTGTGGTACATTTTACTTCAAGTCAAAAAGCTCAATTTTGCAGAAAATACGTTTAAAGTTTTCAATTGAAAAAGTTATTTCGTTCATTTTAGTCAGTACTTTTGATGGTACTGAGAGCAAAGTAATACCTCTCTAATTTCCGCACTCGCTTAGGTCACCTTTTTTCGGCAATTTGACTAGCATGTCATGTTGCCAACCTTCTGGCAAACGCTCATCGCTCCAGGTTCTGGAAATTAGAGGATGAAGAATCTTAGCTGATGTAATGGGGCATGCTTTTAGCAGTTCAGCTATTATTTGATCTTTGCCAGCGGCTTTTGATAGCTTTCACTATTTCATCGATTGCAGGAGATTGCGTTTGTATGCGACTACTACTGCGAGTCACTGCGGCAGTTGTAGTTGGTGATTCTGGTTGTGGGAATGTGGTAGATGTGGGATTCAGTATATCACAAAAATACTCTTTCCATCTCCTTAGTTGGTCGTCCGCGGAGATTTCTGTTTTTGTCTTTAATAAGACGATTCTGTTGGTGTTTTCTGTCAGATAGTGCGGGTGATATCGTAAAGCTGCCTGAGATTTTGAGTATTTGCAGCGCTTTCGGCTTCGCTCGCGAGGTTGTTATACATTCTTTTTTTGTCCCAAGTATTTTTTCACTAGAGTTTAAGAAAGCAGCCTTAGCGGCACTCCAGGATGATTCAATGCTTCCATCACAATCGATCGGGGCTGTTTAAAATTCTGCAACGAAAGACGTGCGGATCACGTCGTTCTTTAGCTTAAGCACGTTGAATTTTTTTGGCACAGATTGTACACTGAGACGTTTAATAGCGGCAAGTTTTATTCGAATGACCGCAATGAGAAGATGGTGATCGAAGCCTATGTCAGTGGCCCTCTTTACTCGTACGTTCTGCTAATGCAGAAGTGGTCGATTTGGTTGTGATGTTGTCTGGAGACACCCAAGTAGCTTTATGGCATGTTTTGTGTGGGAAAGCGTACCTCCAACGACAAGACCGGCTGTATTGTAGGCGTCAATGAGAAGCTCTCCATTGTCGTTTCTCGTACTCAAACCATGACTTCCAATCGCGTGCTCAAAGTTTAGGTTTTCTGTGCCTACTTTAGCATTCAAATCCCACTGTTAATCGCTGCAGCGAGCTGACTGTAGAATTCATCATTGGTTTCTTTCTCTGCCAACTCGGTAGGCGCGTATGCTTAGAAGATGGTAATATTTCACTACCTTTACTGCATTTTTACTTAACAAAAATCCAACTATATCCCTGTGGATGTCATTTTGTGCTCTACCGAAGTATAGAAACTTTATGCTGTCATGTAGTACATGTTCGTCGGCACCGTTGTGGAATTCTCTTACGGCTTGATGTATTTTTCCTGTATCCATTAAGAGTTCGTACATTCCAAGAGCCGATGCGTGTTCGAGTTTTCATCGAAAGGATTATAAAATTTAGACGAACCATATTGGTTTCAGTTATAGGAAAATCATTCCTTACTATGCATGTTTCTTGCACCTCCAATTCCGATGTGCATGCTGCCGAGGTGGATTAACCACATTCTGGTGGGTACCACTTGGTGAGTTATTTTCCATCGTTTTTCGATCCATGCTTCATTAGTATAATCTTCTCGGCAACGCCTCACCTAGTAAGTTGTAAGCTTAAGGCTGGATTCGGCAAGCGCTGCAAATATAGTGGCCAAATTCACTTTCAATTACAGCCGCCCAATGTGAAACGGACACTGACTTGGGAGCCGCCCACTCTGGAACAGACGCTTCAGGATTTTGACAAGATGCTTATTTTAAGGCGGAATCGTCTCGTCTTGTCAGTGCCAGTTATGAGCATCGTCCAACGCTACGCCTTTCCATACCCTGGCTGGTCAACCGCTTTTAGTCGCCTCGGGCATATTCTGACCCCTTACTCACAGAGGCTCAAAAAGTTACGAATTCACGAGCTTTTCGTAACATTTACGCATTGAGTGGAATATCCTTATCTTGTCAGCTAGATTATGTATTGACCTATACTTAGGTCACTTTGAAATTGCTTATAGGGATATCTTCAACATCGATCAATATTATTATTCCTTTATTTATTTAATCACTTAATTCAGTTTTCAATAGAGTAAACAAGAAAAAGAAGAAGTTCTCTTGAAGGTCATCATCATTGAACATTTATACAGATTTGGTAGGCAGGCATACATTCAAGCTACAAACATATGTATCTTTTATCTAAGCAATTCTGTTTTTCACTCATTGTTATTAATCGATGTTAGAGACGCTCGCAATTAATTTTTCATCCACTGTGCGCGTAAACTAAAAGATTTCCCTTTTGTATGCCGATTTTTGATTGTTGTATTATTTGTACAAAATTATGTATTATTTGTTTTTGTATTTGGGTGTTAAAATAAATAAATACACGTATCTCGTATCTTGTTTCTTTAAGATTGATTAATTGTTTTGAGCCTTGTTGCACTGCTGCGTTAAACGACGTTGACGAGTATTTTTGGTGCGTTTGCTCATTCGTTTTCATTCAAAGCAACAGACAAGTGGGCGCGCTTTTCCCCGTACTGGTAGACACCACATACATATGGATGTATTAATGTATCTACAAGTACAGTGGGAAGAGATACTGCATTGTTGTTATTGTTGTCGTATTGAGTTATCTTTTTTGTATTTAGATTTTTTGTTTGTGTGTGACTTTTTGAGGATTTTACTTCTTTTATTTTTTACTTTTGCCATGTTACACATATTTTCCTTCTTCTTTTTTGAATTTGTCGGTGTTGCATTTTAAGCTGTACGGCAAGGTACACATATAGATCACCGTTTCCATTTTTGGTGTCACGTGCAATTTAATCACTTTGAAATCGCATTACTACAGTTTCACTCATAGCTGTACGCAGTCATATAAGTATAATGATAAATTATGATATTTTATTATTTTTTAACTTTAAATTTTTGCTTTTATCCTGATGTTTAATTTTTGTAGGGAATATTGTGGTATACAACCATCCCTGTTCATTTGTTCCCAAAAAAACCAAAACCATATTTTTACATGGTGAGCATGTTATCCACTTACTATCGAGAAGCAACGCAAGCGAAAAGAAACGCAATTTTTTTCAAAAATATCGTGAAATAAATATTTTCATGCAATAAAAACCGCATGACATTTAAAACAAAAGACAATATTTTGTTTGAGTTGAATGTCTTGAGATAAAAAAAGTCTCATGCGTGAGAAATCCTATGACGTGAAAGTCGCATAAAATACAGAAAAACTACTCGTGCCCTTCTAATTTTGAATCGATTTCAGCAAAAATCTTATGCAATAAAAATTGCATGAAAGAAAAACAGCATGACATTAAAACTTTTAAAGAATATAGAATGTTTGAGTTAAATATCGTTAGATAAAAAACTCGTATGGAAGAAAAATCTCATGACATAAAAGTCGCATAAAATCAGAAAACTGCTGGTATAAGTTTTTATTTATTCTTAGTGCATCCACGTTGCACTCTTGATAAATATCGTGAGATAAAAGTTATATGCAATAAAAATCGCATCACATTAAAACCTTGAGAGAATATTTTGTTTGATTTATTTATTGTGTTATAAAAAACTGACATGAGAGAATAATCCCATGATATAAAAGTCGCATAAAATTAAATAGAAAAGACTACACGTATTAGTGTCTTTCAAGTTTTGGATCAGCTTTACTATAAACTGGTGATTATAGCTGGGAATATGGTGTTTAAAATTTCACAAAAAATGTTCTTCAGTGGATGTTATAAAGTTCCCTTCTTACCCTATACAAGCTTCTTAGCAAAGTGAAGCTGCATTCTTTGAACATGCAAAATCCATATATTCGCTCCAACTTTAATACCCAAATCGCCTCTAAAGTGATTTTTTTTTTTTTTCTTATTTGTTTAAAAGAAAAATCACCCTATTGAAATTAAAGCTCAAAGGCTTTGCTGTCATTGAGATGAATACAAATGAGACGGTTCGCGAAGGTGTTTCATTCATAAATATATCGTATGTCATTCACTATATAACTCTTTGTTTGAATTGCGCTGCCAGTTCGTCATTTCGTGAGTCTTTCCGTTTGTCTGTCCATCTGTATTACAGCTTTTGTGTCATTTGAGTGCCTGAAGGCGGCGGTTGGTTTTTTCTTTCTACTTTAGTTTAGTTTTGCGTGAGTTTTATGTGAAAAATTATCATGTATTTTACTTTTCTTTAAAACTAAATATTTATAGTCTGATTGTTTTTCCTTTAGAGTCTTGGCTTGTTAAGCAAAGAACTATTGGAGCGGCGCGCAAGCGTGAGTATGGGTAAAAAAATAAAAGAAAAAATCCAACACGCAGGCGCAAATGCCGATGACAACGACGTTGGCGACGACGTTTATTGGGTGGGTGGTCATGTCTCCTGTTAGATTTTTGTCGCTTTCTACTTACTAACGATTTTTCGTAACGTAACGTGTGGGCAGAAGAAGCAGCCACAGCTGTTGTCTTTTATTTTTCTATATTTTTTTTTTTAATTCCATACTTAGTAGTATTCATAAACCTTAGAGCGGCACTTATAGAAAATTAAAAAGACATAATCTCATTTATAATACGAGCTTTTTATTGTCCTTTTGTAGCAGCTATTCTTAGCTTTGATTGGACTATAAAATCAGTGTATATTATTTTATATGAAATAGGAAACATTTTCGAGCCTACGCAGCCGCACCTTTAGTACATACATATGTATTTATTTCGAGCTGAGCTGTTGTATTGAAAATTAAATTTTTGCTAAACATTTAAACCAGACCTTAAAAATAAGTGAAAGAAAATCTTTTATAAAAAAAAAGTTTTTTATAAAAGTTTTTTACTTAAGTTTTTTGAAAACATTTACCGTTAAGAGTTTTTATACAAAAATTTTTTTCAAAAACTTTTTAAAAACTATTTTGAAAAAATTCGATGTTTATCGCATGATATACATATATCTCAATCAGAGGTGGAGATGGATGCGTGGATCAAATTAACACGCAGAATAAATAAAAACTTATGCTAGTATTTTTTTTCGTAATTTTATTAGATTCTTATGTCATGAGATTTTTTTCTCATATGAGTTTTTTTATCTCACGGTACTTAACTCAAACAAATATTCGCTCAAGGTTTTTATGTCATGCGACTTTTATTGTATGGAATTTTTTATCCCACGATATTTAAAAAAAAGTGACGATTCTTAACGCATGATACATTTCTCAATAGTAGGTAGCGGTGAATGCGTGGATCAAACTAACACACAGAATAAATAAAAACTTATGACAGTATTTTTTTTTTTTTCGTAATTTTATTTGACTTTTATGTCATGCGATTTTTCTCTGATGTGATTTTTATCGCACGATATTTAACTCAAATATTCTTTATCCTCTCAAGATTTTAATGTCATGCGGCAGTATTCTTTGGCAAGAAATTTTTATCTCACGATATATTTAAAAAAATGTAAGATTCTTATTGGATAATATATTTCTCAGTAAGAGGATGCGTCGATCAAATTAATACACCAAGAATAAATAAAAACCTCTAACAATATTTTTTTTTTAATTTGATGCGATTTTTATGTCATAAGATTTTTCTCTGATGTGATTTTTTTCCCACGATATTTAACTCAAACATTCTATATTTTTATTGCATGCGATTTTGCATCTCACTTTTTTTAAAAAGTAGAGTAGAACGGGGCAATGTCGTGAACTCAACTTTGACATGCTCGTAAAGCCGTACATCTCAGGCGAATGCGACGAGTAAGCATCCGATCGAAAGATAATTTCGTTGGTTACATCCATGTGTAACAACATTTGTGTAGCGAGAAATTGTGTTTGTGTAAGTGAAGAAAAAAAAATGTGCACGACATTACCCCCCTCAAAATTTGTGGGGTTATGTCGTGCATTGTTTTCCGAGTATAGTTAAGGTATCAAAATAAGTGAGAAATGATAGGTAGTGGTTCTATTAGAGGAGATTTAGCATTATCATGTATTTAATCATTATTATACAAGCGTGAAGTACATAATATGTTGTGTAGTGTAGAACGGGGCAATGTCGTGCACACAACTTTGACATGCTCGTAAAGCCGTACGTCTCAAGCGAATGCAACGAGTAAGCATCCGATCGAAAGATAATTTCATTGGTTACATCCATGTGTAACAACATTTGTGTAGCGAGAAATTGTGTTTGTATAAGTGAATGTGCACGACATTACCCCAATGGTCGTTTTAAAGGTCAACTTCGATAGCTCGGTGAAGCCCAAAATTTTTTTGGAAATCAAATACTTCTTTTCTTTGGCAGGATATTTCGTTTCAGAAATCACTTACCTGGTATATTTTCCCGCAAGGAAAATTATTTTTCTGACCCGATGAAAATACACTTTTATCGTCCCGAAAGCGTACTTTTTGAAAAAAAGGTTACTCTGTAGAGACGAACTGGTGAAAATTGCTAGTATTATATGCATAAGCTCAGTAGATCAGCAGGTCCCTATCTTACGAACAGTTGGTAAATCATTCAATTCCTTGGGCTAAAACAGCCAGTGCACGACATTACCCCCTGCACGACATTACCCCGTTCTACTCTATTTTTCAAAAAGTTTTCCCAAAAAATCTTTTTAAAAAAAATTACATGTATCTAATAAGAGTTTAAAAAAATCTTTTGAAGTAAGTTTTTAAAAATTTTTCACTCTTTTGATGCAAGTTCTTGATTTACCTTTATGCCAAACAAAACATTCGTATGAATATGCTACTATGAAACTCAAAGATCTGTTGCTGATCATTACAAACAATGGTAGGCATTTAAATGTCAGCCAAAAGTCAACCTTAATTAAAGGGATGTCTGCAACCGAACAATATGAAACCAACACTGCTGTTGACACTTACACAAGTTGAGTTTAGAAACTGTACGAGTAACTCTTCTCCAGGTTTAAGTCAACTTGCATTGATTTATTGTTTCAATTAAAAAACGCAACATGATGTGACATGTGGTGTAGGGAAATTTAATACACCCAATTGAAGGTGAAGGAATGCATCCAATGAAATACCAACTGAAACACCTGCTTTCAGATTTTATTATGTGGATTTTTTCTTTGTTTCTTTTTTTTTGGTTTTTTGCTTTGTGGCTATGGATTATAAAACTGAAAACCAGATTTAAAAATCAACCGCCAAACGGCATTAAAGGAGTCACAATGATGCAGCACATAAATGAAAACAGAGAAGGATGAAAAGAAATATGTGGTACAAAAAGCAGTCAGTATAAAAAGGGTCAATTTTACGACACACTGACCACTAAGTGATTTTTTTTCTTTCTCTCTCAATTCTTTTGTTTTTATTTACAATAAAAAAAGTATAAAAGTCGCTATCAAGTTATAGGTAACAAGGATATTTTTCTTTATGCATTGGGGTGTGTTGTGGAATGTTTAAGGGTTTTGCTTTAAATAAAATAAAATGTTATGGTTATGTTATTTATTTTATGGAACCACAAAAACAAATAAGAAAATTCCAGCAAAATTATCTATTCTCAATAGGAGAAATCTTATAATTTTGTTATATTTTCAGTTTCGTAAATATTTTCAGTGAAGGAAGCTGAAGAATTTAAGAAAAATTGCATGTAACGCTTAGGCACAAAATATACTGAACCGATTTTGATAATACTTTTCTTTACACAATATATTTATGCTCAAGAAGAAACTAGCATTCTTAGTTTTTTTGTTTTTCAAAGTTACTAGAACATCTGTTTTTGTACCCCATACTCAGGGTAAATTCACTTTGTTCTTTAGTTTGTAACGAGGCGTGGCAGGTATAGAAAAGTTTATACAATATTCTTGATAAACATCACCTCCTGTGTCGACAGGGCCATGTCCGTCTGTCTTCCTGTTGAAATCATTTTAATACTTTTTTGAACCAACATACTTCGATCAAATTTCGTACACTGTCTCCGTTGTAAAAGTTAAATCGTGGGATTGAAAATGAGCGAAATCGATGAACGGAGACAATTTTTTTGAGCATTATTATCAATAACGGAATAACGCAACCAAAATAGACATAAGTACTCGTACTAGCTTGTACTAAGCTCTGGGAAAAAAAGTTAAATGCGGACAAAAGAACTTGACACCTCACATATAACTTTCGACCCGACCAAAGGTAACACACTTACTAGTTTGTGCTATAAATTCTTTGTAAAGTTCTCATTACCATAAGAATTATAGAAATTTCGAAGCCAAAACAAACTCTAAACTTTACAAATGTTTGAAACTCTACAAATGTACAGTTTTGAAAAAGCAGCTTTTTCTCTGTAAAAATAAACTTTTTTTGTTTTTTGCAATTAACAGGAAAAGTAAAAATGTCATCACATCGTCAACATTTACCACAACCTACAATAAAAGCCTATGGACCAAATGCTTTACTAGTTCTGTCTATTTCTATAGATGGAAATATTTTTGGCGCAGTTCAAGAAATGGTATTAAAAACACAAATTAGTTTCATTTTGTCATATTCATGGTTCATATATGGTTAATATCGTTTCTTGGTGTTTGAAGGCTTATTAATTTTAATAGAGCTCTCCAACACAACGTTTATTACATTAAGGGACATTGCACAAAAAATTAAAAAAACATCTCATGTTCACGTGGTATCGAGCCCATGGCACTCACGTTATCAGGCGACGCTCAAACCTACTAAGGTAAGATGACAAATGTTTTACCTAACAAATCAAGCGAAATAATAACTTTCTCATAAAAGTTCAAACCTTCTGCATCGCACAGTGGCATGACGAATTAAAGCTGAAATAAATTTGCTGCCCAACAAAACTTTGAGGTTATATTGATTTAAAGGTCTTTCAGCCTTTGTGGCACAAAAGTTTTTACTGCATATACGACACGCTTATTTTTCATCGCCATGAAAATTACTAGCAAATTTAATCCCATTAAGGTCATCTATTTTCACAATAATTAAAAATTTTCTCATGTTACCAGAAAACAAAAAAAAAAAAAATAAAACACTTGATAATTAAAACGGGTAAAACAAAAACAAAATTAACAATAATGAGAAATTGCAAAATGATCGACCTACCTAACGATATTTTTCTGCTTTTTTTTACACCGACGATTTGTAGAAATTTAATTGCGCTGTTTTTTCTTTTTGTGCCATAAGACTGTTAAGAGACGATGGGATGGACGGATGGCCCAAACAGCAAATGGAATAAAAATTATAAAAACGACGACAAGAAAAACAGTAGATAAATGACATGAAAAGTCAAAGAAACCACAATGGGCAACATGTGATGTGCACCCACAACAACAACAACAACAACTACAACAACAACAACGACAATGGCAATTGGATTGGTAAATCCAATTCACCAACTGGCATGCTCGTGTATGTCGAAATATCGGGTTAAGAAAATGGCTTAGGTTGAATACAACAACAACAACATCAAAAGTTAAGTAAAACAATAAAAACAAATCTATTAAAGTACCTTTTGGCGTTTTGTTTTTTTTTTTTTTTTTTTGTTGAGAAGAAGATAAAATAGTCGCACATATATATGTAGAATAGCAAAATGCACAAAAGAGCAACTGAAAAACATAATTGCATGCATTTTTGCTACGCTCATATGATATTAAATTTTTATTTTCTTGATCGCATATTTTGATCATTTATGCGCAGCCATTAATCTAATGTGAATTTTATCATAAAACACCTTAAGTACACAAATGTGTTTAAGCCATAAAATTTATTCATTGCATCGAATCTAAGCTATAAAGTTTTGTAGTATTTATTCCAGGTTACTCATACGTCATAGAGAATAAAAGTTTCTTTTAATAGGTACGAAAATATAAACTTTACACAAGTCGGCATAATTATTTTGACAAAATCTATTTGTAAAAATGATACTCAAAAGAAACACCCTATTTAAAGCTATGGATTACCAAATATTTTGTGGCTTACCGTTTGCATTATTTTTCTGCTGATAAGAATGCAAGCAAACAATGAATTTTATCGTGGCATAAGTATTTCGACATTACCTTTAGCATTATCACTGTTTTACAGCAAAAATTGTGACTCAAAGATTCAAATTTGTTGCGATTATTTGGAGTTTGCTGAGCTTAAAAAGTGCACAAAAAAAATTCACTCGTCCAATGTTGCCACATTCATAAGAAATTTTGGAATTCTTGTGTTTTTTTTTCTCTCTTTTGCATATAACTTTTTTTCAGTCAGAGATAGGTTAAGACTTATCCCAATCAAAAACAAAAAGATACAATTTCCTTAAAAATGTTTTTGAAAAATTTCTTAGGTTAATAATTGACCGAAATATGGCCACTCGAATATGGAAATTTTTTTTATGCGGTCGGAAAAACGTTTTTAACTCTAAATCAAGGCGTCTACGAAAAAAAAGTATGGGGCAAAAAATGCTTAGAATCGTCCAAGAAATATGCTTGAATGTTATCAGAATTTTGTGGAATTTTTTTTAAGTTTTTTGTTTTTGTGTTAGTTCCTTATTCCGATTATTTAACATACTTGTTACAAATACGGCAATACTGGACGTGCGAAATAAATTTTTTTTACATGTTTTAGCTCAGCGTACTCCAAATAATCGAAATAAATTTGATACGTTTAAATCAGAATTTTTGCTGTAAAACAGGTGATGTCAAAATACTTATGCCACGATAAAATTCGTTGTTTGCACGCATTCTTATCAGCAGGAAAAGAATGCAAGCGTTATATGACAAAATATTTCGATAGTCACAAGTATGTAGATTTTGTAAAAATAATTATGCCGACTAGTGTACTTTCGGTGGAAATAAGCGAGAATCTACAAATTTTGTTTAGTTGACTGAAAGCGTCTTTCACTTTTTATATTCTTCAGTTAATGTCCTCTCCACTATCCATGGAGTAATGCTTCCTTGATTTTCTGTTATTTTCTCTGGACAGTAACTTTATGAAAATAGTGTACCTCCAATCATAAGGTCATAATGGCTTAATATTAAATGAGCAAAACAAAAAACAAAAAAAAAGTGGCAGAGCCCTTTGAATGGAGAGGCTCTTACTTGCTGCACTATATCAAGCAATTTTTTGAGCAGAAAAAAAGTTTAATTTTTTGCCATGTTACCGCTGCTTATGTTACTGCTGTTATTGCTCTGTGTTTAAGTGATATTGTAACCTGGCCTAAGCTAATGTGCCAGCGTTAGGAAAAGAAGAAAAAAGTTCAGATATCCATATCTGACTTTTCCACACTTTACGACTTCAGTATAATGTCGTTTTTATATCTGAAACAGTGGAAAAAGAAAAAAAAAACACTGTGGGTCTGACAAAAAAAAAAGACCTTTGACTACATCATCTTTCAATTGTAATTCTTCATCAACGTCATTTTAACTCAATTTATGTTTGTAAGTGGTGTCGTATTTCTTTTGTTGTTCTTGTATTTATTGTTGTTATTGCTTGTATATTACCTTCATTTGGCGATCATTTGAAACTTTTTACCAACTTTGGTAAAGATAAAATCGCACAGTTCTATACTTTATATAGGAGTAGATTTCTTGCACAAGTCACAATTTAACTGGGATTCTTCTTACCTTTACTTGTGGAAATCTTAACGATAGTGGGTATGTCAAAACGAAATTTTCAGTGCAAAACAATGTCCAGTCTGAGCAGAAGGACTTAATTCGATTTATCTATCTTTTTCCCTTAGAAGTTTGATTTTGTTTCATTTAAGCAAAAAAACAAAAAAAAATGTTCCCTTCTGTGCAACAGACGGGTATTACATAAATGTATGCCACCCTCTGAATAAGTCTTCTTGAGAAATATAGACCAGACGGCAAAACCAACTTTGTACAAAAAAAAAACTAAAATTTAACTTATTTAAGTTGAAATATTTTTTTTTTTTTGGATCATTTGCTCATGCGCTCTTGTTTTACGTTTATACATTCATAACTTACTACTACTATGACAATGATGAGTGCCACCCCAATTGGAAAATGCATCATTATATTTTTATTCACCTCAAAATATGAATTCTCACATTGCATGCATTTGGACAGAAGCAATGGATTGTGTATTTCCTAGCATTCAGGTTATTTCGGGGTAAAATACGTGTACTTATATCTAAAATTAAAATTCATGTTAAAATTTCAGTTGAAATTTTTAAGAAATATAGTTCTATACGTTTCAAGCACTATATTTTTAGTTCATTCTCAATGGGGAAAATTTCAAGCGCTTGTTCCCATAGAAATTTAGAAGCACTTAAACAATGATTTTTTGTCAGGCTGCAATAAGCATTCAAATATCAACATGAGTTCGAAACCCAGTGCGGGTGATTTTTTTTTTACAATATTATAATTTTTTTCATATGTATATCTTTTTTTCACTTTTCTATTTTCCTTTTTCTAATTTATTTACTTTTGATTAATTGAATTGAAACGGATTACACAATGATTATGTGTATGGGAACATTTGCTTCTACCTCTTCATTATATCGTTCAATGGTGTAGAGGTCTAACGAGTTTGAAAATGTAAGTAAAAATAATGTTTTCATCTATCACAAGGACGAACGTAGATTCGTTTGCAGTGTCCTTTTATACTCTACACCCAGGGTATATTCACTTTGTCCTTCCGTTTGCAACGGAGAGAAGGAGGCGTGGCAGATGTAGAAAAGTATATATATTCTTGATCAGCGTCACCTCCTGAGTCGATATAGCCATGTCCGCTGTCTGGCCGGGTGGCTGGCTGTGTGTGGAAATACATTTTTTGGGAAAACTGAGCGAGATAATTCAATGAAATTTGGTGCACTGCCTTTGACGTCAAAGTTAGCTCGTGGCATTGAAAATTAGCAAAATCGGTCAACGGTCACGCCTACCGCCCATACATAAAATATATTCAAAACGCAATGCAATGGGTAAAATCGGACAAGGGGGCGTGGCACCTTCCATATAAGCAAAAGTTTCAAAATGCTATACTGAAAGAGTTTATTGAAATTATCCAACATAATTTCACACAAATACTAATTCCTATAAATGCACGCTTTGCGCTTCCCATATAAGCAAAAGCTTCAAAACGCTATACTGAAAACGTTTTTTGAGATAGTCCAACCAAATTTCACTCAAACACTGAAAACAGTAAGTGCAAGATCTGAGCAAAAACTGGGTGAAGGGTATTTAATGTTTGGAGAGGCCAAAGGTTACACCCTTACTAGTTTTTAATTGAAAGAACGCTTACCCCGCATTACAAATAAGCGCTTCAAAAGGCCTTTTTTCGTAAGGCTGCAGTAAACTTTAGATAAAGAATAGTTCTAAAGGAGCGGAAGCGCTTATTGGTGAAAAAGAAGCACTTTAGAAGTGTTTTTTAAGCGCTTCTTTTCACAATAGTGAAGATTTTTGCACTACCACCAAATGAACTAAGTGAATTTTATAAAACTTTAATGAAAATATTCAACATAAGTTTCAATAAATTCAATTAAACAAGTTTTTCACTTTCATTGAATTTAATGAAGCTTCTAATGAAACGTGTAGTAAAAATATTCATTAAATATTCATTCATTAAACTTTCATTAAAATAAAAGTTTCATTAAACTCAATGAAAGCGAACATTTTCATAAAATTCTCATTCAGTTCAATGGAACAAATTTACGCTTTCATTGAATTTAACTTTAATGAAAATTTTCATTACAAGTTTCATTAAAGCCGCTTTACACTATCCCACAAAGTATAAAGACATGTCCAAATTGACATGTTGCAAGCAATGTGTGATGGTTTAAACTAGAGAAAAACAATTTAATGAATAAGCATATGATTTTTTTGACAGTCGTTTATACATTTGAATTTTTAAAACATTTCTAATTCCATCATACATTTTTAATGTGAAATAAATAGTGCAGGCAAATTAGGT
Organism: Calliopum simillimum; assembly: GCA_951812925.1. Lineage (NCBI taxonomy): Eukaryota > Metazoa > Arthropoda > Insecta > Diptera > Lauxaniidae > Calliopum > Calliopum simillimum. Next base: position 8,082,470 of record OX638369.1, read on the forward strand.
ATTCATTTCTAATTTTGTTGAACATGCACCGATTTTGATCCGACATGGCTCATTTTGTTCGTAATAAAATTTAAAACAAAACCAACACATTACTTTTTTCCGGCTCTTCCCCAAAATTTCTTTAGTCCCCCGTGAACCCTCAAAATTGGATAAATTCAATAAAAAATATTTGTAACATTTTGCAAACCATTTTTCTAAACTAATTTGAGGTCGCTGAACACGAAAAACCCAATTATTTTTTTTTCCTTGCGTCCGTTCCCGAGTTATTCGTTAATTTATATTTTCGAGGTTATAGCTTCATATACATCAATATATTTTTATGACGCCAAGTTCGATCAATTTTATTTTTCCACGTTGACAAAGAGTGATAAATGGCGCTTCTAACAAGTACACCAATGATTATGCTTCGAACAAAATTGACTGAGTTATAGCAGGAAAAAGTTTAAAATTTCAGAAATTTTTGAAATTTTTCACATCAACTTCAATGAAACATTTGGTTTTTGGTATATAATTTTTTTGAATACTTGTTTTTTAGTAGTTTTATTAAATGGCGCATATAATTGCAAACATTTTAAGCCTATGTTGAGCAAAATCTAATGAAATTTCCAAAAGATATTAGGGTTTTAGTGCAATAGGGAAATTTCGATTTCTTTCAAAAATTAATATTTTTGATACAATCCGCAATGTTCTTCTACAGAGAATGATTAGAAGTTACTTAAAACATCTTTAAAGTGTTCAATAAGTGTAGGGTGTTCTATCTGGAGGCTGAAAAATTGGATCTGTTGACTCAGGCCGAACATTTCGAAAATTCTCACATCTTCCTTATTGCACTAAAACCTTAATATCTTTTGGAAATTTCATAGACTTAAAAAGTTTGCAGTTATATGCGCCATTTAATAAAACTACTAAAAAACAAGTATTCAAAAAAATTATATGCCAAAAACCAAATGTTTCATTTGAAGTTGATGTGAAAAATTTCAAAAATTTCTGAAATTTTAAACTTTTTCCTGCTATAACTCAGTCAATTTTGTTCGAAGCATAATCATTGGTATACTTGTTAGAAGCGCCATTTATCACTCTTCGTCAACGTGGAAAAATAAAATTGATCGAACTTGGCGTCATAAAAATATATTGATGTATATGAAGCTATAACCTCGAAAATATAAATTAACGAATAACTCGGGAACGGCCGTAAGGAAAAAAAAATAATTGGGTTTTTCGTGTTCAGCGACCTCAAATTAGTTTAGAAAAAATGGTTTGCAAAATGTTACAAATATTTTTAATTTTGAGTTGTATTAACTTTATATAGTTATTGCTCAAATAATAAACAAATCAAAAACACAAAAAATTTTTGGTAAACTTTACTTTTTATAGTATAAAAAACAATATCCCACACCGACCGTATAAATTCATTCAATGTAACAAGACTTCTAGGCTAAAACCCCCTGTAACGAATTTTTCCCATTTTTGGTGCTTAAAATGGGTATGCACGCAGTTTTCCGGGCGCCATTTTGAGTTTTTTCATTTTCCAACATCATATTTGGATTCAGCAACCTAGAGAACCCCGTGAATAGCATAACTTTCCATTTTTAAGCATGTTAGAACAGTTTTATTGAATTTATCCGATTTTGAGGGTTCACGGGGGACTAAAGAAATTTTGGGGAAAGGCCGGAAAAAATGTGTTGGTTTTGTTTTAAATTTTATTACGAAAAAAATGAGCCATGTCGGATCAAAATCGGTGCATGTTCAACAAAATTAGAAATGAATACCTGTTTTTACCTAATTTGCCTGCACTAAAAAAGTTTTGGAAAAAAATAAGAAAATAAAAGCAATAGCGTTGGCTATGCAAATTAAAGTGGTCACAATGGCTTTTTTTCTGTCCATTTTCTTTGCAAATATAAACAAAAATTTATAGTCTAAACATGAAATTTGGCATTCCTCCCGACATTAATACAAAATTGACAGTAAATGAAATTCAATCACACTTTTTTTCTGACATGTTGTAATACTTTGTGGGATAGTATACAGCGGCCTTTAATGATAGTGAAAACTTGTTTCATTGAATTAAATGAAATGAAAATTTGTTTCATTGAGTTAAATGAAGTAAAATTTGTTTCATTGTATTTAAAGAAAGTGAAAAAATTGTTTCATTGAATTAAATGAAGTGAAAATTTGTTTCATTGAATTTAATGAAAGTGAAAAATTTGTTTCATTGAATTAATTAAAACTTATGTTTAAATTAAAGAAAATTTTCTTTAAATTCAATGGAAAAAATTTACATTTTCTTTTAATTTAACTTTAATGAAAATTTTACGCAACAAGTTTCATTAAAAGCTTCATTAAATTCAATGAAAGTGAAAATTTGAAAGAAATTTCACATCTTTAAAATTAGTGGATTTAGATTTTTTCGGAAAAGAACTAGTTTTCGCATTTTATATTGAGCTATAAATACTACATTGCTTCTACATTTTCTCGCTGGGGTACTACTACACGTCAAAACAAACTACAACAACAGAAACTACTAGTACAAGAGCAACATCAACAACATCAGTTTACCCCAACAAATACAAAAGTTTAATTTTGAAGCTTTAGAAAAGTCAAGCCTGTGATGAAGATCATCATCATCAGCAGCACATCACGTACTCAACGTCGTCAACGGTGTCTTCCTTCATTCAAAGATGTTGAGTTGGCATACGGTGCGGTAGGTCGCCGAAAGATCGGGTGAAGAGAAAACAAAAAAAAAAAATAAAATAAAAATAAAGTCACATTTCTTTTTATTTTGATTTTATTTTAATGTTGTTGTTGTTGGTGAGTTGGTGATGGTTGTATGTATTTTTGTTATTGTAATAGCAAAAATTAACATAAATCGCGCAAATACCAACAATTTTAAAGTTCGTTGTTGGTTCCTACTGACATAGGAATGTATGTATGTATATGGGCACGGCCACCGTTGGGAACGTTACGTTCGCACGCACATTTTTGCCCATATCTCTTTGAAAAATAATCAAACATCATGATATCTTAAATGCATGTAATAAAGCTCCCTAAGGCCAATACTTTGTAGGAACAAAGTTTTTGTCTATCGCTCATGGCTTAGAAGTTATAAGAGTTTAAGTGCCGTTGGGAACGTTATTTTTTTTTTCAACAATTTTTGAGGTCAGTGCACATTTTCTAAAAAGTCTGCGAATCTAGTAATGTATTTTTCCGAACATCTTTTATAATATCAAGATAAAGGATCAAAGCTAAGATTGGAATGGTAATTTTGGTGAAAAAAATGTTATTGGTGGACTTACAGACATTAAAGCAACGTTGGTTTCGTCACGCAAAAGCGTTGGGAACGTTACGCATACGAATTTCTATAAATAAAGCGTAGGCAAATACAGCCAAACAGTCCAAACATCCATAAAGATGAAAATATGTGAATATTTCATTCCTTGGAAGGTTTCCATTTACACTACATTACAAATTTTTTGTTCCAAGACCTAGATACATATTTTTTTTGAAATTACGATTTCTCCCAAAAGGATAAAGCTATCTACATGAAACTTGGTACAGATAATACTGAGAGCCATTTTCTGAACAGGATTAAAATTGAGCGTGATCGGTTAATGTCCACGCCTACCTCCCATATATGCTAGTTAAAACGTTGTATGGGAAGTAGGCGTGGAGATTAACCGATCACGTCCAATTTTAGTCTCAGGCAGCTTAGTAATATTGTCGTTATCTGTACCAAATTTCATGCATCTAGCTAAATTCTTTTGGCCACCAGTCTGGGTTCAACAAAAAAAATGAAATCGAAAATAAATTTTTTTCTGTTTTTTTCAGATTTTTATGTTGAGCCCTGACAGGTGGCCGAACGGATTAAGCTAGATGCATGAAATTTGGTACATGTAACAAGAATATTACAAGGTTGTTTCGGAAGCTTCAAAAAGCCTGTAAAGAACGAAATATTTGTGATATCCTATGCACTTGGATAGATCTCAAAATAGCAATTAACGTGATTTATGTCCATAACTTCATCTTCAATCCAACAGTTCTTATTAATTAATTAAAATTATTGTAACGAATTTCTATCCCTTTCAACACAGCGTGGATTCAGAAGAAATTTTAGTGCAAAAATATAACTTATGATTTTTGATTAAAAAATGTTGGGAACGTTACACATATTTAGTGGCTATGTTCACCATGGTAGACACTTTATTTAAGTAATTTTAAAATGGATTCAGAAATTAGACTGAAAATACTCGAAAAAGGTGATTGCATTTTAATATTTTACCCACTAACTTCCGCTACAAGAAACTTCTTAAAATATTTCGTTGGGAACGTCACGTTTTTTATTGCGGTAGAATTCATCGCCAACAAATATGCATAAGCAACTGGTTTTCCTTCAAAATATCAATGTTAATCCTTAATTTCAAATATTTTCTTTCTGCGGATATCAAAATTGCATTGATACAATAAAAATAAAGCAAATTTTTACCTTCTTTTCGGGACTTGTTTTTTTGGCATTTTTTTTTCTTTTCACAAGCAAGAGTAAGTTTTTATGAAAAAAGCACCCCTTAAATCAACTTATATACTTGAAAATAGTATTTTTGGACAGCATTAGATGTAAACTTATGAAATATGGGCAAATGAGTGGGAGATTTAAAGAAAAAAAAAAAGTTGTATAGCTTCGTCTTACGTGGCCGTGCCCATATGCAAAACAAAAACAACAAGATTATTATTATTATTACTATGGCATATAAATACAATGTATATTATACATACATTAGAGAAATCTCTCCTACCTATCTATCTAAATGGCCTGGGGTAAGATCTTTGAAATATTTCATGAGCTGTGATTTTTTATCACATATGAGTTTTTTTGTTTTTTGTTTTCTAGAAGAAATAGCAAAGTATTCAGGTCAACCATATAAAAATTTTTGTTTTTTAATAAAAACTTTAGAAAATTTCTACCATCAAAATATGATACCCGTAGATAATTAAAAAGACATATTCCTTAGCAAATTATTGTTATTAAAGCGTTAAATTTTAAATTAAAAAGCTATAAAAAAATACTGAAATATTGTACATTAATAGCACGTAAATCTGCAGTAATATTAAAAGTATCTATATATTAATACGGAAGACAAAATTTGTCCTACCTTATTTACTATGTTAGAACAAGAGCACGACTTTGAATTATACATCATTAGAAAGGTATTTGTGTGTAAATGTGCACAAAGATAAGCCAGGTAAAATAGTTAAATTTTTGGTCTTGTTATTTTGTAAGTAAACCAAACGAACTACACCTAAAACTAGAATAAATTCACATAAATTATCAATTGTGACAAAAATGGTCCAAATGTAATGCAAAGTCGGTCAGTTGTATCAAAAATGGTCCGAATGTAATTCATAATCCGTCGTTTGTACCAAAAGTGGTCCAATTGTGTATCGATTATATCAGTGAAACAATAACGTTATTGAACACGTACTGTTTGTCAGTTCGTCGATTGTGAAGAAGAGCAAACGATAGTGTATCGGTCGAATGACTTGCGCTTCGTGGAGATTCCCGGGTTCAAACCCTCCATCCGGTGATTTTCAATTCCAATTTTTAAATTTCTGTTAATTTGTACACAGTTTTCCTGAAAATGAAACAAATCGATACGTCCATCGTAAAAGTTGGCAACTCGAAAATCGTAGTTTTTACTTATGATCATTTTTGTATTGTTTTCGTTAAAACAAGAAAACCAAAAGCAAAAATTTAATAAATACTTTGGAAATCTGTAGTTCAAATAAAGGTTTTTCGACTATTAAATCGTTGTCACTATTCCAAATTGATTTAGTTACAGAGATATTTACAATTTCAACTTATAATTTGGATAAATTTGGATAAAATGAATACATATGAGTTGTAACTCTAGTTACCAACTAATGTTCTTTCTCAGTTCCATGAGGAAAGTTGGTAACTTAACTTGCCAACTAACATTAAAAATATTTTACGGATATTGCGTTGGTATGTAGGACTTACAACCACTGATTTTTAAAGAAAAATTAACTTATAACTTTGTAAGCTAAGTTACCAACGCAATTTGTCAATTTTGTCCTGTGCATAACTTATCAACTTAAGTTGCCAAGTTTTTGCATGGAGACCTCAGTAAAATATACTCAGGTTGTAACTTCAAAAATTGCTTCCAGCCCTTCAAATTTCAAGCTAGTGGTGCCAAAATTTGACACAAGATGGAGTTTGATGCGCAGATTTCGAAAATCACTGTCCCGTAAAAAGTTGGTAACTTGAGTTACAAACTTTTACGTTGGATGTATCGATATGTATGTCCAACATAACCGAGGTATAAAATAATGAAAAATTAATAAAAAAATTTCATCCGCATTGAAATTCGAACCCGAAACACATTCCTTAGAAATATATAACAAACTCTTTAGCACATTCGGCTATGAATTCTTTTGACATTTGTGTGTAAAATTTGAATTTCAAATTAAATTTGTTGAAATTTATAAATAAAATAAAACAAAATTGGTCATAAAAGGTATTTTGATGAAATTTGGTAAACGGGTACTGATTCACAATACCTTGTAACAAACGGAAAGAAAGTGCCACACCTACTTTTTAGCCATTGAAAATTTTGATTCAATACTACTCGAAAATGACTGCATCAATTTTAATGAAAATTTAAGAGATATTATTCCTAGAAACAAGAATTAAAATGTGATATTCCGTTATATGGGAAAAACTAGCTGAAGGGCGTGGCACCGCCCACAAAAATATAATACGCTTTAAGAAGAAAACTACTAAAGCAATCTTTGTGAATTTAACTGTAGGAAGTTTACTGAAAGTGGGCGAAATATCGCCGGTGCGCGTGGAAACTCCCATACAAGTAAAACACATAAAATTAAACTTATTTTGAGGAAATTTGGTATGCGGGTCTGTGTCATGAGTATCTAAAGCATAACGAAAAAGTGGGCATTGTTCAATAATTGCCGCGCCCACTTTTTACCAAAGTAAAAATTTCGGTTAATTACTCGACATTCATGTGCTTGAATTCTCTAATGTTACGAGTATATAGCAGATCTAATAAATTGAAAAATGTCAAAATCGATTGCATTTCAACTTCATTTAACACACACACACATACGTATTTGTACAATCAAGCCCACAATTTCCGCTCCCACGACAAAAGCGCGGGCCACCCGACACACACACAATGCTCGTCAACTCGCCAACTCCAGCACTTTAGAAAATAAAAAGTACTTTCTAATTTCTACTACTTTTTTTTACTGCTTTGCTCCAAACAAACTTGTTTGAATGTGTTTTCAAAAATATGTTGTTGCTGTTATTACAATAAACATTGTAGTTGTTGTTATATAGTTCTCAAGTACAAATCTCAATAATTTCCAACGCAAAAGATTTATAGCAACAAAAAAATTACAATGGTAATTGTAGCTATAGCACAATTTATGTTTATGCACCCTTTCCCCGATGCAGCAGCAACAGCAACATTTTGCTATCCATTTAAATGCTACGATTAGAGTTTAACTTAATGTTGTTGTTTATTGTTGTTGTAGATTTATAGTTGTTGTAATTGAAGTGTTGTTGCACACAAATTGATCCAGTTATTTTTATGAAAGCAGCATTCAAGTCGAAAAGGAAGTCGTCGATTGCAACGGTGGATAGTTAGGGGCGGCGAGATGTTGGTGGACAGAAGGCACCTATTGGAAAAGTTGTTGACTTTAAATGTTAAATGCTGCTGAAATTTAGCACAAGCGACAACAACGGCAACAGCAACAACAACAGCAAAAAGAGCAACATAACATATGGTGAATAAGTTGTAAGAAAAACTTACAAGAAAAAGAGTTGCCTGTTTGTTAGCGCACTAATGTGACACACAACATACACGAAAACAGCACAACAGCAACAACTACCGCAAGCGGCGCGCAGAGAGAAAGATAGAAAATGTGCAAGTGAGGCCAAAGACACACCAAATGTGACTTAAAAAGGCGACAAATTGCCTAGTTTTTCCTACTCCATACTAGTAAAACAAGTTTTCCCCACATTTCAAGCTTCACTCGAGACTTGTACTCTCCGTACCACACTCTTTAAACAACACAAACAAACACTCTAATGGGCTCCAAATCTGATTAAACTGAATGAAACCTTCTTTTTGCTTTGATTTCTATGCGTTGCTATGTTGCTTGGCAATTGCCATAGTTAGGTTACTTAGATGTTGCTGTTGCTGTTGCAATGATTGCTCTTAATAGATTTCTCAATTGTTAGTTACAAATGTTAAGAATCCTCTGCATTTGAAACATTTGATTCCTGGCTGACTCATCAAACTTAATTGGTAACATAGCAATACAAAGTGCACACATACATACGAGTGTGTATGTATGTACGGAATGGCGCAAACAGTTTTAATGAGAAGGCTCAAGGAATCTCTTGGCTTTGCTTTATCTGACTTAGAATTGTTTTGGCCAAAAAGTCGTACGCAAAATATTGCGTGCGGTGCCGAAAACTCAATTTTTATGCAACCCCATTTATTATTGCAGATGTTTTCTTTTGAGAAAAAACAACCAAATAAAACTATTTTTGAAATCGTTTGTTTAAAAAAGAGGTCAAAAAAGGTACACTTGAAAAAACAAAACTAGTAAGGGTGTTACCTTTGGCCTAGCCAAACATTAAATACCCTACACTGCAGTATTTTGAAAATTTTCCTTTTACGGAAGGTGCCACGACCTCTTGTCCGAATTCACATAGCATAGTTCTCAAAGTCTGTGTAAAATGTGGTTGGATTGTCTCAAAAACGCATTGCATTTTGGATCTTTTGCTTTTAATGGAGGTGCCACTCTTGCATTTACTGTCCTTAGTGTCTGAGTGAAATTTAGTTGGATTATCTCAAAAACCGTTTTGAGTATAGCATTTTGAAGTTTTTGCTTATATGGTAGGTGCCACACCCTCTTGTACGAGTTCAGCTAGTTTTCGCTTAGAGCTTGCATTTATAGTTCTTAGTGCCTGTGTGAGGACACAAGTCGGAACCTTTATTTGCGTCCACATCTTCATAATAACTACTTGTATTTAATGTATTAATATTATGAACAAATTAAGTAAAGAATTTCTGGTTAAATAAGTCTAGAATTAATTTATAACTAAAGATTTTTAATTAATAGATTGTGTTAGGACAAACACATCCAACGGGCTTGGCAAACTATGGTGCAACCGCTTGGCAAACAGTTGGACAAGAATTGCATGATTATCGCGTGCAGCAGCAACCCTGGTACCGAAACAGTGAGTGCCAACAGTCAAATCCTATCGAAAATGGAACGGTGGAATGCAAGTTCCGGCGTTGGTATCGTTCTCTAGTAACCCAAACGGCAACGAGTTAAGACGTGTTCTTCAAATATTTCAACCATCCTTGGACGAAACTGAGACGTTCAAGTGAGAACCAATACACACGTATCAGTGGACAGTGACCAAGACCATAGGCTTTGTTTTCTGAAGAATTTCCTGACCTGACCCGAGAGTGTTGCGGTGGTGCGGGCTCTCGTGAACGAACAAGACAAACAAGGACAGGTTAGCAGAGGAAAACGAGGAGGTAGCGGTGGCGCGACTCTCTTGAATCCTGACGTCTGAACAGTCCGGCGATGCGAACGCGTCAAGTTCACGGGGAGGTAGTGGTGGCGCGACTCCTGGTTCGGTTGACTTTGATATTCACGTTTCACCCATTTTGACATCATCCGTACATAGGCCATTTGTCACCCGTATTACTAAGCTCATAGTTAAAATATTGGCTATATCGACTCAGGTGGTGATGCTGATCAAGCATATACACTTAATTCTGTTTTTACACGGTCTTTTTTTACACGGTTTTGATTTAACACGGTTTGAAAATATTTTTTTAAAAATATTTTTACACCATTTTATTCCATTTAACACGATTCAAAATTTTTTGGGCTTAAATTTTATTTGTCAGATTTAGTTTTTGCGAAATGTGTTCATATATGCCGTAAAAAATATAAGGCCGCAACGTAAGTTACGGCATTTCAAACTTTATTTCTCCATCGGATTAAGCAATTTTTTATCTATATTTTAGTCCAATCGACAATTTTTTAAGTTTTCCACTTCTCTTGCAAATTGCAAATAAAGAAATGTAAACATTACACCCTGTTTTCATATTTTTTATAATTAAAATCATAAAAGGCAGTAACTCCATACAAAAAAGATGAAAAATAAAATAAATTTTTTAAGAAAGAGAAGTTGCTGCCTTTTCTGAATAAAAATAAAATTTTGATTTTCTCAAAACTATGAAAATGAGTTGCGTCTTATTATAATTTTACGGCAGATATCACAAATTTAGGGGAATTCCCTTATTGTGCATACAAGCAAAATTTGAATAGTGTTAATATTTTGTGAACGTGCTTGGTAAAGACATTTTTTATAGACAAATTTTGTAGTTTTTTCATTTTTCACTAATCTTAATAAGTTTTAAAGATAAGGAACCAATCACCTATTTTTGTATAAGATCAATGTCCTTTTTTACACGGTTTTTTTCTACACGGTTTTTTCTGGAACCAATCTACCGTGTAAAAACAGAATTAGGTGTACTTATAAATATTTTACCATACTTGCCTCGCCTTCTTCTTCGCGTTATAAACGGAAGGACAAAGTGAATATATCCTCGGTGTAGGGTATAAAAATACTGGATGTGTGTCACCAAACATTATAATATTATCATAGTTTATCAGGAGAGCAAACTAGTTTAAATGTGGTACGAATAGTTCCAGCTTATACAAAACATAAAAGCTTGCAATGAGCTTTTAAACATGGACGAAATACGCTCGTATTGAGTTTAGTTTTCACTGCACTGTTGTTTTGCATTTTGGATAAAACTTGTTGTCCCAAGATTATCATGAAATCACGCAAAGAAGAATTTCCTAGAACATCTTAACTCATTATATCCTGTTTTATGGGTTTTTTGACCACTTTTAAAAAAGACAAAACAAAAAAAAAAGGTTTATAAGCAGTTTACAAAATTTTTCGTATCATTATAAAATCCGGAGTCAAACTAGCAAAATTCTAACAGGGAAATTTTGACCACTGTGACGCCAAATCGCGTCACCAAACATGATTTAACTTACTGCATAAGCCAACTGTCGCCTCCCCCCCTCCCCCTTGGAACTCAAGTGCGCCACACACTGGCGGTAAAACAAATAACAAGATACAGCATTGAACTCACAGTAAAAGCTGCGTAATGTTCAAAAGCGTAGATGAAGTGGGAAAAGAAAACCAAGAGAAATGTTATTACAAAAATAAATAAAAAAAAAACAAGAAAAAGCTGTAAATGAAGCAACAGTTAAAAAAAGAAAGTTCCAAGTTTCATTGACAAACGTCTACACAGCAATAGCAGCAACACAGCAACAACAACGAAAAGGTTCGTTGCGGTTCAACTCGATTTAGCGGCAACGGCAATGACAACAGCAACTTTAGGTTATAATGACAGTGACTCTGGCGGGCTTTGATGACAACCAGCAACAACAACTGCAGCTACAGCTTTGCATATCACAACGTCAGCGTTGTAACGCTTAAATATACAACAATAGCAACAACAACAACAGGAGCAACGGCAATGCGTTACATTGCAATGCGGCATGCTGCATGCCAGCAACATTAGTTACAGATATATTTGTATCTAACAGGTTGCCAATGCACCGTTTGCTGTTGCGTTTCGCTAGTCGTCGTCGCCGCAGTCATCGTCAATGTTACTGCTGCTGCTGTGTTTGTTGTTGTTGTTGCCCCTTGGTTATTTATTGAACTGCATCTCAATTCGAAGCTCAATAATATGAATTCGTTTCGTATCGCGCATATCGGTGCTGCCGTAACTGCTGCGACCGGGATCGAATGCACTTTTTTTGAAAGATACGATGACGATGTACAGTGGGCTTACAAAATTTTATCGCAAGAAAAATGCATTAAATTTTGTTGATTTAGTTGATTTAAATAATTCAGATATTAGACGTCTTGGTGCCACGCCCTCTTGACCGAATTCCTAAGTTTTTGCTTCGATCTTGGACTTACTGTTTGTTCTCAGTGTCTGAGTGAAATTTGGTTAGATTATTTCAAAAAAAGTTTTCATTATAGCATTTTGAAGGTTTTGCTTGTATGGGAGCTGCCACGCCCTCTTGTCAGAGTTCATTTAGTTTTTCCTCAGAGCTTGCATTTATAGTACTTAGTGTCTGATTGAAATTTAGTTGGATTATATCGAAAAACGCTTTCAGAATAGCATATTGAAACTTTTGCTTATATGGGAGGTGACACGCTATCTTCTCCAAGTTCACCTAGTTTTTGCTCAGAGCTTGTACTTACTCTATCAAGTATTAACTGTATTTTGCTATAATGCTCTTAATATTGCGTTCGGAATATATTTTTTGTATGAGTGGTGGGCGTGTCCGTTGACCTACTGACTTTAGGTGCCATTTTTCCAAAGCTCAAATTTGGAAAGAGCATTTTCCAAAAATCTTTCCAAATGACTGAACTATCAGGATTCAAGTGAAATCAAACCACAAATTCGATATATTTTTGGTTTTTTGATTCTGTTTGGAATTGATTTTTTTTTTTTTTTCGTTTAAATCGTAGACCACAATGCATTGGCTGAATTTCTTTACAGAGATACGACAACGATGACGCGTATCTGGAGATACCTGTTGCTAATGTTGTTTGCTGTTATGAAGCGCTGGCTGCTTCTGCTGTCGCTGTTTTGTTTCTGTTGTTATTTCTTATATGATAGTAGTAGTTTGGTTTGATTTTGCGGCATTTCTTGTGCATACATTTGATCTTTCGAAAGCATCTTCTGCATTTTGCATTTTGCTGCTGATGCTGCTGCTGCTGCTGCTGTTCTTTGTACGGTTTTCAATGCTTTTGTTTTTTTATTTCTTTTATTTCCACTGCGATTCCACTGTTTTATCTTTCACTGTAAAATTTATTGGCGCATATAAATATTCTTGTTGTTGATATTGTTGCTTTTGTTGTAATCAAAAGTTTGCTGCTGCTGCTGTTGTTGTTGTTGGGGTTGTGTTGTTACCAACATAACAAGATTTCCTGCACTCTTGCGAATACCAACAGCAAGCAACAGCAGCAACAACAATAAAACATCAACCAACAAAACAATCTTCTGATTGAATATTTTCAACGCTTCAAAAATTGTATTTCCTTTTTATGCCAATGCAATTGTTTTTGTTGTTGCTGTTGTTGTTTTTGTTCCTTTTGTTGGCCCACCATTCAATAAAATTTTTAAATTGTACGTGCCTGCGCAAAAACCCTCCAAAAATTGCACAATCGTAAGGTAATCGTGAAAAGAAACAGCAGTGTTGTCAACTTTATGTATTGAAATGGTTTAAGAGCTTTATAGCATTGATGTCCAAAGATTATGCTCGCGGGCACTTGAGCTTTTGTGCTTAAAAGCTTTCCGTATACGTATTCACTAACAGATAAGCGTTCATTTCTGTCAGTAGTTATGCAGATCTGCATCACTTCTTTGAAGCTTATGCAATATAAGGTATGTACTCGAAAAAAAGTAGTCGACAAAAATGGGTATAAAACGTTTATTTTTTGACCAAAAAAAAAAAAAGAACCCAGTGTGCCAGACGGTTCAAATCTCCGCTTTTTTATCCGTTACGGATCCGTTACTGATCCGTTGGCGGGAGAGATTCCCAAAAAAAAAGCGAATCGTTTTTTTTTTTGGAATTTCTCCCGCAAACGGATCAGTAACGGACCTCGTATTGGATCACCCTTTGCTTTCCCAGTGTGCCAGACGGTTCATATCTTCGCTTTTTTACCCGTTACGGATCCGTTACTGATCCGTTTGCGGGAGAGATTCCCAAAAAAAAAGCGAACTGTCTGGCACACTGGGAAAGCAAAGGGTGATCCAATATGAGGTCCCTTCTGAGCAACGTTTATTAATTGTGGAAACTTTTTACCAAAACCAGTCATCAGTTAGAGAATGTTATAGAGTCCTTCAATATCATTTTGGTCGTTATGAGCTTCCAACTGAGCGCACTATTCGTAAAACCGTCACCAGATTTCGAAGCAATTTTACACTATTGGACATTCATCATTCAACCAGAGTGCATAGAGCTCGTAATTAAGAGAATATTGCTGCAGTAGCAGAGAGTGTTCGTGAAAACCGTGAACAATCCATTCGTCGCCGACCTCAGTCTTTGGGCATCTCTTATGGATCATTGTGGCGTATCTTTAGGCGTGACCTTGTTCTCAAGGCCTATAAAATACAGCTCGTACAAGAATTGAAGCCGACTGATCTTAGTCTACGTTTTGATTTCGGTTTATGGGCCCTACAACAACTTCAAATTGATCCATTATTATATCGAAAAATTGTGTTTAGCGAAGAAGTTCATTTATAGTTCAACGGTTACGTTAACAAGCAAAATTGCCGTATTTGGGCCGACGCAATCCAAGAGCTTCCAATGTATCCCGATAAATGTACTGTTTGGTGTGGTTTATGGGCAGGAGGCATCATCAGACCGTATTTCTTCAAAAATGCGGATGGAGCCCGTGTTACGGTCAATAGTGCTCGCTACAGTTGTTGCCAAAAATTCAGGATATTAGTGTAGCCGACCTCTGGTTTCAACAGGATGGCACAACATTCCATACAACTGGAGAAACGATCGCTTTATTGAGGGAAACGTTCGATGAAAACATCATCTCAAGAAATGCTCCTGTTAATTGGCCATCAAGATCATGTGATTTGATGCCATTGGATTGCTTTCTTTGGGGATATGTTAAGTCACTTGTTTAAGTCGACAAACCTAAAACTATTGACGCTTTGGAAACCAACATAACTCGTGTTATTCAAGGAATACAGGCCGATAAAAGGCATAGTTAATGCAGGTCAATTTAGGAATGAACTTGGTTTTACACTATGTGTATTAGTTATTACTTATTTTTAAAAAATCTATTGAAATTATAAATGCTCAGTGCCTACTTATAAGCTTTTTATTAAGTCTTAAGGTATTGAGATGTGTAAAATATAAATAAATAAAATAAATAAATATGATCCAAAGAGTTGACGAGAATTGGATACATAAAATGAACCATTTAAGAGCTAGTCGTGGGCAACATTTGAACAAAATAATTTTTAAACATTGAGTTGTAGAAACCGATCTAATATTCCAAATAAAGATTTGCATCAATACATTGATTTTTATGTATTTTAGAAGCTCTTATTGGATCACTCGTTAGTATAAATAACTTTATTTTATCCCTTTTTGCTGTGTACTTAAAAATGTAAAATATATGGTTTTCGGGGTAAATGAGTCTAAATATGATGTTTCAAAGAAAATTTAAAAATACAAAAATGTTGAACTGAAGCAGTCAAATCAACCGTTCGCTTGTCCCGTGGCCAAATGTAATCGCAACTTTAAACCATGGCAATCCAAAGCCAACAACACCCTTGCTGACGCCCGAAACTTTTAGTTTTTTTCTTACATTAAGATTGATTTTTTGTTTTAATCTTCTCTTAATAGATTCAATTGAGACCTTTCAACAGGAGCGTTGGCGTCTCACCTGCTATGGTTGTCATGAAAAGCGTGTTGGTGAGCCATCCATGTCACATGCGCCCAACAGGCTGGTTTGTATATGACCATGGTTGAATTACCCTGGTTGCAGCGATAGCAAATGCTGTTTTTCTTAAATTTTCTAGTCTTTTGACAGATAGCAAGGCAAGATCAGGGTTCCATTTTTGTTTATTTTAACAACTTGCCATAACCATTGTTATTGAATCATGGTACCATGTAATAAATAGTATCATACTGTTAACTGTATAAATTTACTAAAGTTAATCTTTCTTGTCAATAAAAAATATAAATTATCAAAAGTTAAAATTGGAATCTTATTTTAACCATATGTATAAAATTAGTTCGTAAGCGATACCATTTTAACGTATCAAAATCGAACCGCTTTGGTGTTACGTAATCGTTACTATTTTGCGAGCTAAAAACATAGTACCAATACATAGAAATTCTACGTTTTTAATTCTACTGTTCTTATTCTATCATTTACGTTTACGGTTCGCTTTCGTATAGCCAAAGCGGTACTTTTGCGAAGTTTTGTTGTATGACTTATAGTCTTCACCGGCTTTACGTTTTCGTGCCGTTTTTCTTAGAGGGTAAGCACGAATCTGGAAAAAAATAATTACAAATTTACCAGGGATTCAGGAGCGGTCCGGAAAAGATTAAATGTGTTCGACAGTCATGTGCGACACCATGGAAATGCCCATATGTAATTAGGTAAATTAAGATCGTCCCGAAAAACCAAGTCAACAACATTTCAAATACAAATGAAAAAGAATCCAATATTTGCGTGTGGGTTGAATAACAACAAAAACAACAACAAGAACAACATAGAGAGCGAGATGCAAGTAAAATTGCAAGAGAATACACCTAATTCTGTTTTTACACGGTAGATTGGTTCCAGAAAAAACCGTGTAGAAAAAAAACCGTGTAAAAAAAGACATTGATCTTATACAAAAATAGGTGATTGGTTCCTTATCTTTAAAACCTATTAAGATTAGTAAAAAAAGGAAAACACTACAAAATTTGTGTATAAAAAATGTCTTTACCAAGCACGTTCACAAAATATTAACACTTTTCAAATTTGCTTGTATGCACAATAAGGGAATTCCCCTAAATTTGTGATATCTGCCGTAAAATTATAATAAGACGCAACTCATTTTTATAGTTTTGAGAAAATCAAAATTTTATTTTTATTCAGAAAAGGCAGCAACTTCTCTTTCTTAAAAAATTTATTTTATTTTTCATCTTTTTTGTATGGAGTTACTGCCTTTTATGATTTTAATTATGAAAAATATGAAAACAGGGTGTAATGTTTACATTTCTTTATTTGCAATTTGCAAGAGAAGTAAAAAACTTAAAAAATTGTCGATTGGACTAAAATATAGATAAAAAATTGCTTAATCCGATGGAGAAATAAAGTTTGAAATGCCGTAACTTACGTTACGGCCTTATATTTTTTACGGCATATATGAACACATTTCGCAAAAATTAAATCTGACAAATAAAATTTAAGCCCAAAAAATTTTGAATCGTGATAAATGGAATAAAATCGTGTAAAAATATTTTTAAAAAAATATTTTCAAACCGTGTTAAATCAAAACCGTGTAAAAAAAGACCGTGTAAAAACAGAATTAAGTGTACTTCCATGGCGGCGGTGCAATTGTCGGAGATACATTAACAGATACAGATACGAAATAACAAGGTGCAGGTAAAGGAAGGAAGTGCAATGCAATGAATGCAATGCATGGCACACAACATCAAAGGTAAAAAGCAAAATGAAGAAACGCCAAAAATAAAGGACGACGAAGAAGAGTCTGGAAACAGATGTAAGAAATGAACGCGCAAAATTTTAAATAAAAATAAAAAAACGGTTTTTCTGGCTGCTTAACGACATAGATAGTAGCCGTGTTTTTTTTGACGCGTATATACAATTGTGGATACCTTCAAATTGCGATAACTCATGAACAGTAAGTCACACAATAGAACTCTAAGAAACTTTTTTATGGAAAATCACGTTCTCTTTCATTTTATATTGAAAAAAATTTATTTTTAAGGAGGTATTTTATAAAAACTGGTTAGCGCCGATAAATGGCAAAAAATCACTTTTTTTTTTAAATAACTTCTAAATAATTATTTTTTTTTTTTACAAAAGATTAAAATTATTTGTAGAGCATGTGGTTCTCCTTGAAAAAGACCCTTGGACTTTTTTATCGTACGACTCACCGTTCAAAAGTTATCGCAATTTGAAGGCATCCACAATTGTATATACGCGTCAAAAAAAACACGGCTAATATCTTATAGTTACATAGCTAATAACAATAGGGGAAACATAATATTAAATCAATCATTAACATTAATTAAAATAATTTTTATAAATTGCTTTGACATAACAGAAAAAGTAATAAAATTAACAAAAAAATTCAAAAAATATTTACTTGTGTTAGTTGGCTTAATCCAAAAGAACGCCTCCAGTAGTATCG